>CM053026.1:422654756-422954075 GCA_028564925.1 Lithobates sylvaticus | reverse complement strand
TATATATATATATATATATATATATATATATATATATATATATTTATGGTTGAAGCCCTATGGCCGACACGTATCTGAAGGGAAATAACTTAACCAATAAGATCTATAACATGAAAAGGGAGACCTGAAGTGTGCCTTGGTCTATGGCCGGTACGCCAGAAATAAGGGGGCATACCCTGATTAGAAATGAGTATTTGATGGGGGTGATGTTGTGAGAAATGCCCTTAAAAGGGGGAATGGGAGGGTGGGTATCGCGCACCGGAACCGACGAAGACCACAGGTGAGTGGGCCGGTTAAATACCCTCCCGGGCTCCTCCCATAAATTCAGGCCACCATGTTGGCCTTCCACTTATGGTTGAAGCCCTATGGCCGACACGTATCTGAAGGGAAATAACTTAACCAATAAGATCTATAACATGAAAAGGGAGACCTGAAGTGTGCCTTGGTCTATGGCCGGTACGCCAGAAATAAGGGGGCAAAAACTGAGGTAGGGTTTGAAGATATTTATTGCCTTTTAGTATTGACTACTGCGTGAGCTGGGCGAAGGCCCGTGACATTTCCGCCTGTGGGTCGTGTATATACCGGGTGAAGCAGGCTGACTTCCATCTGCCGAGTCTCTGGATGATGTGGCCTGGGACCCCCTGCTGTGAGGCGGCTGAGGCGGCCCCGATCCGAAAAGAGTGACCGGAGTACTCGCTGGGGTTGAGGCGTAGGTTGCGGAGGAGAATTCTTACGTGTGTCATGAACTGACAGGTGCTCAAGGGTTTGACTGGAAAAGGCAGAAGGGGATCGGTGTCCCTTTGTTCTGGCAGGAGTGAGAGCAGGTGGTTGAGAACCGTTACTGGGCACCAGGCATTGCCGGTTCTGTATAGATGGATGTCCACCCCGTGGCCAGCTTGCTGAGTCTTGGAGACGTTGAGGTGGAGCACGAAGTGGTCTTGATGGCGAACTAGGTGGCGTCTGCACAGGGTTTGGCTGGTCGAGCTGTTACGGGTGAATTCGCTGGGACGTAAGAACCCATAGTAGGCCAGGTAGATGGCGGCTTGTATGACCTGGCTGAGGAGGACACCAAAGGGGGAACCAGCGAGTATGGCGGACATCTCGCGGAAGATGGCGCCAGTGATGGGGCGACGTCTGGTTCTGTTTGCTGGTTGCTGCTTCTGGACGCCGCGTAATACGGCTCGGACGGCGTGGGACGAGAAGACAGACGGTCTAGTAGGATCTTGAAGGGCCAAAAAGTGCTGTATGCCGGCCAGGTATAATTGAAAGTATCTGCGGGGGCCAAGGGCCAGCGAACCAATGGAGGCCAAATATGGCTGCGAAGCCCGTGGAGGCCGCGGCATCTGTCACCACCTGTGGTGAGAAGGGTGAGACGGCCGGGATAAACATGGATATCCCGTTCCACGAGGAAAGGAACTCTTCCCACATCGCTAGGTCTGCTATGGCCGCGGCGTCCAGTTTGAGGATCTGATCGGGGTCTTGTGCCTGTGACAGGTGGACTAAGAGTCGTGAAATGAAGGAACGACCTTGAGGGACGATCCGCATGGCAAAATTGAGCATGCCAAGTAGTGACTGGAGCTGTCGTCTTGTGCACCCTCTCGTGCGGGTGAAGTCCTGAAGAACTGCCCTGATGCGGGTCAGCTTGTCGAGGGGTAGGCTGGCCTGCATGGAGCATGTGTCCAAGACAACTCCGAGGAAGGTGATGGAGTGTGCGGGTCCGTCGACCTTGTGCTCGGCTATGGGGACATTGATATTCTGGAAGACGACTCTTAATTTGTCGAGGTCTACTGGTGAAACGTTAGGCTGCTCTATCAGTAGGAGGTCATCTAGGTAGTGGATGACTTCTGTGCATTGGGCCTTGTGTAGGAGAATCCAGGTGAGGGATTGAGCGAACGTGTCGAAGAGCCAGGGGCTACTTTTGGAGTCGAACGTGAGCTTGGTGGCGAAGTAGTACCTGTCTCTCCACTTGATACCGTGCCAACACCAAAGAGACGGGTGAATCGGCAGAAGTTTGAAGGCGTCCGATATGTCGGCTTTGGATAGCCAGGCCCCTGTGCCTGCTTTGAGGATGGCCTGGATCGCCAAGTCGACGGAGGCGTATTTTAAGGAGAACTCCTCGGAGGGAATTAGGGAGTTGAGGCTGGGGACGTGGCAAGAATGAGGCGCAGACAGGTCGTACACCAAGCGAACTTTATTTGAGAATTTGCCCTTGACAAGCCCAATAGGGCTGACTCTCCAGGTGTTGAAGGGGGGTTGTGTGAAGGGACCAATGACGAAACCTCGCTCCAGCTCGGCTAGGAGTAGTTGGTCTATGGCCTGCTCGTCGGTGGCCGCTGATCTGAGATTCCTACACTCGTAAGTAGTGTGGGGCAGGGAGACAAGGCCGGTATGGAAGCCCGCCGTGAATCCTTGTATGAGGAACGTGGCTAGGGGGTGTGAGTCCAGATAGACTCCTAACCATAGGCTGTTTATGCGGCTCAGTCACAGATTTTTCGGTTTGAGCTCGCATAGATTTTTCGGGTGCGCCCTGTGGCACACGACGCACACGTGGAGCAACCTGCATTGGCTGAAGTTACACGAGCCGTAGTTGTAATTATTGCAGATGGCCGCTCCTCCCATGGTCCGGACGGGGCGTCCGAGTTTGTCGAGCTGGGGTTTCTGTGTCGGTGCTGGCGGGTTTTGTGCTGGAGCCGAGGTCGAGGGAAACTCGACCGAGTGGCGGAGTGTTGCACTGGAGCACCAGGCGGCGGTGTGCGTGGAGGATTGGCAGACTGCGCACAATGGTGAGCGCAGACCGGCGAAATGGCGACAGAATAATTCTGTGTCCATTAGGCTCCAATCTGTGGGTGACTGGAATTGCGCCATCCTGGCGGCTGCTTTTGCGGAAAAGGAGCGGTGGTAGTCATAGAATGAGAACCCGCCGTATTTGTAGCCCAAATCTACCACGGTGTGGAGATATAAATCCAGCTCTTCCCTTCTGCCGGGGGAAGCTGAGCATATGATGTCTCTAAGCATCCCAAATGACAACGCAAATTCTGGGACGGACAATTTGCGGTTGAGTCTGGGGTCTTTAGCTTTGAGGACCACCGAGACATCTCCCCAGGTATAGGCCTTGTTTTCGGCTAGGTCGTGGACTGAAATGAGAAGGGAGGCGAGGTTGACGTCCTTGCCATCCAGTATGTCCTTCTTAATGCTGGCTGGAACCAGGTGTGCTGGGCAGACCAGGGGACATGTCCCTGCGGTACCTGTGGCGACTGTTGTAGGTGGCTGTATCGCGGCGGGGCCGGGGACGGCCGGGGCCGGGTGAGATTCGAGGAGAGTCACTCTGGCTTGGACGTCCGTGACTGTGTTCGCCAAGGACGACACCATGGTGTGGAGTTGTGTTATGGCCGCAGATATAGACTGGAGGGAGGCTTGCTGAGTGCTGGGCCCTGCCATGGCAGGAGGAGGAAACAAGAGCCTGAAGAGCTCCGCCTTCCTGGCCGTGGCGGGGAACGGCACGCCCCTGCGTCTAAGTTCTGCCGTCAGTCTGGGGATGGTCCATCCCCTGAGGGACTGGATGCTGTCACTCATGGACACTGGGGAACGTGACAAGGGGGCGGTGAGATCCTCGCTGCCCGCTTGCGACATGGTCCTCGGATGGGCTGTGCCCTGAGGCGATGTCTTGAGGCGTCTGAGGTCGTAAGAAGGTCGACCGGAGCTGTTCAAGGGGATGAGATAAACCAAGACTGTTTCTTTCCTTTGTGTAAACATACGTACCCAACTGCTGTGCTCTGGAAAGGACAAGTGTGCGTACGTACGTGAACGTGCGTACACGGTAAGTTTTTATATTTTACCTGGAGAAACACCGTCCAACCTGTGCAGGGTGGACCTACTGAACTCGGACTGACCTAGGGAAGGAAAAATAAAGAGAACTGTGCATATACACTACTTATATATTTTTTTTTTTTTTTTTTTTTTTTTTTTTTTTTTTTTTTTTTTTTTTGAGTGAAATGAGAAACGTTTGTGCCATGTCGTGGGCGCAAGGTGTCGTTTTATGAGTGTGACTGCTGATTGCCGAGAATTTTGGAATGAAATGAGGCCAACTCGACTGGGGTACGTTGAGGCGAACTGATGCATGGTAGATGCCATCGGATTCGGATCAGGACGTTTGTGTGTGACAGCGAACTGATCGGCATGACAGAAGTATGAAACGGTCGAGCCGCGATGGCGACTGTAGACGAACCAGACTTCTGGAGCATGTACTGAAATGAGGCCAACGGATGTTCAGGGCGCATCGGTCCGAACCGGTGCGCAGCGCGACTGGGTTCGAAGCGAGGTGCGGCCTGGCGGTGAGAGAAATGAGGGGAACCATTCCCTGAGGTGCTGAACGGTCGGTCGGGTCTCACGACCGACGACGAGCAGACTCAGGGGTGGTTACTGAAATGGGGCCGACAAACCTGGGGTACGTTGGAGGCGAAGACCGATCCGCAAAGGTGCGACCGGTTTCGAATCAAAACGTGACTCGTGAGGTGAAATGTTTTCCTCGTGACAGAGGCGCCGAGCGGTGAGCCTAAAAACTTTTCGACTGACAGCGACCGTACTTCTGGAGCACGGAATGAAATGGGGCCTGGGAGCACCTTGGGGCGTGCCGGTACGAATCGAGGCACCGGGGTGCGCCTAGACTTGAATCGGAACGTAATACGTGACAGTGAAATGATGCCATGACAGAGGTGTTTTTTCGACCGGTGAGTCGAGAAATTGCGGCTAACGGCCGCTCCCTGGGTCATGTATTGAAATGGGGTTCCACTGCTGGGACATGCCGGGACGAATCGGATGTGGCTAGATTCGAACGGCGTGTCGGTGCAGGACCGTGAAATGGTGAAATGACTGAAATGTTTTTGAAATGGCTGAAATGTGACCGTATGGCATGATACTGCGACTGATTCCGAATCAGGTGATGCGTAAGCGACCGGCTACTGTATGCAGATAGCGGTACGGATGCAACGTACGGGTACTAATGGAATGACTTGTGCGTATGTGAACAGCGAGATTCGTGACAAGGTAAGTAACGTTCATAAGTGAAATGGTGGTCAAACGAGACCCCTACCTGCGGCAGCCGAGCCAGATACAGTGTACAAAACCTTCGAACGAGAGCAATCCACGAGACGTCTGGCACTCACGAACGCTAGCGAAATCGAGTAGTCGGCTTAGTGACGTAGTATATCGCGCACCGGAACCGACGAAGACCACAGGTGAGTGGGCCGGTTAAATACCCTCCCGGGCTCCTCCCATAAATTCAGGCCACCATGTTGGCCTTCCACATATATTTTTTTTTTTTTTTTTTTTCTGATTGGGGCCCAAGAAGGAGGGGATTTCCACTCCCCTTAGGGCTTAAACTTTCGTTCATCGCCACCATAGTTGGTTTATAGATTCTGAGGAGCGGAAAAAGTGGAAAACATCAAACAAGGAAATGTCCCGCAGTCCGCAGTCCGTAATGGATTTTTCCATTTTTGGTGAGATAATGACAGTGTAAGGGGATCAAGGGAAGAGATTGAAAAGAGAAAGCAAATGAAAAGGAAGGGAAGAATGTGGAGGTAAAGCAATGGGGGGTTGGGGAAGGGGGGGTGTGGGGCTCCAGCCGGGATGGCGACTTCCACTCCTTAGTATACCTCAAGACAAGGGATTCAGAAGTAAGTCTTGTACTCCTCTAAATAAACCGAAGAAAACGCCATTGCATCCATTCGGGCATTGCCGTTCTCTCTCTCCTCTCTTCAGGGCAGCTGTAAGTTTGCTCCATCCGCTGTATATCGCAGACTATGCAATACCCATTGAGATACTGCCCGGTGAGGGACTGGCTGTTTAACCACGACAGACTGGGGACCACATGCTCTGGCCGTGTTCAGAATGTGTTTTCAATAGTGACCTGTCTTACCGCCTTCCCGACAAGGGTAGTCAAATTTAAGAGCACTGCTGCAGTGTGTCTTGCGCAGAGGCAACGGTTCAGTGAGCTTATAAAAGGGATCTGAAGAACTTCAAACAAAACTATGTGCAGTAGGTGAGCCAATTTGCGTGCCACATCTCCAACACAGTGGGCTATCGTCCCGGAAAATTATGGCAGGCATATACTGTGCGGTGTCCTGTACCAGAGTGTCAAGATTTTATATGTGATCTCACGGTACATTGCTACATAGAGAGGACTTGTATGAGCGAAGGTAAGTATGTGGTTCTTTCTTGCTTTCTCAGTAAGCGGTGTTTGAAGTGTTGAGATCCCTCTCCTATTTCTTCAGGTATGAGGGAGATCGTGGCGGGATGCTTGAGTAATCAGGATGCTATATGAAAATAGGATAGGGATTTCCGTTAAAAGGTTCCTCTATCCCAAAGGGCCACATTCCCTCAAACATTGTCAGCTGTATCTGAAAAAACCTCTACTTTCTGGGAGGGAGTTGAGGAAATGAGGTGAGTAGTTTTTACAACAACCTCCATCTGCCAGGGTGTGGTAGATCCAAGCTTTTTCATAGGGGGGGTATATGCATGAGAGGTCAACCCCACCCTGAGGTGACCGAAAAAGGAAGAGGCTCTGATTTAGATTCTGGTCCTGTTGGGAGCCCTAATTGGAATTTTTGTATGCCGATACCTGGTAAGAAGCTTTGGATGGCCAAATAATAATAGCGTTAGCGTGCGGAGGGTACAGTTGGGATGTATCGTACGCCAGTTTAAAATATAACTGTGTTAATTCCTGTATTGTGGGCTTGATTAGTGGATGCGGTAGGGAAAGTCTGGAGAAGTTGACCTCCGCTCCAATGGCAGCCCCGCTATGGGGGAATGGAGGCCGAATTCCCGCTCTAGGCGGACCCATAGTTAATATTTTTGTTTTTCACCAGTCCACTACTCTGTTCATGTGGGCTGCTGTATAGTTACAGGGTCTGGATCGGGGAGGGCCAACCCATCCCATAAAGTTTCGGTTGCTGTTGTAGGAGATCTTTCCGAGTCGTGGTGGGGGCACCTTGGCCTGGCATATATACCTTAGTGATGGATGCAATGAACGCAGTGCTCTAAAGAAAGATCTTTGGGGGATCTAATAGGTAGGGCTTTGTAAGAGCGTTTTTAAGGACAACATCGCCCCCGCACATGACGTTCATCTTTAGGCACGTTTGCATTCTTCCACACCACACGAAACCCCTAGTTTCCCCCATCTCTCCAAATCTGAAGGGAAAGATTTTTCAGAGGGGGCTGCTCTGAAAGTTTAAGTTGATAATATGAGATGCAGGGTTCGCAGGCGATCTTAGTGCCTAGGTAATGTATGGCCTGGGGTGGTGCCCACGGAAAGGAAAATTACTCCCAACTCGCTTTTTGCAAGTTGGGGGGCGAGGAGAAATCGCCTTACGTCCGATTTATGCAAGGTGATTTTGAAGTCCGAATATAAATCGCGCCATAGTGGCGTATGTTCAGGGACAGAAGGAATTGGCAGTGATGTATGTGGCTTCTGAGATATAAAGACAGCAGATTCATCTGCGTTAAGGCAGCCACTTTGTGGTGATTTATAGAGTTGGTTTCCAGTTCCCTCTAATATAAGGGTTTAAGCCTGATGGTGCTGCAGAAGGGGTAATTGTAATTATTAAATTCTTATTTCTTTCCAATTGTATTTAAAAAGTTGACTTAATATCATAATATGGAAAATTGTTAAAAGGCCCATCCAGGGTTCCAATAATACCTGTAATAGATACATTATCGCGTTGCATTTGATCCCCTCCTATTTAGATCTAGCATAAAAATAGCTAACATGGATGTAAATAGTGACGATAACCACTAACATTGATGACAAGTTTGGGGGTGTTGTGAAAATTCATTAAGGTAAAAAAAATAATAATACATCTATTTACTGGCAGTGATGTGAGTTTATTCGTAGGCCTCAAAAATAAAGTGAACTATTTCTCTTGAAATCCCCATTCCTTTCAGAGAATAGCAGATGAGCTTTAATTATTAATATACAAAATATCAACTATTTTAACGGTCTTTACAAGCAGATGTTGAGTCAGAAAACTCGATTGGAAACAATTGTGTATCGCGTCACCAAAAACAAGGAGATATTTACCTGGTTTATGTCGGATGAACAAAAGGTCGTTGGGACATAGAAAAAACAACTCGCCAGGTCCTAAAACTATTGTGTTTTAGTGAGGAACTGTTTAAAATAGGCTAACACCTTGGCCTAACACAACTCATTGTTTGTGAAATTTTTAGAAACTCGGACAAACTAAGTCATCTTTTAAACATCCATGGGACTGCTCATAGTCCATCTCAACACATGGTTTTAGAGCGATGCGAATGAATATGCAAGTCACAGGGGAAATGAATTCCAAAAGACCTATATGGTTGATTATAAGCACCCATCATTGGAATTATGTATGATATTGTAGGTCACAGAGATGATTATAATTAGTATCTGGATTGATCTAAAGTATTTTGTTATAAAGAAATATATATATGAAAGGGTCTATTTTTTTAAGTAGAATGTGTTTTTAAAACAGTAATTAGTATTATGGAGATAAAACATATAATCGTGATTATAAAACTATTTAAGTAATTTTAACCGATGTTTAGATAATACAAATATAAATTGGGGATATATTATCATCGAATATCCGTTATCCAGTTATCCATTTAATTAAATTTTGATATATATAACCTGGTGTCCATTCCTAGATAGAACATAGATTTAACCGCATAAGCCCTGGACCAATTTGCAGCAAAGGACCAGGGGGCACCCTTTTGCGATTCGGCACTGCGTCGTTTTACCTGACATTGTGCGGTCGTGCGACGTGATTCTGAAACAAAATTGGCGTCCTTTTTTCCCCACAAATAGTGCTTTCTTTTGGTGGTATTTGATCACCTCTGCGTTTTTTATTTTTTGCGCTATAAACCAAAAATAGAGCGACAATTTTGAAAAAAAAGCAATATTTTTTTACTTATTGCTATAATAAATATCACCCAAAAATATATAAAAAACATTTTTTTCCTCCGTATAGGCCAATATGTATTCATCGACATATTTTTGGTAAAAAAAAAAAAATCGCAATTAGCGATTATATTGATTGGTTTGCGCAAAAGAAAAGTTATAGACTTTAAACAAAATAGGGGATAGTTTTATTTTAAGCATTTTTAATTAATTTTTTTTTTTTACTAGTAATGGCGGCGATCAGCAGCGATTTTTATTGTGACTGCGACATTATGGCGGACACATCGGACATTTTTGACACATTTTTGGGACCATTGTCATTTATACAGCAATCAGTGCTATTTAAATGCACTGATTCCTGTGTAAATTACACTGGCAGTAAAGGAGTTAACCACTAGGAAGGCGGGGAGGAGAAAAAAAGGGTTTAAGTTGTGAAGTGTGTGTGTGTTTTTTTACTGTAGGGGGTGTGGCTTGACTTTTGACATCACTGATCGTCATTCCCCGATTACAGGGAACAGACGATCAGTGCAGTCATGCTAATAGGAAGCATGGGGAGAGGTTTGTTTACACCATACCTCTCCCCGTTCTTCAGCTCTGTGACCCGATCGCAGGACACCAGCATGGCGATCGGGGGTCCGCGGGTCCCGCGGGCCACGGAGCTCAGGACCGGAGGCGCGCCAAGCTCAGCGAGGAGTGCCGGTTTTTAAGGCACATTTACAAGTGAGTGAGCAATTTTTAATTGGAAAGGTTTATAGGTTTATATGTTTATATCACTCTTACATAATATTTGCATACAGGTAAGTTGTGATAAAAGTATAAATATAAATCATAAGTAAATGAAGTAAATTCAAACTGTATATAAAATTTTAAAATTATATAAAGGAACAGTAATAAAACTGAATAAAAATGACGTTGAAGGTGATCCTGTTGACCAGTAAAATTCAGTAAACCCCCATGGTGGAATAATAAACTGTTTGTTAATATTGTGAATATATAAACATTAAAAAACCATTTGATAATAAATAAAATAAACAATCGTTGAATACTAAAGTGGAAAAGATCGCCAAACCTGTTATATATGTATTGATACAGTGGTATAGTACAGTGGGGGTGACACAGTATGCATATAGTCCTGGTGAGTGCACCCTATCTGTGAATAGCGTAGATGGAATAAGTGGTATTTCTAGGTGCAGGTGATGGTGATCCTGTCTGGTCGGCTTCAGCACTTTTTTGAATAAGGAGGCTTTCCAGAAGTCACAGGACATTAAATGGACATACGCCTCATAAGTCGTGACAGGCTTTGTTGTGTTGGAGGGTTACCAGGTCCTCTTCCACGGATGATGGATTCTGGAAATATGAGCGTAAATGGGCTGGAGGGTGCTAGGTCGTCAAAATCTCTAAATAACCATTCGTTCATATTTGAGAAAAGTGATCTCACATAGTGTGGATACCGTTAAAAATCCTTTTAATGAGTTAAAAAACAGATTAAAAACACTCACATTGTGGGAAGTAATATTCAGGCTAATAGAATGGTGATAGGTGTCAGATAGTGACTGCTGCTGCAAATTTTTATTGTGTATAACTAAAAGGTGTATTAATTTTTTTGTTTACATGGAGTAGTCACATTGGCTGGACGGAACGAGGACCAAACTGGTTGTTAAGATACAAATACAGGACACTTAATTTTCTGATTGACTTTTTTTGGATGGTGGTGGTCCGTCACAAAACACACAATTTTTGTATGGTATTTTGGATGCACAGCACGGTTAATATTTATAAGAAGAAGCTCAATTGATGTGACTATTATAAGCACATAATATGTCAAATGTTCATTTGTGTTTTTTTGGATTTGACGATTAATGCACTTTTTGGATTTGAGGAGTAATGTAACTTAACAAATCACTGTTTATTATTTTTTGTAAGCATTTGGGGGTTTGTGGTTATAAATTACTAGGGAGAGCGCAAAACTACTATACACAGTTTTTTTTCAATTTTCTCACCCTAGTGGTTGTTTTTTTGTGGCAGCACAACTAGTTTACACAATTTTGAATTATTTTGTTTTTGCGCCAGTGGACACTTTTTTTCTCATCGTTATCAACAATTTGGCTGCATCTTTCAGGAATCTGGGAAATCTATGCCTCTAAACAAAAACAGAAAGCACTTTCATCCCATCATGGGTTAAATTGTCACAAACATCAACCTGGTTAAAATAGATATAGTATTTTGTAGTATAGTTTCAAAATTAATAATGATATCATGATTACTATTCCACCATTTGAATTCTATTCCACCAATCCTCAAAGAATTACACTAACTGTAAATTTCAGGTAGCTGATCATTTCTCTGTTTTCCTGCACTATCTATCCTTTATTGTACTTTCCTTTTGCAAATTAAACCTTGCGGGCTACTGTAGTTGTGCTTTCAATATTAATGGCACTGTCAAAAAAACTTTCTACAGAGGGAGAATTGCAGCATTCTCTTGAGCAGAGTGTACCTTACGTATGTGTAAAACTTTTTCTCATTATTATTACAATGACATACAAATGTCATAATACAGTAGAATAAAACAAATTCTTTTAAACACATTTTGCTATTATCAATATTGTGTTTTTCCTTTTTATGCACCTCTTCTATCAGGCCCAGTTCACACCTATGCGAATTAGATGCGGCTTACCAGCATCCAATTCGCAGGACATTTCAAATTTCATTAATTTTTAATGAGGGGCTGGTTCACACTATCTAGCGGTTCCCTCCTCTCACCCTCCACCAGAGGAGGATTGAACGGGGACATTCCTCGCATTCTACAGAAGAAGTTCAGATGAGTATGCTGGACGCTATCCTGATATCCCCCCCAGCCGTCGATTCACAAATTTTCTTTCTATAAGACTGAGGTGCAATTGAATTTTTGTGTTTTTTTTTTTTTTCCACCCATGGTTAACAGTGGGTCCCCAAGCGGACTCACCCCCCATGCAGTTTCACTTCCCCCAAGTAGGCCAACTCTCCGGAGTTTTCTTCCCGTTTTGGGAAATGGCGCTGCCCGCTGGTTCCCACCATCTTCCCCTTCGTGGGGGGGGATGGGAACTCCCGGCCAGTGGCAAAGCTGTACTCTGATGTGCACTTAGGGCCCTGGCCCTTTTTTTCTCTGTTCCTCCCCTTTTTTTTTTACCTGATTCACTCTTTGGAGGCTGTTTTTGTTTCTGTTTTTTTTTTCTTGAATGATCTCCATGCCTTTATTGCTACCTATATCAATGCTAATTGTGGTCTGTTCTCTAGGTACCTGCTCTCTATTCATGCGCTGGATATGCGCCCCTCTGTAGGTCTGAACGTGCTGTGGGTCCCTTCGCCCCCCCGCAGATGGCCCAGGAGGCCCCCCCTCGACATCACACCATGGCAGGTCTGAAAATCGTGTCTTACAACGTGCGAGGTCTGGGATCCCCCGCCAAAAGAAGTAAGTTTTGGCTTGAGATGAAACGTTCTGGGGCACATGTGATTTTTTGCAGGAGACGCATTTTGGCACTGACTCGGTCCCCCGCCTTCCCACGCACCTGTACAACTCATGGTATCTTAGCAATTCCCCCCGATCTAAGTCCGGGGGTGTTGCTATAGCGATACATAAACACTGCCCCTTTGTGCTAACAGATCAATTGATTGACCCCGAGGGAAGATACGTGCTCATCAAAGGCACCATCTCCACCCGTAAATTTACGTTTGCAGCTGTGTACGCCCCGAACAGCAAACAGCTCACTTTTCTAGACTCAGTCCTGGAGTCCCTATCGAGTTTCAGGGAAGGTCAACTGGTCCTAGGGGGGGGGCTTCAATGTAAGCCCAGACCCACAGCTAGACACATCTTCTAGCCGCTCTGCCCACTTGTTTGCCTTCCTGAGGCACTTTAGGAAGTCCCTGCAGATGCATCACTTGGTAGATTGCTGGAGACTGATGCACCCGACGGACAGGGATTATAGCTACTTCTCAGCCACACATAACGTCTATACCCGTATAGACTTTTTGCTGATGGACCAGTATCATCTGGAATCCCTGGCCGGCGCTTCTATCGGCTCCATCACGATCTCAGATCACGCACCGGTGTCCATCTCCCTGCATCCCATATCTGCGGAGGCACGGGTGTGGAGCTGGCGTCTAAACGAAGGCATTCTAGATGACGCGGTGGCTCAGAAACAAGTACTTGACACTATCTCCCTGTACTTCAGAGAGAATAAAGTGGGCGGGGTAGGCATGGGCTCAATATGGGAAGGGCATAAGGCAGTGGTCAGAGGGGAGCTGATATCTCAGGAGGCTAGGCTTAAGAAAGCTAGAGAAGGCGAGCTGCAAAACCTATTGGGTAAAATAAGAGCAGCAGAGCTGGTCCATAAGCGACGGGTCACCCCTGCACTGACAGAAGAACTGCTATCCCTCAGACACGAACTGGCCACAGTGCTAGATGATAGAATAAAATCCCGACTACGCCACGTAGCACACAAATTTTATGAATATGGCAATAAATGTGGGAGGTTACTGGCGAGAGCCCTTAAATGTAAACGTGACTCGGGACATGTCCACAAACTCACCTCACCCCAGGGAGAACCCACGGTACATCCGTCTTCCGGGAATACTATGCCCAACTGTATCACCTCCCTGACACAAGACCTGGTCTGACTGAAGCCCAACGGACGGAACGCATCTTGCAATACCTTACAGACGCCCAGTCCCCACAGTTAGAAGCATCAATTGGCAAGCAACTGGATACACCTATATCCAGCTTGGAAATTGAGGCAGTAGTTAAAGAACTCCCTAATGGGAAGAGCCCCGGCCCAGACGGGTACACAAATGCCTACTACAAGAAATACTCGGGGGCACTCTCCGGACCTATGTGCGCGTACTTCAATGCTCTGGCATCGGGTACAGTCATGCCAAAGGAAGCGCTGACGGCACACATCACGGTGCTCCCAAAAGATGGGAAAGATCATACCATACCGGGAAACTATAGGCCCATATCCCTTTTGAATACTGATGTCAAGATCTTGGCAAAGATCTTGGCCAATAGACTCAAACCGTTTATCCCATCGGTCATTCACCCTGACCAGACGGGATTCATAATGGGAAGGGAGGCAAGAGATAACTCCAATAGAGCTCTTCAATTAATTCACTGGGTGGAATCTCAGGCCACGGCTCACCCCTGTCTCTTGCTTTCTACGGATGCCGAGAAGGCATTTGACAGGGTGGACTGGACGTACATGAAAGCGGTGCTGAACAGGCTAGGCCTGGGACCTAGCATGCTGGCATGGATAACATCCCTATACAGTTCCCCGACAGCCAAGGTAAAGGTCAATGGCTTACTGTCCGAAGCCTTCCCGATTAGCAATGGCACGCGCCAAGGGTGCCCCCTGTCCCCACTTATATTCGCCCTAACATTAGAGCCCCTACTGAATAAAATTCGCCTCAACGCAAATATAAAAGGATTCACGGTAGGACCGACGGAACATAAATTGTCCGCTTATGCAGACGACGTTTTATTCTATGTTTCTGAACCCCTGATCTCGCTACCTAACATCTTGGCAGAACTAGGAGAATTCAACCTATTATCGAACTTCAAGATAAACTATAGCAAATCAGAGATTCTTTCACTTAATATACCCGTGGACTTGCGTACACAGCTGCAGACTGCATTTTCCTTCACATGGTGCCAGACCTCCCTGAAATATTTGGGGATACACTTACCCGTGAGCTGCTCTCAGCTCTTTGCGTGTAACTATGCACCCCTGCTTACTGCTATAAGAAAAGACCTACAGAGCTGGGACAAGGCGGCCTTTTCGTGGATGGGCCGAGTCAGTGTCCTTAAAATGAATGTGCTACCGCGTATTCTGTTTTTCTTGCAGATGGTACCAATTACATTGCCCCGAGCTTTCTTCTCATCCCTCAACAGCTTATACATAAAGTATATTTGGGCTGGGAAATGCCCCAGACTCGCCCTCAGATTGATACAGCGCTCGAAGGCGAGCGGAGGCCTGGGGGTACCAACAGTCCGTAGATACTACGAAGCTATAGCTTTACAACGCATCCTGGACTGGTATCACAATGTCTCCCTCAAGGCATGGGTCCCGTTGGACAAATGCCTTGCTGGTCGAAACCTATCGCACGCCCCCTGGGTCCCTCGAGAACACAGGGGCCTTTCAGCACTGGTGTCCCCCTTAGCCGCTCACGCTCTGACTATTTGGGATACTATAAACAAACAGGGCAGGCTCGCTCAACCGACCTCTCCCTTGGCACCCCTGGGGGGCTTCCCGTGGTTCGCTCCGGGGGAGCACCCCTCTTTCTTCAGAACGTGGGCGGTAGACGGGGAGTCCAGATGCGGCAGATTCGTCCAAAACCAGGGCATTTTGCCGCTGAACACACTTAGGGATCTTTATGGCCCCTTTCCAATGGACGAGTGGCGCCATAGGCAGCTTCAGCACTTCATCAACAACTTACCCCAAGGGGTGAGATCCCCAGCCCAGGCCTCGCCTTTCGAGCGATTGTGTATGTCCTCTTCTAGTATCCCACATGCAATTTCCGTACTCTATGACCTGTTGCAACTCTCACAAGCGGAGGGAAAGCCAGGATACATCAGGGAGTGGGAGAGGGACCTACGGCACGTTTTTACTGAGCCCCAATTAGACCATCTTTACCGTCTTACACACTCAAGCACAGTCGACACCAAAATGAAAGAAAATAGCTATAAGATCTTAACCAGGTGGTACAGAGTCCCGTCGAAGTTAGCTAAAATGTACCCGTCTCTGTCAGCCTCCTGCTGGAGGGAATGTGGTCTCAGAGGTTCGTTCCTACATATTTGGTGGGAGTGTCCCATATTGCGGCCTTTTTGGCTCGACATTCATGACCAGATAAAGGTTATTGTGGATAGAGCTCCCGGATTCCCCATTGGAATCGTTATTGCACTTCCCCACCATTCCAGTAAGTCAGTATCGCAAATCAGTACTACCTCACTTGCTTAACGCAGCCCGTAGGCTAATTCCAATATATTGGAAAAAAAACAGATACCCACACGCAGTGATTGGATAAAAATGGTGAACAACATTATGGCGGCAGAGGAGTGGATGGCGAAGTGCAAAGACAGGTACGAGCAATTTTACTCTACTTGGGCCACGTGGATACACTACACCAGCTCTCCAGGGACGCATAAAGCAAGCTCCCCTCCCCAGGTAGGAGGGGCACAGGTGAACTCTGATGACTCTACACCACTTTCTTAGAGATATTAAGCGAAGGAAGGTAGCACTACCCCCCCCCCCTCTCTCCGTATTTTTTCTTTTTTCCTCTCCTTTCTTTTTGTCCCTTTTATTTTCACTTATTTAATTTTGCTGTTTTGGTTTATTGGGCATAAAGATATGCTCTTTACTAAGATCTAGGTTTTGGCCACCATCTTGGCTTTAGCACTATGGGTCACTGTTAGACCCATGTTACTACATGAAGGACCGGACCTTCCCCAGGGCTAGCCCTCGGGAGAGAGACAGGAGAGACTTATTGATGTTTGATTTCAGAAGTATTGGCGGTTATATGGTGCTACATGTCTCCCCTGGGACGCTCCCGGGTGTGCAAGCCCCTGGGTGCTTTGTGAAGCGACCTGCCCAAGAGATGGGCCCTACAAATACGCCGCCCTTTATACCATGAGTGTATTCGCTTTTCATGTCAGTTTCTGTCAAATTCATTTTTATTTCTGTGTTTTTGTATGTTGATGTTAAAACATTGTTAAAATAAAGATTATATAAAAAAAACAAGGACGGGGAGGGGGAAGGCGGTGGCATTGCACAACCTTTACTCAACTCCAGGGAACCTATACGAAGAAATGGAGAGGCTGCAGGGCAAGGTGACTCAAACAATCCAAAAAAGAGAAGAAGGGACGGGTAAATGATGGAATCTACAATTTGAGCAAGGCAAAACTGGACCATAAAGATCTTAATATATTGAATTTAGGATTAAAATGTGCCCCTAAGAAACCGCAGGTGATAATCATTTGCATGTCTCTGAGATATAAGGAACGTTGCCGCGCCGTACAGCCAATCCCAGGACAAAGTCAAAATGATAAAAAGCGGCAGGACGTGGCTGTGTGACAACTAGTAAGAACATTTCATTACAACAAGAGACGTCTAGGCTGAATTGTCAGGTGCAGCGGCAGTGTGGTGAGATATTGCCGGCTTGACAAGTCACCCCCAATACTTGTAGAGCTCTGGTTGACATTTACCGTAAGCTGATTTTACTTATATATATTGTATAAGTGCAATGTATGAAGGTTGTTTTTGAATAAACATTGGTGTGTTTGAAGTTATCACACTAGTGGAGCCTTTTCTTTGTTATCTCTCCCCATGTGTTTGCATCTAATCGTCCATTGTGTGTGGAGAGGAGCAGATCGTTGGCTTAACCCTTTGTGGGTAATGTACTACTATCGAACACGAGAGTGTAAGGCAATATTTTTTGGTGAGTTTAATACTGACGGGGAGCACAAGACACATGGTGTAGTGTGAAGACTTTATCACTCTTTGGATGATTCTTTTATGGACATTCTCTAGCACTTGCATCATATGGACTTGTGTCACTGAATTTCTATTTAATCCTTTGCACTTTATTTGCTGTTATTTAAGCGCTGCTGATCACCTTTATTATATATGTTTTTAACCACCTCACTACAGTGCATTTTCACCCCCTTCCTGACCAAGCCATTTTTCAGCTTTCAGCGCTGACGCACTTTGAATGACAATTGCGCAGTCATACAACACTGTACCCAAATTAAATTGTTATCATTTTTTTTCCCCACAAATAGAGCTTTCTTTTGGTGGTATTTGATCACCTCTGCGGTTTTTCTTTTTTGCCCAATAAACAAAAGAAGAGCGACAAATTAAAAAAAAAACAATATTTTTTGCTTTTTGCTATACTAAATATCCCCAAAAAATATATAAAAAAACTTTTTTTTTTCCTCAGTTTCAGCCGATACGTATTCTTGTACATATTTTTGGTAAAAAAAAATTGCAATTAGCGATCATTGATTAGTTTGCGCAAAAGTTATAGCGTTTACAAAATAGGGGATAGTTTTATAGCATTTTTATTAATATTTTTTTTTTTACTAGTAATGGCGGTGATCAGCGATTTTTATTGTGACTGCGACATTATGGCGGACACATCGGACATTTTTGACACATTTTTGGCACTATTGTCATTTATACAGCAATCAATGCTATTTAAATGCATTGATTCATGTATAAATGACACTGGCAGTGAAGGGGTTAACCACTAGGGGCGGGGAGGGGTTAATTATGTTCCCTAAGTGTGTTTCTTACTGTGGGGGAAGGGGACTCACAAGGGGAGGAGACCGATCGGTGTTTCTCTGTACAGAGAACACACCATCGGCTCCTCTCCTCTGACAGGACCGTTGATCTGTGTGTTTACACACACAGATCAACGGTCCCGCTGTGTTACCGGGCAATCGCGGGTGCCCAGCGGACATCGCGGCCGCTGGGCACGCGCATCGGGTGCCCAGTGACACGGCGAGAGCGCGCGCGCGCTCCCGGCGGCGCGCGCGCGCTCCCTGCAGTGCACAGAAGGGGAGGACGTCATATGACGCCCTCCCGGAACGAGAGCTGCGCCGCCTGGCCGTCATTTGACGGCCGGCGGTGGCGAAGCGGTTAAGGTGATCATTTTATAATTTATAAATGACAAAAGTTGGGATGATTTAAAAAATATTTTGCTTTTCCCTGATATAATTATGTGATATTATGTACATGCTGGGCTAAAATGTTTTTGTGCAATTGTATTGATAATTTATATAGTTAATCCTATATTTTTAAATATATATATATTGTTTTTCTGCCTCAGAAGATATAACTCAACTTAAAAAATGAATACTACTGTTACCTGGTCTTTTTACCCTTGTTTAATTTCCTCTATTTAAAAATCCTTCCCTTAAAAATATACACACACACACACAAAATGGTTTACTACTTTCCTATACCTATTAATTTTATTTTTTCCCCCTTGTTTTGCCTTTTTTAACAGTGCTATTTACATATTGAATTCTGTAATATGCCTGCAGCCACTGAGTATGGATTTCAATGTCCGGGGTAATGTTACATAACTAAAGCAATGGAGAGTTTGAAAGATACAACAAAAAATATAGGAGCCATTCATAGAAACCAAGCAAAAATAGCATTTCATGTAAAGGAAAGCTGTAGAATGAAATTATAGCTCTGAAGACCGTTACGGATTGTAGTTGCATTTAATCTCATCTAGTAGATGGGCTTGACCACACGGATCTAATACAACTTAAAAACTAGTACAAATATGAAACATTATGTGAAATTACCCTATTGCAGCCCAAAAAGCACTTTATGCAGTACTTACCTGGTCTGGTGCCTGTTTGGGAAATCTTTGCTCTGCTGCAGGAGCTACAGCACTTGAAGAATCCTCACACCTAACACACTTACAGGTGTGTAAGATACCTACTTACCCCAGCATGCTCCCACTTAGCTCTCCTGTAACTTGTATCAGGTACAGGTGCTTTTTATTTACATTTTTATTTACATTTTTATTTAAATTATGAACCTTTATTTTCAAACCAGAAACAATATTTTTCCAAGAAAACAAGTTATGACTGTTTTTAACTGTGCCCCCTTAACTTTTGACTTTGACCTTTGAGTCTAAACTTAATCACTAAAATCACTTATAAGCTTTAACATCTTAAAGAAATGTCAAACGTTGTTCTTAACAACTTGAGATTCATAAGGCCTAGACAAGTGGTTACAACAAAAAAATGTTTGCGCTTGGTACTGTTTTTTTCAACCAGTGATAGTTTTTTTCAGCAAAAGTGATCTGAGCAATTCTACAGCTGCTTGATTACTTTTTCGGTACTAAGAATGGGGCAATTGGTGACCTGTAAAGGTTTTTTAAAAGACACTTTTTTTTATATTCTGAAACTTTTCATATACATGTAAAATTATGGATTTTTTTATTTTTTTTACTAATTAGTTAGAACCCCAAAAAATTATATATTTTCTGAAAGCAAAGGCCTGGTGGAAAAAGATGTTGGTTGTTTGCAATTTTGTCACACGACATTTGTGCAACAGGTTTTCAAATGCAAATTGTTTTGGAAAAAATACACTTTAATGAATTGTAGTGCACAAAAACATAATATACTACCCGAAAATATAAAAAATTATTATACACTGAGTAAATTGATATCTAACATGTCACACTTTAACCACCTCCTGCCCGCCGTCATTTTACTATACCCTCTTATTATGGGACAATGTCATATGATGCCGCTCCAGTCTCACCGCTCTTGCAGGGTGTGCAGTGCAGCGATCGTGGGCACGCTGTGTCCCTGGGACACGGCACCACCCCAATCTTGATAAAGACCCATTGAAGTGGCTCTTTACCCATGTCCAATCACAGTAAACACAGAAGTGCTAGTAATCGGCTCTCGTCACCTCACACTGATAAAGTGTAAGGAGAGGAGAGCCGATCAACAGCATATCCTTGCAGGGGAGACCTGTATAGGTATTAAGGGCACTAATCATCAGTGCCCTGATTATCAGTGCAGCCCCAGCAGTGATGCCAGTCAGTGGCCATCTGTGATGCCAATCTGTGCCCATCAGAGAAACCAATCTGTGCCCATCAATGATGCCAAGTTGTGCCCATCATTGATTCCAGTCAGTGCTGCCTTTAGTGCCGGTAAGTGCCTGCTCATTAGTGCCGCCCATCAGTGCCACCTATCAGTGCTGCCTATCAGTGCTCATCAGTGACGCATAGTAGTGCCACCTATCAGTGCCCATCAGTGCGGCATATTAGTGTCTCCTCATCAGCGCCCTTCAGTGCCATCTCATCAGTGCCCCCTCAAGCCACTGGGTTAATCCTGCGAAGAATACGGAAAGGCCCAATAAACCGAGGTGCGAACTTCAGTGAGGGAGGTTGCGAGATGACAGCCAGACCCTGTCCCCAGCCTGGTAGGAAGGTGCAGGCAGGCGTCTGCGGTCTGCATGGAGTCTGTACCTATCATTAGCATGACGCAAAGCCTCCTGGACTTGTGCCCAAGTGGAATGAAGACCACGGAGATGCTCCTCTAATGTAAGAATACACTGCGGAACAAACGAGTCAGGCAACATGGAAGGTTGGAAATCATAATTTGCCATAAACGGGGACAATCGGGAAGCAGAATTCAAGGCACTGTTGTGAGCAAACTCTGCCCACGGTAATAGCTCTGACCAGTTGTTATGATGGTCAGAGGTAAAGCAACGTAAGAATTGCTCCAAGGACTGATTGGCTCCTTCTGTGGCCCCATTAGACTGCGGGGGATATGCAGAGGAGAAAGCAAGCTGAATTCCCAACTGTGCAAAAAAGGCTCGCCAGAACCGGGACAATCACCATGGGTAGCCCATGTAAGCGAAAGATCTCCCAAGCAAAAATGGAGGCCAGTTCCTTAGAAGTGGGCAACTTCTTAAGTGGAATATAATGACACATCTTTGAGAACCGGTCAAACACCATGAGGATAACTGTGTTACCCTGGGAGTTGGGTAACTCCACAATGAAATCCATAGACAGGTGGGTCCAGGGCCTCTCTCCATTGGGTATGGGTTGTAGGAGGCCCACTGGAAGGTGTCATGGAGTCTTACTCTGAGCACACACGGAACAGGCAGCTACGAAGGCAGTTACATCAGCATGTAGACTAGGCCACCAGAATTGTTGGGAAATGGCCCAAATTAGTTGATTCTTCCCAAGATGGCCAGCAGCCTTGGGAGAATGGTAAATCTCTGGGACAAAGCAGCGGTTACAAGGTTTCTCAGGCAGAGCATGGACCTGAGCAGCAAAAATGTTGTCACCCAAAGGAGAAGTGAGACTGGTGCGAACCGTAGCCAGAATATGATCAGGAGGAATCACAGGAACCGGAACAGACTCCAACTTGGAAGTGGAGGAAAATTGTTGTGACAAGGCGTCAGCCATTACATTCTTAGTATCGGGTAAGAATAAGACAATGTAATTGAAACTTGACAAGAAAAGAGCCCATTGCGCCCTTCTGGGAGAGAGGCGTTTAGCCTCAGACAAGAATGTGAGATTCTTATGGTCAGTAAGAATGAGAACCGGCACAGTGGTACCTTCAAGGAGATGTCTCCATTCTTTCAGGGATAAATTGATCGCCAACAGCTCTCTGTCACTAATCTTGCACTCCGCAGGTGACAATTTCTTGAAAAAGTAGGCACAAGAATGCATAGCGCTCTCAGAGGTAGGACGTTGAGACAGAAGGGCGCCAACACCAGTCTCAGAAGCATCAACCTCAGAAGCATCAACCTCAAGGATAAAAGATAACGTAGGATCAGGATGTGCCAACACAGGAGCAGCAACAAAGGCAGCCTTGAGACTCTCAAGGGCCTTAATGGACTCTGAGGACCAATTCTGTCAAATCAGTCAAATAACTCCGTAATCAACGGAATCGCATAGGCATTCTTAATCGTGAAACGATTGAGACCCCTATAATCAATATGAGGTCTCAGTGCACCACTCTTCTTCTTCACAAAGAAGAAACCAGCACCAGCAGGAGCCAAGGATTTGCGGATGAAACCTTGAGAAAGTGCGTCTGCAACATACTCCTTCATGGCCTTATCCTCCAAGACCGACAAAAAGTAAACCCGACCACGAGGGGGGTATGGCACCAGGTTGAAGATCAATTGTGCAATCATATGGCTGGTGTGGAGGCAAACTACCTGCCTGACTTTGTCAAAGACATTGCTAAAATCCCTATGTATATCGTGTAGTGAAGTAGCGCTAGTAAATATATAAATAAATATATATAAATACATTTATAAATATAAATATATAAATGTAGTGAATATAATACGTCAAAAAAACACGGAATTTCTCAGATGCTCATGGCAAATATAAACTCATATAAAAGTGTTCAAAGTTCTAAAAGGTGCATCCCATAATATATATCTGAGCAATAATGCAATGAAATCCAGTAACGTGCATCACATAAAACTAAACTAAAAGTAAATTGTTTCCCAGGAGTAATCAGCATCCAAAAAAAATCAGGTGACTCAGAGAGATGATCAGTTCCGAAGTGAAAAATATAAATCAGAGTAGATAACCAAAGAGACCATTTTTACCATCTTACATCTTTAATTTGGACTCTTTCACCTAAAACAGAGGGTGTAGTCTATGTACTGGAAAGAAGAGAAAGAGTGGAAAGAAGAGAAAGAGTGGAAAGAAGAGAAAGAAGAGAAAGAGTGGAAAGAAGAGAAAGAGTGGAAAAAGGAGAAAGAAGAGAAAGAGAAAGGAAGAGAAAGAGTGGAAAGAAGAGAAAGAAGAGAAAGAGTGGAAAGAAGAGAAAGAGTGGAAAGAGAAAGAAGAGAAAGAGTGGAAAGAAGAGAAAGAGTGGAAAGAAGAGAAAGAAGAGAAAGAGTGGAAAGAAGAGAAAGAGTGGAAAGAAGAGAAAGAAGAGAAAGAGTGGAAAGAAGAGAAAGAAGAGAAAGAGTGGAAAGAAGAGAAAGAGAAAAAGAGTGAGAGAGTGAGAGAGAGAAAGAGTGGAAAGAAGAGAAAGAGTAGAAAGAAGAGAAAGAGTGGAAAGAAGAGAAAGAGTGGAAAGAAGAGAAAGAGTGGAAAGAAGAGAAAGAGTGGAAAGAAGAGAAAGAGTGGAAAGAAGAGAAAGAGTGGAAAGAAGAGAAAGAGTGGAAAGAAGAGAAAGAGTGGAAAGAAGAGAAAGAGTGGAAAGAAGAGAAAGAGTGGAAAGAAGAGAAAGAGTGGAAAGAAGAGCAAGAGTGGAAAGAGAAAGAAGAGAGAGTGGAAAGAAGAGAAATAGTGGAAAGAAGAGAAAGAGTGGAAAGAAGAGAAAGAGTAGAAAGAAGAGAAAGAGTAGAAAGAAGAGAAAGAGTGGAAAGAAGAGAAAGAGTGGAAAGGAGAGAAAGAGTAGAAAGAAGAGAAAGAGTAGAAAGAAGAGAAAGAGTAGAAAGAAGAGAAAGAGTGGAAAGAGAAAGAAGAGAAAGAGTGGAAAGAAGAGAAAGAGTGGAAAGAAGAGAAAGAGTGGAAAGAAGAGAAAGAGTAGAAAGAAGAGAAAGAAGAGAAAGAGTAGAAAGAAGAGAGTGGAAAGAGAAAGAAGAGAAAGAGTGGAAGAAGAAAAAAGAGAAAGAGTGGAAAGAAGAGAAAGAGAGAAAGAAGAAAAGAAGAGAAAGAGTGGAAAGAAGAGAAAGAGTGGAAAAAGGAGAAAGAAGAGAAAGAGAAAGAAGAGAAAGAGTGAAAGAAGAAAAGAAAGAGAAAGAGTGAAAAGAAGAGAAAGAGTGGAAAGAGAAAGAAGAGAAAGAGTGGAAAGAAGAGAAAGAGTGGAAAGAAGAGAAAGAAGAGAAAGAGTGGAAAGAAGAGAAAGAGTGGAAAGAAGAGAAAGAAGAGAAAGAGTGGAAAGAAAGAAAAAAGAGAAAGAGTGGAAAGAAGAGAAAGAGTGGAAAGAAGAGAAAGAGTAGAAAGAAGAGAAAGAGTGGAAAGAAGAGAAAGAGTGGAAAGAAGAGAAAGAGTGGAAAGAAGAAAAAGAGTAGAAAGAAGAGAAAGAGTGGAAAGAAGAGAAAGAGTGGAAAGAAGAGAAAGAGTGGAAAGAAGAGAAAGAGTGGAAAGAAGAGAAAGAGTGGAAAGAAGAGCAAGAGTGGAAAGAAGAGAAAGAGTGGAAAGAGAAAGAAGAGAGAGTGGAAAGAAGAGAAAGAGTGGAAAGAAGAGAAAGAGTGGAAAGAAGAGAAAGAGTAGAAAGAAGAGAAAGAGTAGAGAGAGAAAGAGAAAGAGTGGAAAGAAGAGAAAGAGTGGAAAGGAGAGAAAGAGTAGAAAGAAGAGAAAGAGTAGAAAGAAGAGAAAGAGTAGAAAGAAGAGAAAGAGTGGAAAGAGAAAGAAGAGAAAGAGTGGAAAGAAGAGAAAGAGTGAAAGAAAGAAAGAGAAAGAAGAGAAAGAGTAGAAAGAAGAGAAAGAAGAGAAAGAGTAGAAAGAAGAGAGTGGAAAGAGAAAGAAGAGAAAGAGTGGAAAGAAGAGAAAGAGTAGAAGAAAAAAGAGAAAGAGTAGAAAGAAGAGAAAGAGTAGAAAGAAGAGAAAGAAGAGAAAGAGTGGAAAGAAGTGAAAGAGTGGAAAGAAGAGAAAGAGTAGAAAGAAGAGAAAGAGTAGAAAGAAGAGAAAGAGTGGAAAGAAGAGAAATAGTGGAAAGAAGAGAAAGAGTAGAAAGAAGAGAAAGAGTAGAAAGAAGAGAAAGAGTAGAAAGAAGAGAAAGAGTGGAGAGAGAAAGAGAGAGAGAGTGAAAGAGAGAAAGAGAGAAAAGAGTGAAAGAGAGAGAAAGAGAGAAAGAGAGAAAGAGAAAGAGTGGAAAGAAGAGAAAGAAGAGAAATAGTGGAAAGAAGAGAAAGAGTAGAAAGAAGAGAAAGAGTTGAAAGAAGAGAAAGAAGAGAGAGTGGAAAGAAGAGAAAGAGAGGAAAGAAGAGAAAGAGTAGAAAGAAGAGAAAGAGTAGAAAGAAGAGAAAGAGTGGAAAGAGAAAGAAGAGAAAGAGTGGAAAGAGAAAGAAGAGAAAGAGTGGAAAGAAGAGAAAGAGTGGAAAGAGTGGAAAGAAGAGAAAGAGTGGAAAGAAGAGAAAGAGTAGAAAGAAGAGAAAGAGTAGAAAGAAGAGAAAGAGTGGAAAGAAGAAAAAGAGTAGAAAGAAGAGAAAGAGTAGAAAGAAGAGAAAGAGTAGAAAGAAGAGAAAGAGTGGAAAGAAGAGAAAGAGTGGAAAGAGAAAGAGTGGAAAGAAGAGAAAGAGTGAAAGAAGGAAAGAAAAGAGAAAGAAGAGAAAGAGTGTAAAGAAGAGAAAGAGTGTAAAGAAGAGAAAGAGTGAAAAGAAGAGAAAGAGTGTAAAGAGTGGAAAGAAGAGAAAGAGTGGAAAGAAGAGAAAGAGTGGAAAGGAGAGAAAGAGTGGAAAGAAGAAAAAGAGTAGAAAGAAGAGAAAGAGTAGAAAGAAGAGAAAGAGTGGAAAGAAGAGAAAGAGTGAAAGAAAGAGAAAGAGTGAGAAAAAGAAAGAAGAGAAAGAGTAGAAAGAAGAGAAAGAGTAAAAAGAAGAGAAAGAGTAGAAAGAAGAGAAAGAAGAGAAAGAGTGGAAAGAAGAGAAAGAGTGGAAAGAAGAGAAAGAGTGGAAAGAAGAGAAAGAGAGAAAGAGTAGAAAGAAGAGAAAGAGTGAAAAGAAGAGAAAGAAGAGAAAGAAGAGAAAGAAGAGAAAGAAGAGAAAGAGTGGAAAGAGAAAGAGTGGAAAGAAGAGAAAGAGTGGAAAGAGTGGAAAGAAGAGAAAGAGTGGAAAGAGTGGAAAGAAGAGAAAGAGTAGAAAGAAGAGAAAGAGTGGAAAGAGTGGAAAGAAGAGAAAGAGTGGAAAGAAGAGAAAGAGTGGAAAGAGTGGAAAGAAGAGAAAGAGAGGAAAGAGAAAGAAGAGAAAGAGAGAAAGAAGAGAAAGAAGAGAAAGAATGGAAAGAAGAGAAAGAGTGGAAAGAAGAGAAAGAGAGAAAGAGAGAAAGAGAAGAGAAAGAAGAGAAAGAGTGGAAAGAGAAAGAAGAGAAAGAGCGGAAAGAAGAGAAAGAGTGGAAAGAGTGGAAAGAAGAGAAAGAGTGGAGAGAAGAGAAAGAGTGGAAAGAAGAGAAAGAGTAGAAAGAGAGAGAGAAAGAGTGGAAAGAAGAGAAAGAGTGTAAAGAAGAGAAAGAGTGAAAAGAAGAGAAAGAGTGAAAAGAAGAGAAAGAAGAGAAAGAGAAGAAAAAGAGAAAGAGAGAAAGAGTAGAAAGAAGAGAAAGAGTGGAAAGAAGAAAAAGAGTAGAAAGAAGAGAAAGAGTAGAAAGAAGAGAAAGAGTGGAAAGAAGAGAAAGAGTGGAAAGAGAAAGAGAGGAAAGAAGAGAAAAGAGAGGAAAGAAGAGAAAGAAGAGAAAGAGTAGAAAGAAGAGAAAGAGTGGAAAGAAGAGAAAGAAGAGAAAGAGTAGAAAGAAGAGAAAGAGTAAAAAGAAGAGAAAGAGTAGAAAGAAGAGAAAGAAGAGAAAGAGTAGAAAGAAGAGAAAGAGTGGAAAGAAGAGAGAGAGTGAAAAGAAGAGAAAGAGTAGAAAGAGTAGAAAGAAGAGAAAGAAGAGAAAGAGTGGAAAGAAGAGAAAGAGTAAAAAGAGTAGAAAGAAGAGAAAGAAGAGAAAGAGTAGAAAGAAGAGAAAGAGTGGAAAGAAGAGAAAGAGTGGAAAGAAGAGAAAGAGTGGAAAGAAGAGAAAGAGTGGAAAGAGAAAGAAGAGAAAGAGTGGAAAGAAGAGAAAGAGTGGAAAGAAGAGAAAGAGAGAGGAAAGAGTGGAAAGAAAAAAGAGTGGAAAGAAGAGAAAGAGTGGAAAGAAGAGAAAGAGTGGAAAGATTGGAAAGAGTGGAAAGAAGAGAAAGAGAGAAAGAGAGAAAGAGTAGAAAGAAGAGAAAGAGTAGAAAGAAGAGAAAGAGTAGAAAGAAGAGAAAGAGTGGAAAGAGAAAGAAGAGAAAGAGTGGAAAGAAGAGAAAGAAGAGAGAGAAAGAGAAAGAAGAGAAAGAGTGGAAAGAAGAGAAAGAGAGAAAGAGAGAAAGAGTGAGAGAGAGAGGAAAGAAGAGAAAGAAGAGAAAGAAGAGAAAGAGTGGAAAGAAGAGAAAGAGTGGAAAGAAGAGAAAGAGTGGAAAGAGAAAGAAGAGAAAGAGTGGAAAGAGAAAGAGTGGAAAGAGAAAGAAGAGAAAGAGTGGAAAGAGAAAGAAGAGAAAGAGTGGAAGAGAAAGAAGAGAAAGAGTGGAAAGAAAGAAAGAGAGAAAGAGAGAAAGAGAGAAAGAGTAGAAAGAAGAGAAGAGAAGAGAAGAGAGTGAAAGAAAGAGAGAGAAAGAAGAGAAAGAAGAGAAAGAGTGGAAAGAAGAGAGAGAGTGGAAAGAAGAGAAAGAGTAGAAAGAAGAGAAAGAGTAGAAAGAAGAGAAAGAGTGGAAAGAGAAAGAAGAGAAAGAGTGGAAAGAGAAAGAAGAGAAAGAGTGGAAAGAAGAGAAAGAGTGGAAAGAGTGGAAAGAAGAGAAAGAGTAGAAAGAAGAGAAAGAGTAGAAAGAAGAGAAAGAGTGGAAAGAAGAGAAAGATTGTAAAGAAGAGAAAGAGTGAAAAGAAGAGAAAGAGTGTAAAGAGTGGAAAGAAGAGAAAGAGTAAAAAGAAGAGAAAGAGTAGAAAGAAGAGAAAGAGTGGAAAGAAGAGAAAGAGTGGAAAGACGAGAAAGAGTAGAAAGAAGAGAAAGAGTAGAAAGAGAGAGAGAGTAGAAAGAGTGGAAAGAAGAGAAAGAGAAAAAGAGAAAGAGAGTGAAGAAAGAAAGAGAAAGAGTGGAAAGAAGAGAAAGAGAAAGAGAAAGAGAAAGAAAGAGAGAAAGAGTAGAAAGAAGAGAAGAGAAAGAGAAGAGAGAGAGTAAGAGAAGAAAGAGAAAGAAGAGAAAGAGTAGAAAGAAGAGCAAGAGTGGAAAGAAGAGAAAGAGTGGAAAGAGAAAGAAGAGAGAGTGGAAAGAAGAGAAATAGTGGAAAGAAGAGAAAGAGTGGAAAGAAGAGAAAGAGTAGAAAGACGAGAAAGAGTAGAAAGAAGAGAAAGAGTGGAAAGAAGAGAAAGAGTGGAAAGGAGAGAAAGAGTAGAAAGAAGAGAAAGAGTAGAAAGAAGAGAAAGAGTAGAAAGAAGAGAAAGAGTGGAAAGAGAAAAAAGAGAAAGAGTGGAAAGAAGAGAAAGAGTGGAAAGAAGAGAAAGAGTGGAAAGAAGAGAAAGAGTAGAAAGAAGAGAAAGAAGAGAAAGAGTAGAAAGAAGAGAGTGGAAAGAGAAAGAAGAGAAAGAGTGGAAAGAAGAGAAAGAAGAGAAAGAGTGGAAAGAAGAGAAAGAGAGAAAGAGAAAGAAGAGAAAGAGTGGAAAGAAAGAAAGAAAGAAGAGAAAGAGTAGAAAGAAGAGAAAGAGTGGAAAGAAGAGAAAGAGTAGAAAGAAGAGAAAGAGTAGAAAGAAGAGAAAGAGTGGAAAGAAGAGAAATAGTGGAAAGAAGAGAAAGAGTAGAAAGAAGAGAAAGAGTAGAAAGAAGAGAAAGAGTAGAGAGAAGAGAAAGAGTAGAAAGAAGAGAAAGAGTGGAAAGAGAAAGAAGAGAGAGAGAGGAAAGAAGAGAAAGAGTGGAAAGAGTGGAAAGAAGAGAAGAGTGAAAAGAAGAGAAAGAGTTTAAAGAGTGGAAAGAAGAGAAAGAAGAGAAAGAGTGGAAAGAAGAGAAAGAGTAGAAAGAAGAGAAAGAGTTGAAAGAAGAGAAAGAAGAGAAAGAGTAGAAAGAAGAGAAAGTGTGGAAAGAAGAGAAAGAGTAGAAAGAGAGAGAGAGAGAAAGAAGAGAAGAGAAAAAGAAGAGAGAAAGAGAAAGAAAGAGAGATAGAGAAAGAGTAAAAAGAAGAGAAAGAGTAGAAAGAAGAGAAAGAAGAGAAAGAGTAGAAAGAGAGAGAGAGTGGAAAGAAGAGAGAGAGTGGAAAGAAGAGAAAGAGAAAGAAGAGAAAGAAGAGAAAGAGTGAAAAGAAGAGAAAGAGTAGAAAGAAGAGAAAGAAGAGAAAGAGTGGAAAGAGAAAGAGTGGAAAGAAGAGAAAGAGTGGAAAGAGTGGAAAGAAGAGAAAGAGTGGAAAGAGTGGAAAGAAGAGAAAGAGTAGAAAGAAGAGAAAGAGTGGAAAGAAAAAAGAGTGGAAAGAAGAGAAAGAGAGGAAAGAGTGGAAAGAGTGGAAAGAAGAGAAAGAGTGGAAAGAAGAGAAAGAGTAGAAAGAAGAGAAAGAGTAGAAAGAAGAGAAAGAGTGGAAAGAGAAAGAAGAGAAAGAGAGAAAGAAGAGAAAAGAGAGGAAAGAAGAGAAAGAAGAGAAAGAGTGGAGAGAAAGAGAAAGAAAGAGAAAGAAGAGAAAGAGTTGAAAGAAGAGAAAGAGTGGAAAGAAGAGAAAGAGTGGAAAGAAGAGAAAGAGTAGAAAGAAGAGAAAGAGTGGAAAGAGAAAGAAGAGAAAGAGTGGAAAGAGAAAGAAGAGAAAGAGTAGAAAGAAGAGAAAGAGTGGAAAGAGAAAGAAGAGAAAGAGTGGAAAGAGAAAGAAGAGAAAGAGTGGAAAGAAGAGAAAGAGTGGAAAGAGTGGAAAGAAGAGAAAGAGTAGAAAGAAGAGAAAAAGAGAAAGAAGAGAAAGAGTGGAAAGAAGAGAAAGAAGAGAAAGAGAGGAAAGAAGAGAAAGAGTGGAAAGAAGAGAAAGAGTAGAAAGAAGAGAAAGAGTAGAAAGAAGAGAAAGAGTGGAAAGAGAAAGAAGAGAGAGAGTGAGAAGAGAGAAAGAGAGAGAAAGAGTGGAAAGAAGAGAAAGAGTGGAAAGAGTGGAAAGAAGAAAGAAAGAAAGAGTAGAAAGAAGAGAAAGAGAGAAAGAAAGAAAGAGTGGAAAGAAGAGAAAAAGAGAGAAAAGAAAAGAGAAAGAGTGAAAAGAAGAGAAAGAGTGTAAAGAGTGGAAAGAAGAGAAAGAGTAAAAAGAAGAGAAAGAGTAGAAAGAAGAGAAAGAGTGGAAAGAAGAGAAAGAGTGGAAAGACGAAAAAGAGTAGAAAGAAGAGAAAGAGTAGAAAGAAGAGAGAGTAGAAAGAGTGGAAAGAAGAGAAAGAGTGGAAAGAGAAAGAGTGGAAAGAAGAGAAAGAGTGGAAAGAAGAGAAAGAAGAGAAAGAGTAGAAAGAAGTGAAAGAGTAAAAAGAAGAGAAAGAGTAGAAAGAAGAGAAAGAAGAGAAAGAGTAGAAAGAAGAGAAAGAGTGGAAAGAAGAGAGAGAGTGGAAAGAAGAGAAAGAGTGGAAAGAAGAGAAAGAAGAGAAAGAGTGGAAAGAAGAGAAAGAGTGAAAAGAAGAGAAAGAGTAGAAAGAGTAGAAAGAAGAGAAGAGAAGAGAAAGAGTGGAAAGAGAAAGAGTGGAAAGAGAAAGAAGAGAAAGAAGAGAAAGAGTGGAAAGAGAAAGAGTGGAAAGAAGAGAAAGAGTGGAAAGAAGAGAAAGAGTGGAAAGAGTGGAAAGAAGAGAAAGAGTAGAAAGAAGAGAAAGAGTGGAAAGAAGAGAAAGAGTGGAAAGAAGAGAAAGAGTAGAAAGAAGAGTAGATAACCAAAGAGACCATTTTTACCATCTTACATCTTTAATTTGGACACTTTCACCTAAAACAGAGGGTGTACTGGAATGTTCATGTAATCTCCAATACGTGGGCAGAACCAAGAGACCCCTCTGGAAAAGACTTAGGGAACATGTTCAAAATATCAAGTCAGGTTACCCTAAACATAGTGTTTCTCTACATTTCATGGTAAGGATCCCAGTCTTTTTGGAGTATTGAAAAATTTAAGCCCCACTGGAGATGGAGCAATAAAGTTATTTCTCCGAATCTCAATGGATATTTGAAATGCAATCCTTTGCACCCCTAGGTCTTAACATCGAGTTTGATTTAAATTGCTTTATTTCTGATTATTGATATCATGCATTTTTCTTTTTCGCTCTTCCTTTTCCACTTTTTTTATTATTATTTTTTTTTCACTCTTCCTTTTTCACTCCTCCTTTTTTTTCTCTCTTCATTTTGCTCTTCCTTGTTTTTTTTTCTGCTCTTCTTTTTTCGCTCTTCCTTTTTTTTTTCTTCCTCTCTCGCTCTTCCCTTTTTAGTGGAAAGAAGAAAAAGAGTGGAAAGAAGAGAAAGAGTGGAAAGAAGAGAAAGAGTGGAAAGAAGAAAAAGAGTAGAAAGAAGAGAAAGAGTAGAAAGAAGAGAAAGAGTGGAAAGAGAAAGAAGAGAAAGAGTGGAAAGAAGAGAAAGAGTAAAAAGAAGAGAAAGAGTAGAAAGAAGAGAAAGAAGAGAAAGAGTAGAAAGAAGAGAAAGAGTGGAAAGAAGAGAGAGAGTGGAAAGAAGAGAAAGAGTGGAAAGATTATTATTATTATTATTTTTTTTTTCGCTCTTCCTTTTTCACTCCTCCTTTTTTTTCTCTCTTCTTTTTGCTCTTCCTTGTTTTTTTTTCTGCTTTTCTTTTTTCGCTCTTCCTTTTTTTTTCTTCCTCTCTCGCTCTTCCCTTTTTATTTATTTTTTATTTTTTCTCTCGCTCTTTCATTTTTCGCTCACCACTTCTTGTGAGTATGTAACTATATTAGTGAGAGTCTTTTGCTTTGCCAATCTGACTTACCCAGAGTCCTTTGCTCTTATGCCTCATTTACATATTGTCCATTTACATGATTAGTATTGCTATTTAAGATCACCACCTTCACCCAGCACCTATACCCTTGATAAAGTAACATGTGTTGTGACGCAACTAGTCGGGAGAAGCTTGGTAACATCACTTCCGGTTACGGCTGTGACCGGAAGTCTTTTCATTTGTTTGATGCCTGGCCTGCTGTTGACATTTTTATTGTTAAAGGAGTTTTTCGATTTTTTCAATAAAGTACTTTTGAACCTTTAAACCTACTACACTATGGAGAGCCTTCTTTTTTATCTTTTATCTTGCGGGTTGGGAGAAACTTTTTCTAGGAAAGGACCGTGGAGACCGGAGAAAAAAGTTACAGCGATCCCTTGGACCTTGTGAGGAAAGCTTCAACAGGCTGTTCGTTTACTGTTGCCCCACCTATAGGATTGGGAGAAAATTTTCTTCTCGGAAAAGACCGTGGAGACCAGACAAAAGTTTCAGTGATCCCTTGAAAGCTGTGAGGAAAGCTTCAACAACAGGCTGGTCATTCACGGATGGTCCATTGGGGTCTATCTATAAGGTAAGAGGCTAGCACTACTGGGGGAGGATTGCAGAAAGACATTTTTAAAATCTTACATCTTTAATTTGGACTCTTTCATCTGTCCTTATCCCCCTCGTCTCTTCGGTTATATATTCTGATTTATATTTTTCACTTTGGAACTGATCATCTCTCTGAGTCACCTGATTTTTTTTGGATGCTGATTACTCCTGGGAAACAATTTACTTTTAGTTTAGTTTTATGTGATACACTTTACTGGATTTCATTGCATTATTGCTCAGATATATATTATGGGATGCACCTTTTAGGACTTTGAACACTTTTATATGCGTTTATATTTGCCACGAGCATCTGAGAAATTCCATCTTTTTTTTTTTTTGACGTGCTATATTAGCGCTACTTCACTACACGATATACATTTTTAGAGGGGTACACTATAGAAGTTTAGCTGCTTTTTTCATTTAGCACTTTATATGTATGCACTTTATTAATTAGCACTTTATTTGTATTGATACACTATTGGTAGCGCATTAGTACATTGCCATATCAGTTTGCTAAAATCATGGTACTCCTCCAGCAGGGAGGAGAGTGAAGAGGTGCACAGAACCTTGGCTACCGTCTGGAAGCATGTCTCACTGCACCAGGAGAGAACCTTAGCATTGAGCCAATAAAAAGAGGACAACGGACAACGGAACCGTCTCATGAGTCACATGGGCAGGCTGTAGAGGTCTCCTGTCAAGAGCAAGTGGAGTGTCATGCAGCGGAATTGAGTCCTTCGATACAAAGGCAGCATCAATGAAGAGGCCTGCAGCCCCAGAGTGGATTAGAGCTTGTATCTCGATGGACAACTCAGCCCAAGAAAGGGTGACTGAAACCAGGGGCTTATCCTTCTGGATAACTGGGGATGAAACAACGCCACCTAAGGTCTGTCTGTGACAGGGCCTCAAGGTTCAGGCATTCCCTGGACAGGTAGGACAAGACTTAAAAAAGTGACCTGCCTGGCCACAATAAAGGCACAATCTCTCCCTCCTCCTAAAGGTTCTCTCATCCGCAGAAAGACACGTGAAACCTGTGATAAAGTGCATGGGTTCACCTTCACTGACTGACTCGGTACCAGGAGGCATGGGAGGTGAGGGAGGCACGGTTGGGACTGCAAAGCTCGGAGACAAACATACAGGAGGCTTCCACAAGCGCTCCTTAAAAGAGAGTCTCTGAGTCTGGAGTCAATGAGGATGGCAAACGTGATCAACTTCTCTAGCTCAGTGGGTATATCTCGGGCTGCTATCTCATCCTTGATGGTATCCGAGAAACCATGAGAAAAAGCAGCCATGAGGGCATCATTGTTCCACGCAACCTCTGCTGCCAGAGTACGGAATTCAATGGTGTAGTCGGCAACAGTTCTCGTACTCTGTTCGATGGACATGAGATACTTGGCAGCAGAAACGGAGCGTGCGGGAATGTCAAATACCCTTTTAACCACTTCCCTACCTGCCTATAGTAATATGACGCCCACAGATGGGATCTCCCATCCTAGGTGGGCGCCATATGAAGTCCTCCCTTTCCTGGCCGTCTAGGGGGCGCACGGCGACGCTCGGGCCCCCGGTGCGCGTGCCCCCGGTGCGCGTGCCTGGTGGCCGCGATGTCCGCTGGGCACCCGCGAACACAGCAGGACCGTGGATCTGTGTGTGTAAACACACAGATCCACATCCTGTCAGAGGAGAGGAGACCGATGGTGTGTTCCCAGTACAGAGGAACACCGATCGGTCTCCTCCCCTTGTAAGTCCCCTCCCCCCACAGTAAAAATCACTCCCAGGGAACATAATTAACCCCTGAAGCACCCCCTAGTGGTAACCCCTTCCCTGCCAGTCACATTAACACAGTAATCAGTGCAATTTTATAGTCTGAGTAGCCGGGCTGCTATGCCGGTGGTTCGGGCTTCCTCCTGTCTGGAAGCTGTGATGCATCTGGCGGCCCCTCCCCCGTCGGGGGGGCGGATGTGCCGACACTGCGCGTCAACGTCACGCACTCCACGTTGGACGTGTGCGCCCAATGGATGTTGACGCGCTCTATCAGGTGGTAACCAAGCTCGCAGTGAGACGTTGGTGCCGGTAGGCTGGGCGCAACAGTGCCCATTCGACGGCGCCTCCCCCTCTCCCTTGTTTGCGTGGCGTGATGTTGGTGGGCGGTCCCCGTGGTGGCGCCTACAAAGGCGTAGCCTCGGCGGTGCTGGCTCTCGAGGCTCCCATTACACCGGATGTCACGCTTGTCTGGGGACTTTTTTTCTCCTCCCCATTGGTTTTCCTCATACACCAGGTACGACTCACTTCCACTCACTGTTTCACTAGTCTTCCCCTTCACCTCTCCCCATTTAGTCTCACTTCCCTTTCTTTTCGGCACCAGGTCTATCCCTTCTCCTTCAATTTCCACTTGCACTCATTTAAGGGTCACCTATAGCTCTGTTGGCACCTATCTTTCCTAGCACGCCCCATTTTTTCCCTCCCACTATCACCATCCCCTTGTTCACTCGCACACCCCAGGTACCTCCCTGGTGACTCCCCTCAATTTCTTCACCCCATACTTTCACTCCCCATACAGGTATGCCTCATGGGCCCATGCCAGCCTTGGATAACGCCTTGCGGGTTGCCCCCGCTGACCTGCCCGCCTCAGCTCCCAGAAGGTGGTGTCTCCGAATGGCTGGTGGTGCCGGGCATTCAGCCACCATCACACGAACCACAGTACGTAAGCATGTACCTCGTGTGGGGCTTTTCTTATCGCTCCAACCCTGGTTCATGTCTGCAATTAACAGATTACTCTTATACAAAACCTTTTATTTCAGACAATACACGCGCTTGCTCCTTATGAGTGGTACATCAGCCACGAAACGCATGGATTTTCAAAAGGCGTCACAACACCACCTTGTTCCGGGCTGCGTCCCGGAAAACAAAGTCGGTCACGGACAGCTGTGGCACATTAGCATTGCAAGCTGTGTGCTGTCAAGCGGGTACACTGCACTCAGAACACATTCGGCAACCGGGGGACAGAGATCCCTCCCCAGCAGCTAATCAGGAAGCTCTATTGGGGACTCACTGGTGACTCCTATGGATGTGAGGTGGAGCCTGCTGGGGGTCCTCACAATGGTTGGGCTGGACTCAGGGAGGGGGCATGGCCAGCCTCAGAGGTGACCGTGACAGATCCATCTTCTGGTCATCTGTGGGAGGCTCGGGAAGGATGCACGGACCGTAAGTGGATGTTGGTAATGTAAGCCATCTCCTCTCCAATTGCTTTAGGCAGTGTGTCCTGTTACTTTCCCTCATCAGCCTCTACCTGGTGGCTTTCTCTTACTACCTGATCTCTGCTAAGCTATGAGCTATAAGCTATGAGTAAGCACTGATTTCAGTGTGAAACACGACAGCTTTTGTTTTGTATTACTTTTGCTGTGGATCGTGTTAAGTGTTCTTTATTTTACAATAAAAGGCACAAGAAAATAGATTCTTTCCGGAGTGTGGCTGTCCAGAATTTTTTCTGTCCTTCCTCATCTGTGCATGCATTAGCAGGCACCTGGGGCTCTTTGTCTGTAAGAATAGTGATTATCTTGGTGGTTCAGCCTGGAGCGGTGGTTCTCTCTTCTCCTACCTGATCTCTGTTGCCTGCTCCGGGGTGAGCATCTCCCTTTGTTACAGTAAGTTTAAGGAGCAGAGAAGGAGAAGAGGAAGGATCTATGTGTCAGCCAGTGGATGTCAGTGCCTCTGCAAGGATCTCTCTCTCTTTGCCAGTGTGTGTGTCAGGAAATCAGCATGCAGTCTGATGATAGGTAACAACAATTTGCCCCCATTTCCACCTGCACTCAGCCCAGGAGGACTAAGGCTACATTCACACAGGCAATTAGGGCTGGTGTGAATTGTAGTGGCAGTTCTCCCTGCAGCTCTCAGCAGGTAGCTGTGGACACTGACCCTGTTCACTATAATGACAGGTCTTGGCTTTCTGCACAGCCAGCAATTACATGCGGTGATCGTTGCTGGACCCAGAAAAAGTGCATCCAGCAGCGATCACCTCAGGAAATAGCTAGCTGTGCGGAGAGCCGCAAATAGGTGGGCCGCCAGCGACCTGTCATCATAGTGAATGGGGCCAATGAACGCACCTACCCACTGAGAGCTGCAGGAGGAACTGCAATTTACACCAGCACTAATCGCCAGTGTGAATGTAGCCAAAGCAGGGAACCTGCCTTGTTTGCTTGCACAAGCCAAGACTGACTTGCTGCTAAGACTGCCAGCACTCACATTCACCTCGCTGATTTGCACTGGCAAGCTTGGGTGAAGTAGCAGAGAGCAATGAATCTGGACTTCAGGGGTTGGGTAATTGCCACTGTCAGATTAATTGATTAAATAAATCTGTGCCACAGAATACTCCCTATTCTTGCCCCTTGAGGTGAAGCTGCTATCAATACAGTGTATAAATACCACCAAAAATGGTCAAAAGTATAAAAGACAGCGCTTTTACAAATAAAATAAACAAATAAATTAATACAAAAATAAATAAATAAAGTCACACAATACATCCATGGTGTCAATTCACTTCCAAACTATACCGTTATCAATTCATCTCATATGAATTATCTTTAATTAATATTTAATAAATATAAAGTGTCCTGTGCATAAATAACAATGTGCAATAAAAGTGCCAAAACCTTAAATAAATGAACTGATTCAATAAATTAACAAATCACCTAAAGGATAAGTTCACCTTTCATAAAATGTTACACCCATATTCGGGGTGTAACATGTAACATATTATGAATGCACCAGCCCCCGCACCTCCCACTCTACCGCTGTGCCAGCTAGCGGGGATCTTCTCCACCCGCGAGCTGTCAAAATAAAATAAAAAAAATGGCAGTGCGGGGCTCCGCCCACCTGGCCACGTCACTCATTCGCAGCGCCTTTACAGCTGTCAGCTTGTAGTTTTCAACAAACTACCATGGCGCTGTGAGCTCATTCATTCTTCCCATCAGCATGTATCAGCTTCCTCGTACGAGGTACAAGCAAGTCTACATTAGACAAAGGGCACACCCTAAGGCCTGATTCACACCTATGCATTTTTTAGTGCTTTTTGCATTTTTCAGATTTGCACCACAGAACGTGGTCCATAGGAAACCATGTTAAATGGACTGTAGCGGAAACCTGCAAAATGCAAAAAGCACTAAAAATGCATAGGTGTGAATCAGGCCTAAAAATGCATTACATTAAAGATGGTGCAGCTATAAGACCATACAAACAGAACAGAAGATTACAGCACACACTTACAAAAATGACATTTAAATCCTGCAAGGCTATTTAAAACACCTGAACATATACGGCAAACATGTTCAGGTGTTTTAAATAGCCTTGCAGGATTTAAATGTCATTTTTGTATGTGTGCGCTGTAATCTTCTGTTCAAGCCTATAAAATGACACATCTACAGGACACCTGCATGGCATTGGTGATCTGCTGATTGCTGGTGCAATGCTTTACAGGCTCCAGCAACAAAAAAGAATAAATGCATATTTTACTTGTAAAAAAATGTACATTTATTTTTTCTGAAAAGGTGAACTTATCCTTTAAAGAGTCCATTGCATAAGCTTACAATGAATGTCCCATAAAGACATGCAACAATCTTCTGTACACCAGTATTTATTTTCAAAAAGTTTCTCTTGCCTGGTGGTGGCAAGCACTGGAAATGTTTTTTTCATAGGGATAGATCAACTGCAGGAATTCAACTGCTAACACTCTTTGTGGAGTTTCACAATTTTTTCGGCAAGAGACACTTCTTGAAAATAAGCACTAGTGTACTGAAGATTTTTGCATGTGTTTATGGGACACACTTTAAGTGATTTGTTATTTTTATTTATTCATTTATATACAATCTTGGCACTTTTATTGCACATTGTTATTTATGCACAGAACACTTTATATTTATTAAGTATTAATTTATAATAATTTATATGAGATTATTTGATCACAATATCGTTTTGGAAATAAATTGACACCACACGTTTTGACTGACTTAATGTATTTTTTTATTTCATTGGTGTAAGCACTGTCTTTTATACTTCAGTCCACTTGCCACTGTCACCCTACTGGTGGTCCTCCTCATCCTCATCCTGATCCTATGCTCCTGGCTGGGGCATAAGATCAGTTAAATATAGTTTCCCTTGTCATGTTGGAATAGCTTGCTTTTTGTTTAACTCTATCATGCCTTTTCTTATGTCAATACAACACACAGCAGTGGTCAGCCCTGTAATTTCACAGTGTTTGTGTAGGTTGATAAGCAATACTGTTTGCATACAAAGAATTAATACTTTTGATGGAGATCTGCATATTCTTGTCTTGTTGCCTACAGCTTGATCTGTGCTATTTCTAGAAGCTTTGATTATTTCTATTGGCAGTGGATTCTATTGCAACAGCAAAGGGGAAGTAGAATTGAACTAGGCTAGGACTGATAATGCTAGGTAGGTTTATTGTCAGAAAGCAATGTGTTTAAAGTGGAAGTAAACTCTTTTTTTTTTTTTTACTTTTTTTTTTTTACTTAAGCCTATAATTATTAAAGGCTTACCTGTAGGTTCTGTGAATATCTCCTAAACTGCACAGTTTTGGAGATATTTAGTGAATGCAGCCGATGACGTCATCAGCGCATGTGCTCTAAGAGCCCATGCCATAAACGGCGGCTCCTGCATGGGAGTGACGTCATCGTGGCCTCAGACATTAACAGCGCCGGAGCCTGCAAACCCAGAAAAAAACACCAGGGAAGCTGTCAACCATCTCAGTGGTATGTGGGCGCTGCTGGAGAGCTTCCGTCTAAGGTAAGTATTTCATAATGAGCTAGTATGCATCGCATCATGTAGTATAGTGTTTTGTAGTATAGTGTGCCATAGAAAATGTTTATTTCTGAAAGGAAAGTAAAGGTTTTCTGACAAATCTGAACATGTAGTATGTGCTCTTATCTATGCATATTTGATAAAATTAGTACTTACATCCTAATTCAGTATATAGTGAGCCAAGTACAGGGAACGGGGGGCAAAATTATTTTTTCTTGGTACCATCCAAAGCATAACAACCAGATAAAATCTAAATTAACAAGGTGTATATATAGTCAAAATTTTCCACAGCCAATCAAAAATGTATTAAAAATATTAAAATATTGTATGTGTGTATATATATATATATATATACATATATACATACACAGAGTATCTCTCATAAAAGTGAGTACACCCATCACATTTTTGTAAATATTTTATTATATCTTTGCATGTGCACACTGAAGAAATGACACAGCTTGTATAACAGAGTAAATTTGCTGTCCCCTCAAAATAACTCAACACACAGCCATTAATGTCCAAACCGCTGGCAATAAAATGAGTACACCCCTAAGTGAAAATGTCTAAATTGGGCCCAAAGTGTCAATATTTTGTGTGGCTACAGATGCTCAATAGGGTTTAGGTCTGGAGACATACTTGGCCGGTCCATTATCTTTACCCTCAGCTTCTTTAGCAAGGCAGTGGTCGTCTTGGAGGTGTGTTTGGGGTTGTTATGTTGGAATACTGCTCTGCAGCCCAGTGTCCGAAGGGAGGGGATTATGCTCTGCTTCAGTATGTCACAGTACATGTTGGGGTTCATGGTTCCCTCAATGAACTGTAGCTCCCCAGTGCTGGCAGAACTCATGCAGTCCCGGACTATGACACTTCCGCCACCATGCTTGATTGTAGGCAAGATACACTTGTCTTTGTACTCCTCACCTGGTTGCCACCACACACGCTTGACATCATCTGAACCAAATACATTTATTTTGGTCTCATCAGATGACAGGACATGGTTCCAGTAATCCATGTCTTTTGTCTGCTTGCTTTCAGCAAACTGTTTGCAGGCTTTCTTGAGCATCATCTTTAGAAGAGGCTTTTTTCTAGGATGACAGCTATGCAGACCAATTTGATGCAGTGTGCGGCGTATGGTCTGAGCACTGACAGGCTCAGCCCTTCACCCCTTCAACCTCTGCAGCAATGCGTCTCATACGTCTATTTCCCAAAGACAACCTCTGGATATGATGCTAAGCACGTGCACTCAACTTCTTTGGTCAACTATGGCAAGGCCTGTTCTGAGTGGAACCTGTCCTGTTAAACCGCTGTATGGTCTTGGCCACTGTGCTGCAGCTCAGTTTCAGGGTCTTGGCAATCTTCTTGTAGCCTAGGCCATCTTTATGTAGAGAAACCAATCTTTTTTTCAGATCCTCAGAGAGTTTTTTGCCATGAGGTGCCATGCTGAACTTCCAGTGACCAGTATGAGAGAGAGCTATAACACTAATTTTAACACACCTTACTCCCCCATTCACACCTCAGACCTTGTAACACAAATGAGTCACATGTCATGAGGGAAAATGTCTAATTGGGCCCAATTTGGACATTTTCACTTAGGGGTGTACTCACTTTTGTTGCCAGCGGTTTAGACATTAATGGCTGTGCGTTGAGTTATTTTGAGGGAACAGCAAATTTACACTGTTATACAAGCTGTACACTCACTACTTTACATTGTAGCAAAGTGTAATTTCTTCAGTGTTGTCACATGAAAAGATACAATAAAATATTTACTAAAATGTGAGGGGTGTACTCACTTTTGTGAGATACTCTGTGTATGTATGCATGTATGTATGTGTATATATATATATATATATATATATAATATAATATATATATATATACACACACACGCACCTTGTTAACCCTTTCATGACTAAGCCTATTTCTGACATTTGGTGTTTACAAGTTAAAATCCCTATTTCTTGCTAGACAATTACGTAGAACCCCCAAACATTATACACATTTTTTTTAGCAGAGCATCTAGAGAATAAAATGGCGGTGGTTGCAATATTTTATGTCACACGGTATTTGTGCAGCAGTGTTTTAAACGCAATTTTTTGGGAAAAGGGACACTTTCATGAATTTTGAAAAAACAAAACAGTATAGTTATCCCAATTTTTTTGTATAATGTGAAAGATGATATTACGCCGAGTAAATAGATACCAAACATGTCACGCTTTATAATTGCATGCACTCATGGAATGGCGACAAACTTTGGTACCTAAAAATCTCCATAGGCAACGCTTTAATTTTTTTTACGGTTACCAAGTTAGAGTTACAGAGGAGGTCTAATGCTAGAATTATTGCTCTCGCTCTGACGATCGCGGTGATACCTCACATGTGTGATTTGGACCCCGTTTACATATGCAGGCGCAACTTCCGTATGCGTTTTCTTTGCTACGTGAGCTTACGGTGATGGGGGCGGTTTGAAATAATTTTTTTTCTTTTTTTATATTATGAAATTGTGTTTAAAAAAAAAAAAATTGATCACTTTTATTGCTGTCACAAGGAATGTAAACATCCCTTGTGACAGTAATAGGTGGTGACAGGTACTCAGCAGGATAACCTTGCTTCACATTCTTTTATTGCTGACACATTCAGGTAGAAGTTATTGCTTTTTTTCGTCTTTTTTCTTTCTTTTTTATTCCTACCAATGATAACAGCATGGCCTCCTGGCATGCTGTTTGCTTTTTGCCCATATTAAAGATGGCGTCCTCGGATTCGTGGATTAGCGGTGCGTCAGCACGTCGGTCGCATCCCCATGATTACGTCCACATCGTGACGAAACGTCGTAGGAGGAGCGACGTGCTGACGTCACCGTGAGTGGAGCGCTTCCGTACTTGGTACGGACGCTCAGTGCTGCAGCCGGCCGGACGCATTTTTTATATTTTATATTCAAAACGTTTTCCTTCATTTATGCACATCTGTAGTGCTTTTTACCTAAAAAAATTACCCAAGCGGGTTTTACCTATGATCCCCCCTTTTGGCATTCCTTTTATTTTTCATGCCTGAGTCCCCATCTTGCCCATTGAGTGACACCGGAAGCAGGTGGTTTGAGTGAATACTTCATACTGGAGTTTCCGACTGAAGTTTCTGACACAGCAGTAGATGCCTCCCTCCTTACAGCAGATGAGCCGAGAGGAAAAGGCCCTGGCTGGGCAATAGCCACGCATTTTCACTAATCCGGGAGCTGGTAAGCAAGCATTTCTAGCGGTGGTGGAATCATTTTGAACAACACAGTCACTTTACTTGTCTGTTTGTCACCTACCTATATGGACTGCACCTATTTATATACTGGATTTTGGTTGGACAACCTCAAAACTATCTTTGGTTGAATGTTCTTTTTTTACAGGTTCCTCCCTGGACAGTAATAGACATTATCCATACTCACATTGCACTTTTCACATATTGGGTGATATTTTGTTGGTATATAATTGTTGTTGGTACATTTTGTGTACTCACAGTACATTTTTTGTATTTTTTCACAGAGCATTGTTTATCATCATAATAGTACGATTGATTTATGTAATTGTTCAAGCGCAACTTTTTACATTTCTTTACTCTTTATGGAGGGATCGGGGGTCTAAAAGACCCCAAATCCCTCCTTTGCACTTCAAAGTATTCAGATCACCGAAAACGGTGTATCTGAATACTGTATATATTTAAAAACCGGCGCCATTGGCAGGCGAGTAAACATGAAGTGACGTCAAGGAGACTGAAATTAAGCCGTTTCCAGCTTCATTCCAGTCTGTCACTAGCCGCCGGAAGCGGCGGATTGTCGATCGGCCCTCCCGTGCCACCGGGAGGCCCGGGAAGAGCGGCGGGAGGCGGCGGAAGGGGGGACGTCCCCTTCTGCTCCTCCGGGATAACAACCGAGCGGCTTTTATCCGCATCGGTTGTTATCCTCGGAAAGCCGATTGCCCGCTCTAAACAACAGTACCGGGATGATGCCTGCAGCTGCGGGCATCATCCCGGTATAACCCCCGAAAGCCGAGTATGCATATCTGCGTACGCTCGGCGGGAAGGGGTTAATATAGATTATATGATTTATCACTTTGTTGTAGTAGGATTGATTAATTTCCCATCTGAACTCCTGAAGAAGCGGTTTCACCGCGAAACTTGTTGAGTGCTGGCTAACTGTACATTCCAACTACATTCATTTGCTGTATTCATTATATGCATGGTTTTATTGTTTTGTATATACTTCATAAAATATGTAATATGCTATAAAGTATTTTGATTTTATCTGGCTGTTATGCTTTGGACGGTACCAAAAAAAATCCTTTTGCCCCCCTTTCCCTGTACTTGCCTGTTGGCTCACTATATATTTCTGACAAATCTATTGGGGTGTACTCATTTGTTCTGATCACTGTGTGTATATATATATTATATATATATATATATATATATATATATATATATATATATATATATATATTGTGAGAGCCCCTGTCTTAGTGAAAAATGTGTGTAAAATGGACACAGGACTCTCAAAGAAGCAATTTGAGAAGTTCCAGCAAAAGATCGGCGAGCAGAGAAAACGATGCTTTAAGTTTTCTCTGGATTTTGTAAGTCTGGATTGGGGCTGGAAACTTGAAGACTTCAAAGAGCATTGGGAGGGATGGAGTCTTCAGTCATGTGTCCAGGTTTTCCAGAAGCTCTGCAGGCTGTGTGTGTGTCCAGGTGCACACACCCGTTATAAGGCAGAGCTGAGCATAGCTCAGCGTGTGTGGGAAAGAAGTTGGTGTTGGAGCAGTTGCTGCAGACAGGAAGGAGGTGTGCTACCGTTTAAGAACCCAGACAACATCCTTGAGATGGTACTCCATGTTTGAGAGGTTCCAGGTTAGTGGACTTAAAGAGTTGGGCCAGCTGAGAGAGTCGGGGAGACCATAGCTGAGACAACTGGAAGAGAGAGTCTTGGGGACTAGAGGGGACCGTGAGTCTTGTAGGAGTGTGGAAGCCTGGAGTGTCAGGAGAGCCCCTTCCTAGAGGCCAGGAGTGGGCCTGTGCACCAAGGAACTGTGCCCAAGTCTGAGCGAGCCTTAAGAGCCAGGTGGATTGGCATTTTTCAGTTGTTGTTGTTTTGGGAGAACAACCCCTGTGTGGGAAACCAAACGCATGTGTGAACTTTCATCTTTTTTGTTACTTTCAATAAAAGTGGGCTACCACGCCCTTAAACCTTAGTTCCTGTTGGCTGTGAACTCACTTAAAACGCATCTATCACTGAGCTAGACGTCCCCCAATGTCACAATATATATACAGATAGTCATATACTATATACATCGGGTAAAATAAGTATTGAACATGTCACCATTTTCTAGGTAAAAATATTTCTAAAGGTGCTATTGACATGAAATTTTCACCACATGTTGGTAAAAAACCCATGTAATTCATACATACAAAGAAACCAAAACAAATAAGTTCAGAAATTAAGTTGTGTATAATAAAATGGAATGACACAGGGAAAAAGTATTGAATGCATGAGGGAAGAGAGGTGCAAAAAGGCATGGAAGGCTGAAATTTATCAGTAATTAGAAAGCAATTAATATCAACTGGGTCAGTCTCAACTGATGGCCTATAAAAAGGTGTCTCATTACCAAGATGTCACACAAGAAACATCTCATGATGGGTAAAAGCAAAGAGCTCTCTCAAGACCTTCACAACCTTATTGTTGCAAAACCTACTGATGGCATTGGTTACAAAAACATTTCTAAATGTTCCAATGAGCACTGTTGGGGCCATAATCCGGAAGTGGAAAGAACATAATTTAACCATAAACCGGCCACAGCCAGGTGCTTCTCGCAAGATTTCTGACAGAGGAGTAGAAAAAGAATTATCAGAAGAGTTGTCCAAGAGCCAAGGATCACTTGAGGAGAGCTTTAGAAAGACCTGGAATTAGCAGGTACTATTGTTTAAAAGACAACAATAAGTAATGCACTCAACTGACGCAGCCTGTATGCACGGTCACCACACAAGACTCCATTGCTGAAGAAAAAGCAAGTTAAAGCTTGTTTAAATCGTAACTCCACTTTTGTTGAGGAGTGGGGTGATCTATGTACATTGCAAGGATTTTAACAAACTTTGTTGCAGATTCCTACCTTTTTGTTACTCTGAAGAAATCACTGTTTGTTCCTCTGCACCCCTTTGCTGAGTGAGTCTAATGTAAGTGGTTTCATAATTATCAACCAGCTGCTGCAGAATCGGGGCTATAATGAGAAATATTGAATGGTCTGCATCTCTTTAGACGTGATTTCCTATTGGGAGTATCTTACCAAATATTATATTTTTGTTGCCGTGGATGCCTGATATCTGACTTGTGTCTTAGTGCAGACTTCTGATAAAATCAGTGAGCCAATCACACAAGTAGGAAATTATGTTTCTGAAGAGAGTTCTGTACACATTATGTTTACATTGGTATGTGGTATGTTGTAAAGAGCCTCCGCCGCGCATGGGGCTGTTATCCTGCTGGACGTCATATGACGCCCAGTCAGGATAACTGAATCACCGCCCGGCCGTTATTCTGCTATAGGCTGGGCGGGAAGTGGTTAAAGTCTGCTGCACAACATTTAAACAAGCCTGTGAAATCCTGGGAGAATATAGTCTGGTCAGATGAGACCAAAATTGAACTCTTTGGATGCCATAATACACACTATGTTTTGAGGTCAAATGACACCGCACATCACCCCAAAGAACCCATAACAGTGGAGTTTGGAGGTGGGAAGATCATGGTGTGGGGCTGTTTTTCAGCATACGGTACTGGCACTTTATATGCATTGAAGGAAGGATGAATGATAAAAATCTGCTGCCATCTACCAGGATGATGAAGATGAAACGGGGGTGGACATTTCAGCAAGATAATCATCCCAAACACAAAGCCAAGGATGCTCTCAATTGGTTTCAAAGAAAGAAAATAAAGTTGCTAGAATGGTCCAGCCAATCACATGACTTGAATCCAATAGAAAATCTATGGAAATAACTAAAGATCAGATAGAAGAGGCCCACAGAACCTTCAAGATTTGAAGACTGTTTGTGTGGAAGAATGGGCCAAAATCGCACCCGAGCAATGCATGTGACTAGTTTCTACATACAGGAGGCGTCTTGAAGCTGTCATTACCAACAAATGATTTTGTACAAAGTATTAAATACCTTTCAGTTAGCATGTTCAATACTTTTTATCAATAACTTAATTTCTGAACTTATTTTTTATTTTTTTGCATATATGGATTGCATGGGTTGTTACCGAAATGTGGTGAAAATTGTCAACAGCAGCTTTAGAAACATATTTACCTAAAAAAAATGGTGGCGTGTTCAACACTTATTTTACCCGCTGTATAGTGTGTATGTATGTATGTATACAGGGGGTCCCCGAGTTACGAACTCGTTAGGGACTGCCCGCCTGTACGGAAGTCGGAAATGTTCATAAGTCGGCCGCGCTTGCGCAGACCGACAAATCCGGAGATTTCCGGACATTTCCGATGTTCCGCCTAATGCCGTTCTGCGCATGCGCGGCAAATTACGGACATTTCCGGCATTTTCCGAGGCTCCGTATGGCCGCGCATGCGCAGAACGGCCGAAAGACGGCGAAAAAGAACGAAAAATGGCGGAGGGTCCCCGCAGCGCCCCGTTCGTAAGTAGGGGTTGTTCGTAGGTCATTGTGTAATATATTGTGTAATATATATCAATATATTGTGACGGTATGCGTGGTGAGACACACGATCGTAGGTACATTTCACCTCGCATTCGGTACATTGTAAGGGACTAAACCAGAATCCAGCCTGGGTTTTCCAGTTTCTGTGGCAGGCTTGGTTCCGGTCCGGATGTTCTGGTCCACTGGAGTCCACAGTCAGCTGGACTTTAAATAACCAAAAAGAGAGCACAGCAGGGCTCTGGTTTTGAGACTCGGGGAGGAACCTGAGTGAGAGGACCTCTGGCTTTTAGACTGAAAAAAAAGGTTTGCTTTTCCGTATGTTTTGTGGGTGACGGGGACCAGCCCTGCACTGTATAGAGAGGAGACTGTTTGTTTAGTTAGCGCCGGACGGCAAGGATTTGATTTACTGTTTGTTTGTTTTTTTACTTTGGAAAGAACATAATTTAACCATAAACCGGCCACAGCCAGGTGCTTCTCGCAAGATTTCTGACAGAGGAGTAGAAAAAGAATTATCAGAAGAGTTGTCCAAGAGCCAAGGATCACTTGAGGAGAGCTTTAGAAAGACCTGGAATTATCAGGTACTATTGTTTAAAAGACAACAATAAGTAATGCACTCAACTGACGCAGCCTGTATGCACGGTCACCACACAAGACTCCATTGCTGAAGAAAAAGCAAGTTAAAGCTTGTTTAAATCATCCGCCAGAATTTTAAGAAACTGCCTCTTTGCTGACTGTCATTCAGAAAAGGAGATCCCCACAAGCTAATTTCCCCACTATATATATATATATATATATATATATATATATATATATATATATACACAGTATTTGTAAAAATTAGACTGTTTGAGAGTGAAGGCCCTCATAAAAAAGGAAGGGCAAAGGTTATCGAAGGGCACTGGAGTTAGAGCAGCAAAAGGTGACCAAGTGCTGAGCAGATGGGGTTAATAGCCTGGTGTGACCAGGTCAACTCAAGTCATCATACAAACAGAGTGCAAGTTAAATAATAGCATCATTGATAACCAACACACTAATTGTAGAACTAGAAGGGCAAACAGAAAATTGTGACTAGGTTACCATAAACCATCACACAAAACAGTGATCAAGGGTAATGCATTAACCAATTGGCAAGTGGGAGGAGTAGAGGGATGTTCATGGCTCGTCATACAAAAAAAAAAAAAAAGTATGTAAGCAACACTGTATCCAAAAGGGGCACTTATGGGCCCACTACAAGAAAAGAGCAACAATAGCTGTTGTGACTATGCCACCATAGGTCACTGACAGTGTGCAAGTGAGACATTATCAGGAAGGGATACTCAGGGATACCATTGGTGACAAATGCACTATAGGCTACTGTGCAAACAGTATACTAGTGAGACAGACCAACCAGGGTCACGCACAGACCAACTGTAGAGCAGCAGGCTTGCATGACTAGGTTACCAAAAGCTGCTGTATAAATAATATACAAGTGAGATTGAACAGATATTTAAAGATCACTGCAGAGCCATAGGGTTAATGGCCATGCAGGATCAGGTCACCACATGCTACCGTGAAAACAGTACATAGAAGACATTACCGATAATGTCCTCTTCACAAACTACCACAAAGCAGCAGGTGATCTCTACAGTATGCTGTACAAACAATATAAAGTGAGACATTACCCAGAAAGGTTACACTTAAGCCACTTCAATGCAAGGGGGTCAATGTCTGTGTGTGACTAGGTCCCTATAGGCTGCTGAGCAAACAATAAATAGTGAGACATTACCAGCAAGGTTTACTCACAAACCACTGCAGAGCTAGAGGTGTTAATGCTGTCTGTGATTAGGTCACCATAGGCTGTCGCACAACCGTACATAGTAAGATATTATCAACCAGGGGTTACTCACAGATCACTGCATAGCAGGAGGGGTTAATAGCTGTCTGTGACTAGGCCACCACAGGCTGCTGTACCATTATACAACCTCCCTGAGCTGTTAGCTCACTGGAAGCTGGCGAGACCCTCTGCCTGACAACTATGCACTTTAGGTCTGCCAAGTGCGGTGCTACAGTGTTGAGTTAGCCATAGGGTGCTGCACTGGTCCATGGCCATGGTCTGCCTCTGGTAAAGCCCAGTGCCTGGAGACCCCATCAAGGGTATAATCATTGAGGAAGGAGAAGCCTTGATGTGGCTTGTCCCTAATATCTTGCTCCTTGAAATAGACAACCTGCTGTGATGAGTTAGGGCTATAGTCTTTCCCTCTGCTCAGCGTGCTGTTTTTCAATCCACTGGGATCTAATGGAGAGCTGGGGAGGAGTATACAGAAGTATGGTGAGAGAAAGAGCTCAGCTTAGTAAGAAGAATACCGCTTAAAGACACAGAGCAATGATAAACCAAGTTATGACATAGTGTAACACAACACTCTCCGTCTGAAATCCTTAGATTTCAGAAACTTAAACTTATATATATATATTCAATAAGTCCAATACTGATAAACGTCCTGGAACCTGTAACAAGAAACATGCAACAAGTAAACATAAACATAAGTTCAACTGGATTGCAGAACACACAGTAATCTGACATAGGACATCTAAGGAGAATGCCAAAGTTCCAAGTAGAACCTATAGTTCACAGCAATGTACTCCCCGTCGTGCCAATAGCATGGCTAGTCCTTGCAAAAGTCACTCCCCTGGCAAAAGGATTACTAACTCTGTAATTGGTTGAGTAAAGGTTTGTGTCCACCCTCCCTTGGTTACCTTGACTTCCAACTTCCGGGCCTTGTTATCATCACTGGGCATAGCGTTAGTAATCAGACCCATAGGCCATTCATTCCGACAAAATTCCTAGTCCTTTAGAAGGATGAGATCTCCAACATAGGTGAAAGGTGGGTCTGTACATAGGCGATCAGCTGGAAGACTTGCCATTTGTTGCTGTTGATGTCTTCCTCTTAACTTGTGACACTTGACACACCTGAAGAACAGGGAGGAGACGCACCTTTTCATACCAACAATCCACAAGCCAGCTCACCTGATGGCACCTTCTGTAAACTGATGGCCTTGGTGTTGCACTCGTTCATGGTGGTGACGAATGGGAAGAGTAGCAACATAATGTTGACCTGGTATGATTATAGGATTCTGTTCTTTGCTGTATAGGTCAGATTTGCCTATATGGTTGCCAACTCTTGGCATCAACTACAGGGCTTAGAGTGAAGTGTTTTTAGACAATTCGGTTCCATTTCTGATTCTTCCGAAATTCCTCTTGTTGCACACTATGGATAATTACCTCTTCTGTGCATGCAATATCTGCTGTAAGTTCAAGTCTTCGTATGGTATGTTCAGGTTTGGAAGTGAGTTTTGCCTTGCCTAGAAAAAACTAGTATGATTCTCCATTATTTTCAGAGTTCTTTAACTAGGCTACTGCAGCAATAGCTTCAACTAATGTATCGGATAAAATATGAATCTATCTCCGACCAGCAGTTGAAATACAGTATCTCACAAAAGTGAGTACACCCCTCACATTTTCGTAAATATTTTATTATATCTTTTCATGTGACAACACTGAAGAAATTACACTTTGCTACAATGTAAAGTAGTGAGTGTACAGCTTGTATAACACTGTAAATTTGCTGTCCAGTCCAAAAACTTAACATACAGCCATTAATGTCTAAACTGCTGGCAACAAAAGTGAGTACACCCCTAAGTGAAAATGTCCAAATTTGGCCCAAAGTGTCAATATTTTGTGTGGCCACCATTATTTTCCAGCATTTCCTAAACCCTCTTGGGCATGGAGTTCACCAGAGCTTCACAGGTTGCCACTGGAGTCCTCTTCCACTCCTCCATGACGACATCACAAAGCTGGTGGATGTTAGAGACCTTGCACTCTTCCACCTTCTGTTTGAGGATGCCCCACAGATGCTCAATAGGGTTTAGGCCTAGACACATGCTTGGTCAGTCCATCACATTTACCCTCAGCTTTTTTAGCAAGGCAGTGGTCGTCTTGAGTTTGGGGTCGTTATGTTGGAATACTGCCCTGTGGCCCAGTCTCCGAAGGGAGGGGGATTATGCTCGGCTTCAGTATGTCACAATACATGTTGGCATTCATGGTTCCCTCAATGAACTGTAGCTCCCCAGTGCCGGAAGCACTCATGCAGCCCCAGACCATGACACTCCCACCACCATGCTTGACTGTAGGCAAGACAAACTTGTACTCCTCACCTTGTTGCCGCGACACACGCTTAACACCATCTGAACCAAAGAAGTTTATCTTGGTCTCATCAGACCACAGGACATGGTTCCAGTAATCCATGTCCTTAGTCTGCTTGTCTTCAGCAAACTGTTTGTGGGCTTTCCTGTGCATCATCTTTAGAAGAGGCTTCCTTCTGGGACGTTAGCCATGCAGACCAATTTGGTGCCGTGTGCGGCATATGGCCTGAGCACTGACAGGCTGACCCCCCACCCCTTCAACCTCTGCAGCAATGCTGGCAGCACTCATACATCTATTTCCCAAAGACAACGTCTGGATATGATGCTGATTATGTGCACTCAACTTCTTTGGTCAACCATGGTGAGGGCCTGTTCTGAGTGGGACCTGTCCTGTTAAACCGTTGTATGGTCTTGGCCACCGTGCTGCAGCTCAGTTTCAGGGTCTTGGCAATCTTCTTATAGCCTAGGCCATCTTTATGTAGAGCAACAATTCTTTTTTTCAGATCCTCAGAGAGTTCTTTGCCATGAGGTGCCATGTTGAACTTCCAGTGACCAGTATGAGAGAGTGAGAGTGATAACACCAAATTTAACACACCTGCTCCCCATTCACACCTGAGACCTTGTAACACTAATGAGTCACATGACACCGGGGAGGGAAATGGGCCCAGTTTGGACATTTTCCCTTAGGGGTGTACTCACTTTTGTTGCCAGCGGTTTATACATTAATGGCTGTGTGTTCAGTTATTTTGAGGGGACAGCAAATTTACACTGCTATACAAGCTGAACACTCACTACTTTACATTTTAGCAAAGTGTAATTTCTTCAGTGTTGTCACATAAAAAGATATAATAAAATATAAAAAAATTGTGAGGTGTGTACTCACTTTTGTGAGATACTGTAGAAGCTGGAACATAGCAACGTGAGATTTGACATTTTTCTAGTGACCTCAAAGAATATCTCCACCTTTCCCACTTGTGTTGTTTCTCAGTAGGTAAAGGAGTATCCCAGTTCATGTTCTCAGTAGATAACGGTCCTAGCAGAATCCAACCTTGAATGAAAACTGGAGCAATGAAACCCAGTGGATCATAGATGCTGTTCACCACCGACAAGACTCCTCTCTTAGTGAAGGGTTTGTCACAAGTTGACATTTGGAAGGTGAATGTGTCTTGTTTGATGTTCCACAACAAACCCAGACTTCATTGTACAGGAGGCCCATCTGTACCTAAATCAAGGTTTTTTAGACTAATAGCATAGTCCTCAGAGTGAAAGGCATTCATAAGTTCCTGGCTGTTAGATATAATCTTGTAAAGTCTACAAGGTTTGCTACAGACAGCATTTCCTTTGTTCTGGTGAGAAGATCGATTGCTTCTTTAGTGGTTGGAAAGGACTTTAGTGCGTCGTCAATGCAGAATTTTTTTTCCAACAAATCGGTGAGCATCCCCAAAGTGATTCATATTCTTCTTCTCCAACCTGAGACGTTCTCCTTAGCCCATAAGTTGTCACTGCAGGGGAAGGACTGTTACCAAAGACATGTACCTTGATTTGATAATGTATCACTTCCTTGTTGATGTCATTGTCTTTGTGCCATAGAAACCTGAGGTAGTTTCAGTTGTCTTCTCTGACAATCAGGCAGTTAAATGTGTTGAATGTCAGCCATTAATGCTACGGCTCTTGTCTGAAGCTAATCAAGACTCCTATTAGACTGTTGTTCAAGTTGGGCCCGGTAAGGAGCATGTTCGGAGAAACACCTTCATGCTGAGCACTGGAATCAAAGAGAACTCTGATTTTGTCTGGTTTGCGTGTGTGATATACGCAAAAGGATGGAAGATACCAGCATTTGTCTCCCTCCTTTAGTGGGGTTGCAGGCTCTGCATGGTCTCTGTCAAATATATTTTGCATAAAGTACACAAAGTGCTTTTGCATCTCTGGTTTCCTGCTTAAGTTGCGCTTTAAGGAGGATAATTTACTGATGGCCTGCTGCAAGTTGTTGGGCAATCTCTCTCTTAGTAGACGAAAAGGTAGGGGTGCTACCCAATTATTGGAGTCGTCTTGAAAGAACTCATTGTTCAATACTTTGATAGACTCTTTGTCTTCCATTGAATGGAGCCAGTATATCATCTTCACTGGTTGCATTACACTGTAGAGCCAAGGTCATCACCATGGAGAAAGGTCTTGTGTTACCCGAGATACCATATTGCAATTCGCGGCTGGCTGTCTTCCCTTTTACCCAGTAGTGATGTGGGCATGGCTCAAGGTAAGTGTTTCCGGCCATTTGGCAGAACATTTGTATTGAATGACGAAATGTTGGTAGGTCTCTTTCATTTACCTATACAGACGTTGCCTATGATGACCCAACCTAGATCCATGCTCTGGGCAAATGGGGCATCTGAGGGTCCACTGACTTGTCTGTGTACCTCGTGAACTCTTAGTAAGTCTCTTCTTAACAGAAGAAGGATCTGAGCATCTTTGTCAAACAGCAGTCTCTCATTTGCTATTACCTTCAGGTGAGGGTGATGGAAGGCAGCAGCAACTGGAGTATGGATTTCTTCCCTGTTAGCAGATATCTGATTGCACTCAATTGTAGGTAGGGATAATTGCAGGTTACCTTTTGTGAGAAGATACCATGAGTCCTTGAGCTCTTCTTTCATAAACTTCTGAAGTTCCACTACAAGTACCCAAGGTATAAGGATGAACTTCACCTTTTATTTAAAAAAGGTCAAACAGTTCGGATTCTACAAGTGATCTATTGCTCTGATCATCTAAGATAGCATAGGCCTTTAAAGTCTTTTCTGGTTGATTCTTATGGTATATGTTCATCATGTATATTTTAGCACAGGACATATCACAGCAGTCTTCTCCACAAACTACAGTGCAGGATAAAAAAAGTATCCTGCAATTATCTTGCAATTATCCTTGGTCTGTTTTCTCCCCACCAGGCTTTGACCTGGGCGGAGAGTTTGCAGGTTGTGCAGAGTTGTTTGCGGCCACAACTGTGGTAAGAGTGGGAATGATGTCAGTCTTTTTCATGAATACTGGGCTGCTATGGTTCCTATAGTTGCCCTGAAGACTGGTACTCTTAGGAAAGTGTGAAAGAAGACTGTACTCACCGTAGGAAAAACTTGGATCGTTTTTGATCTCTGCAATTTTCCTCATGAATTCACAGAAGAAAGAGAATGTCGGAAAGGAAACCTTGTCCTCTTTCTTTGTATGATGACTCTAGTGCAGACCATTTTTCTTGCAAACTATACGGGAGATTGGAGACGATTGGGTTTAACCCTCTGGCAGTGTCCAGGTAACTGAGTCCAGGTAGTTTTTAGTCTAGTTAAGGCTAGCTGAATCTCAAGGAGGTCACTCAGTCTCTGGAACTCCTTGTTGTCCTTACCAGATATCTTTGGGAAAGTTTCCAGACGCATGAACAAAGCACTTTCTATAGCTTCTGGACTGCCATAACTTTGCTCTAGTCGATCCCATGCAGCTGTGAGGCCTGCTGTAAGATTTTCCATGAAAACTGATCTTAATGGCTTTACACATGCAGCAGATAGAGGACCAAGCCATCTGATCAGCAGATCCAATTCTTCAGCTGCCATAATGCCAAGATAACTGATTGGCACATTTCCAACTTTTGTAGTTCTCAGGTTGGTCATCAAAACTTGTGAGATCAGTCTTTGTGAGCTCTCTGCGAGGTATGTACCTCACATACTCTGCTGTCTCAGTTGTCTCTGCCTTCATCCAATATGTTGTGTGCTGAACTGTGCTGATTACTCTATCTTTGATATTGTTGTTAAAGGACACAGGGAAATATGAGGTGAGTTGCTTGCTTGAAGTCAGTTGTTCTAATGGTACATTGCTTTGTGGCTGTAGTGATGACAATAGATTGATGGCTTGCTTGCAACTTGCTCTGATGCGCTATGACGTACGAAGATAGGTTAGGTAGGCAGGAAAGGCACTGGAGTGATTTTGCATGCAGGACGTTGCTGGAACCTCTTTAACCTTAAGCTGTGAAGAAGTCTATGTTGTCAGGAGCATTGGAGACGATGGAGTGTACACTGCAGTGCCTTAGGACATAGTCTTTAGTGCATTTGAGGGGATATTCCATATCTGCTATGTTTAGGTTAATGCGGTCTCTCACTTGCACCTTTGTCTGCACTAATAGCTTTCTCTAGGACCCTTAGCTTTGCATAGCTGCATCATATTTACACTGTGTAAGATTTCTATTGCTGCTCTCTGAGTTTCCAACTCTGCTCTTTGACACGCTGACCAAGTTTCCAACTCTGCTCTTTGACATGCTGTCTGAGTTTCCAACTCTGCTCTTTGACATGCTGTCTGAGTTTCCATCTGCTCTCTTTTCTTCATATGTAACCTGCACCTTGCTGGCTTCCGCTTCCCTGTGGGCATTATTAAGTCGCACACTGAGTGTTGAGTGTCTTGAACTATATGATTTAGAGGACTTTTTAGAATGTCTGGTGGAAACGGATCTGTGAGTTGCAGTGTCCTGTAGCAGCGCTATCTTTGCTTCTGCCTTTAATTTGGTTTGCTGGATAAAACCATCTCTTTCTAGATTACGAACCTGGAAGCTATTTAATTCCTCCAGTGAATCTTCCGTTTTCATACTTTGTAAAACGTTAATAAGCCTACTTACTGGTAAGTTGATAAAGCTCATATGAGGCAGAAAGTTGTTTATTAGCGCCCTCTAGTGGCAGTAGTTCATGTTCAACAGACAGTGTACTAGATTAAGTAACAACCTTTTCCCATAATAACTTCAGGCTAATTGTCAGTTCAGTTCTTAAAGCTTCATAATTCTCCATTACTTTCCCAGTTGGTTTGAGAGTGTTTGGGTAACTCAGCTGGCTCAGTGTCTTGTGCTTCTGTGTGTGAGAGGGAGTCTTTGTAACTCATGCTGACACAGGCAGATAGTGACTGAGTGAAAGGCAAGCAGGATAGCTGTAGCTGTGTGTGCTGTAATATGAAATCATGCAGCCTGGACTATGAGGCTTACACGTGCTGCTCTCTTGTTCTTCCTTGCAATGAGAGCAGTAAATCTTGTCTGTATTAGTACTATCTCCCATAAATCTTGTAATTAAGATGTGTAACTCAATTTTTCTACTGTTCTGACTCCACTACAAGTCCATAAACGTTATCTCCAGAGACATATAGGGCTTATACAACCTGGTGATCTATTTATTCCTTGCATCAATTCAGACAGTTTATCACGATGAATAAATTTGCATGTTGAGGAGACAGACAATGAAGCCTTTTAAATGTTCCGTTTAATGAAGGATACTCATAGGTAGAAAAATGTTGCAACCCACATGGAAAGAGGTCTACACCATGACAGGCTACAGTGGATGGAATGATTCCAGAAAGAGAGAGGGGGAGGAGTATACAGAAGTACGGTGAGAAAAAGAGCTCAGTTTAGACAGAACACAACTTAAAGACACAGAGCAATGATAAACCAAGTTAGAACACCGATAAATGATAATAAATCACATAGTGTAACACAACAGCTGACACAGTACACACAGGTCTGCAAGGTGACCTAATCATGAGATCAGAGATTAACTGTCATACCAGGCTATTTTTACCACCATTAGAGACATACTTACACAGGGAGTTCTCAGAGGCTGGGTTACACCAGAGGCTGTACCACTGCTCTGAAAACTGCTCTGAAAACAGAGAGTATCTTACACAGTACACAAAGGTCTAGAAAGCACCAGAGGCAGAGCCCAGTTTCCAAGGGACACTTAATTTATCTTTGCTCCATCCATGAGCCTACTCACAAATCACAGAATAACTGTTCAGATACTGGTTTACATCAGAGGCTGTACCACTGCTTTGAAACTGGAGATTGCTCTGTAGCTGACATAATTACATGAAATCTGGAAAGTGCCACAGGCAGAGCCAAGTGCCCGAAAGACCCTTAATTTATCTTTGCCTCATCCATGGGTGTGGGTAGCCACAGAGTGAGTCTGCAGAGACTGGGTCCCACCTAAGTTTGGACCTGGAGAGTGCCCTTTGGCTAACGAATGCAGTACACTAAAGACCTGGAAAGTACCACTGGCAGAACCCAGTGCACGGATGTGACATTTCAGGCAGAGTCCACAATCTTAGGTCCTGCATGGTCTGGATATGGCCTCTAAAGCAGTGTTGAGGTAAAGCCAATTCAGATAGCTGCTGCATAGAGAGCAGGTCAATAAGCATGTTATATCTCTTGATTAGAGAGAAAAATACATCCACAAAGTTTAGAAAATTTGATAGGAGGAAAAATGGTAAAATATAAGAAGGGTTTTCCTCAGCATAATTCCTTGGCCAATCTAAGGTATGATGGTTGAAGACGTGATTATACAGAGGCTGGCTTAACGTGTCACTAAAGGCAATTTTTTTTTTGTTTTGGGTAGAGTAGAGAGATTAGAACACCTATCAGTTTTTGCTTTCTGTGCTTCTGTTAGGGAGATTCACCCACCCTATTTGTCCTGTTTACCGTTATCATTGAAGGTGAAAGTGCCTCATGCACACTGGATGTTATAAAAATGCCAGTGGCATTAGCTGTAGAAAGCTGTAGCTGTAGAATGAGTTTTGCAGCGTTTTTGCAGTAGTGTTTTTCAGCGTTTTTTAGCTGTAGCATTTATTAGCAAAACTATACTCCTAAAAAAGCGTATGGCTCAAAAATGCTGATAAACGCTGAATAGCTGCATTTTTTAGCGTTTTAAGCTTTTATCAGAGTTAGGCCCCACTCGATGTTTTTACAGCTACTGATTTTGGTTTCAGGCTTTCGGCAGCCAGTAAAGTCCCCAGCTTGTTATCCTTATGTGTCCATGCACACATAGGCTGTTATCAGCTGTAAAAATGCTCTAACTCTGATAAAAGCCTAAAAATGATGAAAAATGCAGAAAAACGCAGCTATTTGGCATTTATCAGCGTTTTTGAGCAATACATTTTTGTGGGAGTATAGATGTGCTAAAAAAAAGATAAAAAACACTAATGCAAAAATGCTGAAAAATGAATTCTACATCTACAGCTTTCTACAGCTAAAGCTACTGGTATTTTTAGAATGTACAATGTGCATGAGGCCTTAGAGCTTTTTCACAGGCGAAAAACTCCTCTTAAAACCCACTAGTTCTGGGGGTTTTTTTCCAGCCAGAAAACGCCCCTGGCCAAAAAACACTGATAACAGCCTGTGTGCATAGATACATAGAATAACATGCTGTGGAGTTTATTGGCTGCAGAAAAAAACGTCTGAAGCCAAAAACAGCAGCTGTAAAAACGTCCAGTATGCATGAAAAGAAAATCCCAAATTTTGGATTGATATCAGAACAAGAATTCTTCTAATGGGAACATTAGTTCTGGTGACATGCTAGGATTCCCTAACTTTGTAAGGATTTCCTCTCACTTCCTGTTTTGGCTATGGGACAAGTAAAGAATATTCCCCCAGTTGGATACAAAAAAATCTGACAGGGGTTATAATGCTCCCTAACTCTATCCAAAATGAAAAAAAAAAAAAGTTTTGCCTTTAGTGACTACTTTAACATTTTTTTTGTATGCTAGTGTCTAAAACCTTCTAAAGGAAGCAATATAACCCAACTGTCTTAACAGTACTTAAATCATGTGTTCCTTAAAGGTATAGTTCACCTTTACAACAAAACTGCCTATGCAGATAAGGGGCATATGTAGATAAAAACAAACTGTGCAGCTCTGACTAATGTTGAAGAAAGACCTTGCTATAGGAGTAGGCCATTTACATACCTTATGAAGCATTACTGGAATACTCCCAGGATGTTGCCAAGCACTTCCAGGATGTTGCTAAATGAAGCCTAGTCATCACTGCTCACCTCCACCATTCCAGGAATGAGCTCTCAAATGCTGAGCTCAGAGCTACTGCATTAGGGGATAGAAAGAGCATGTGAGGGGGTTTGAATCAGAGAGAAAGCTCACTCCTGTGATGGTGAAGGAGAGCAGTGACGACTAGGCCTCACTTAGCAACGTCCTGGGAGTACTTGGCAATGTCCTGGGAGTATTTCAGTCAGGCTTCATACGGTGAAGTACTATTTTTCACCAAAACATTTTTTTTGAAAGACCGCTATGCAAATACAGTGTAACATAAAATATTGCCATAATCGTAATTTTATTCTCTAGGGTCTCTGCTTAAAAAAATATATATAATGTTTGGGGGTTCTAAGTAATTTCCGAGCAAAGAATACTAATTTAAACTTAGCAAGTGGTTAATGAACAAAATGTACAAAAAAGTCTTGTATTAAAGAATAACCCCATGGCAATTGTTAGTAATACACAGCACCTTAGATAACTATGATAAAATGTCTGCTGCACTTAGTAAGGAAAATAACAAAAGCACTAAGTTTAGCTGCTCGCACAATATTGATGAAAGATCAACAAATTGTATAAAGGGTGCAGCACTTAAACATCAATTAAATAGTACAATATTCCATTGACAAAGAAAGTTCACAGGAAATAGCCTGAAGGCAGCTTGTGAGGTAAAGTGCAGCTACAAAGAACACATGTGAGGAATCCACCACCGGCACCCAAACACACTACTTCTTACCCTCCACTTAGACCCTCGTTACAAAGATCAAAAACGCATGGGCAGCAGTCAGGTATGACATCGGTTTTGTGTAGTTTAGCAGATATTCCAATTGTATCTTCCGAACCCACCTCTTAGACCCTCATTACATGGGCAGCAGTCAGGTATAACATTAGTCTTATTAAAGGTGGACAGATATTCCAATCGTAATCTCCAGACACTCTCCAGACACTCTGAGACAAACGTGTCTTTAACTGTTGCTATGTAAGTATCTCTCTTTATCTCGCAATAAATTGGATAGAGATACTGCACCATGAGGAGTGTCTTTTTTTGTTCCTCTATGTGGGTGATCGTGGTCTGGAGGATACGATTGGAATATCCGTCCACCTTTAATAAGACTGATGTTATACCTGACTGCTGCCCATGTAATGAGAGTCTAAGAGGAGGGTTCGGAAGATACGATTGGAATATCTGCTAAACTGCACAAAGACTGATGTCATACCTGACTGCTGCCCGTGCGTTTTTGACCTTTGTAATGAGGGTCTAAGTGAAGGGTAAGAGGCAGTGTGTTTGGGTGTCCATGGTGGATTCCTCACATGTGTACTTTGTAGCTGCACTTTACTTCACAAGCCTCCTTCAGGCTATTTCCTGTGGACTTTCTTTATTTAAAGACTATTGTACTATTTAATTGATGTTTAAGCGCTGAACTTGTACCCCTTTATAAGGTTTAGATCTACTTTAAGAATCAAATGACAAAGATCATCTTAAAGTGGAAGTAAACCCCCCTATTGTTTTCAGCCAAGGAAGCTGCCATCTTTGCCTCTGTTTAATCTTCAACTGCCACAGTGCTGCACATGTGATCCGTTATGACACCAGCCATTGGATGGTTTGACTGTTTGGTTGAGAGCACAGCCAATGTGCAGTTAGCATTCACGGCATGCCTTTTTTTTTTTAGACTGTTAAATCGATGGGTTTACTTCCGCTTTAATCTGAAGGCTTCTGTTGTCCTTTTTACACACTCAGCTGGGAGAAAGTGAGAAAGGTGAACTCTAACCCCTGAGTCTAAATATAAATAGTCAGACTCTTATAAATCAATTAGACATAACCATCTGACTAATATTTATTTTTCAGAAAAAGCCTTGCACAGTTATAATTATAAGAGAATAAATATTCCCAAACTCAATCATGACTGGTTTTCTAAAAGTGAACCCATGAGAACAGAAATATGGTCATTGTTGGCTTGCTTTCAAATGTAACGTTTCCAGGGCTGTCATAAAGATCCAGACTTTACTACCTAATACTATTCCAAGCATGCTGGGACAGACATCAGACTTTTTAGATACACCAGCTGCATGTGTCAGTGACGTAACAGTCTAGGTAACGAACCCAGGTTCACTTTAAAAAGAAAGAATCCTGATTGGGCTTGAGGATATTTAGTCCTAAATGTTATATTGATATTTGACTCTTATTTCTGTCTAATTTCTGCATCTTTAAAAACAAGTCACAAATAGCAGCTTGTATATTTCTATCCTTATAGGTTACCTGTAAGCTAAGAAAATGCCAGTAAAAACTTTGTTTGTGGCTCTTATATTGCAAATAATGGTTGAATATTTATGACATTTTTGTTATATTACCTGTAGGTTTTTTTTACTAAATGATGGGAGGCTGACACAAAAGTGTTCCTACAATAATGACACTTAGTAATCTGGGATTGTGTACTTTCACATTACAATAAATACTGCACTGTGATATTCCCTCTTACCTTATTCTAGGAATTCTCTTGTTCTTCCTGCTGAAAACACTCAGTTGAAAGTGGAAAAGCAAAGGATACCCTGCCATATATCCAGAAAAGTTAAGACAAACTATACTACCTACTCTCATTATTATCTCACTATTTGTTTTCCAATTATTTACTTTTTACTGAGCTGATTCATTAGGCTTGTGATTGGCAATTTCTTATGACTATTTGGAAAAACACTAGCATTGGTTCAACTACGAATGATGTATGTATATGGGATCTAGCAGCTGATATTTTGTACAGATAATATGTGTGCTGCAATTGGTTGTGTAATGCAAAAAACATATCAACCTTGTCCAAAATAAATGCACTCTGTGAGACTGATGTACTAAGGGAGTACGTTTTGGATACCAAATATGTGCAGGGGATTTTGAACAAACATTTGCCTATGTTTGGATGAGTGAATATAGCTTCACTGAGCATGTGAACATTTAATTCTTTAGTAAATAAATCACTATAGTATAGTTATTTAAAATGTAGTGCATTCATGATACAACAATCATCCTGTTTAAACCATTATGTAGAGAAAACTGTTAATTCTCACAGTTCTATGCATTAGATGTAGATAGTTAAATAAATTGAAAGCGAGAGTAAGCATATTTACCTCTGTTGAGAGAAGCCGAACTGTTTATTTCTCCAGTAATAAAGGAAGACTCGGACTGTTTTCTAACTGTGTCATTCCACATCCTACGGATTCGACTCTGTAAAAAAAATGCAATGGTATGTTGTGAAAAGTTGTATTTAAAAAGCTAATAATCATTTTTATTATAGGTCTGACTTCACAACCATTTAAAAAAATAAATAAATAAATACATTTTCATTCAAAGTTTCTTGCAACCATTACAAGTAGTGTGACAGGATAGTCAATTCTAACTGTGACAGACCTAGCCGGGATACAGGTTTTTTGAGAGGACTGAATGCGAGCATCTTGCCGACTGATTATGGGCCCGGGATTTTAAGGGGCACAGGGTGAATGAGAACCCCACTATAATCTGTGCTAGTCAGATTATATGCTGTATATATGTATATATAATGTGTGTTGTCCCATGCTGTTGGGACACACACTGTCAGATGCCAATATCATCAACTCCAGCCACCTGTCTGTTTTCTTGTATAATGTAAATGAGGCTGGTCTGGCTGGGCACAGATTCTGGAGAGTATTTCGCCTATTGTTGTATGTGCTAATTAACCCTGCAATTGAATGAAGGAGTCCAGTGTTGATTAAGATAATTAGCTCATGCTAATTAGGTTAGGTTTTAGTCATCCGGCTGTATATATTTGTGTGACATCTCAAATAAAACTCCTTTCTGATGTACTCCAAGACTGGTGTTGTCTAGTTCTTGGGGGTTCCTATAGCCAGATCCATTGGACTCATGTTCCAGGACTTAGGAAGCATTTACGGCGGACACCTTGAGTACAGGATCCGTCACAGTTACATAGTTAGTCGGGTTGAAAAAAGACACAAGTCCATCATGATATGGTTTACTCTAATTTTAGGGAAGCATATAGAGCTGTTCCATTACCTCATCTTGGTCAGTCAGATCATATATCCCTTTTTCTTATTCCACTGTACATTCAAATTAGGCAAAGAACTGCTCCGGAGAGCAAGAAGATAAGGATTTGGCCAGATGGCTCTCTCGAGCGGTTACAGGATTGCTTTGAGAGGACCAACTGGGAAATTTTTGAACATGACCTACACATGTACACTGAAACAGTACTGAGTTACATTAGTACTTGTGTAGACATCATTACAGAAAGGCAGCATATCAAGGTTTTTCCCAATCAGAAGCCCTGGATGACCAAGAGAATACGTTGTCTTTTGAGAGAACGGGATAGTGCCTTTAGGAATGGGGATAAGGTTAAGTATAATGTTGCTAGAGCTAATCTAAAGAAGGGCATAAAAAAGGCCAAATTAGTTTATAAAAATGAAATTGAAGAATATTTTTAGAGAAAATGATGCACGTGAAGGTGGAAAGGAATACAACATATCCTAAATCATAAAGAGAACACTCAGCAGGGTATAAACTTCAATATTCAACTGGCTGAGGAATTAAACCGCCTTTTTTCACAATATGAAGTAGCATACCAAGCAAACACAACTTTTATGCCTGCGTACGGGAGATGCTGTACCTGTGGTGCAGAAACATGAAGTGCGTCAGGCATTTAAGTCCGTTAATGTTAGGAAATTGGCAGGTCCACATGGGGTCCCAGGGAGGGTTGCTAAGGCCTGTGCCCACCAACTTGCAGGGGTTTTTACTAATATATTTAATTGATTATTATTATTAGCCACAGTTCCAATCTACTTAAAATCTACTATTATTACCCCGATACCCCAAAAAAAAAATATAGATTGAAGGACTATAGGCTGATTGCACTTACCCTGGAAATAATGAAGTGCTTTGAGGGTCTGGTTTTACAACATATTAAAGTGGAGTTCCACCCCCCCCAAAAAAATAAATGTGCTTAAAAAAAAAAAAAAAACATTTGGGGAAATTTTTTTTTTTATTACTCACCTCTAAATGCCTTTTGCTAGGGGGTCCCTCGTAGTCTGCCTCCTTTAGCGCCTGGGCTCCTGATATCACTTCCCTTGGCGCAGGAAGGGAAATCGACTCTCCCCCCTCCCTCTTGTCAATCATCTGGGACACGTGACCGGTCCCACATGATTGCGTGGCCAGTGACGGCGCGCAGCACGGCTCGTGCATGCACAGTGGGTGCCCAGCCGGGCACCCACAGTTAAAATGCCGGAGCCACTGAGTGGAGGGGGGGATTAGCAGGGCTTCGATCACCCGCATCGCTGGATCCTCGTACAGGTAAGTGTCCGATTATTAAGTCAGCAGCTGCAGTGTTTGTAGCTGCTGACTTTTAATTTTTTTTTTTAAGTGGGAACCCCGCTTTAAGACAGTCCTACCAGGTAGTTTCGACCCTCATCAATTTGCATACAGAGCCAATAGAAGCACTGAAGACGTTATTGCTCTTGCACACTACATATGGCTTTAAGTTTCATAGTTTCATAGTTAGTAAGGTTGAATAAAGACATCAGTCCATCCTGAGTGAGTGTCTACAATTGTCCCTATCCCTGTACATTGCACACTCACATAGGTCCCTACCGTCAAGGAGCCCACAATCTAAGGTCCCCATTCATATACTAGGGCCAATTTTTGGACAGAATTAACAATTAACCTACCTACATGTCTTTGGATTGTGGGAGGAAACCGGAGTACCCGGAGGAAACCCACGCAGGCACAGGGAGAACATGCAAACTCCAGGCAGGTAGTGTCGTGGTTGGGATTCGAACCAGCAACCCTTCTTACTGCTAGGTGAGAGTGCTAACCACTACACCACTGTGCCGCCAATTGAGGTCTAATTTCTATGGCTGCCCCTAAAAATCAGATCACCAACGGATGTAGAGCATATCTTGTACACGACATAGCCGACAAAGCAGGGATTTGACCCTTCAGGGAATTATAAGCTATCCCTTAGAGACCACTCTGCAGAAACTCCAAAATGTTAGATACCCTTTCTGTAGTATTACAGATCTGGTAATAGGTTACATTCGTGGACCTCTTACGAGCCTGTAATAAGGTCTCCACTACACCGCCCGAGAGACCCAAGCCAGTTAAAGCCTCCCTCTCACTTCCAAGTTATTAACTCCATCCTCCTGCGGTTCGGGTGTCAGGCCCCACTCCGCAGGAGGAGATTTTGACAAGGAGGCAGTGGGATTGGTGAGCCCAACTTTATCCTCCAAGCCAGAAGGGAACCACGGCTCCCTGAGCCAGTGAGGTAAACTACTATTGCTGTGATCCTTTCTCGCTGAATCTTCATCAGGATTTTGAGAGCCAATGGAAGCAGCAGGAACACATACACCAAGGGGAAGTTCCAAGACCTGGACAGAGCACTCTGACCCAATGCCTGTGGATGCCAGGTCCAGGAGAAGAAGCAAGGCAGTTGACAATTCTCCTCCAATGCCATAAGATCTATTGATTGAGGCCCCATTCTTTGTGATCCTCAAAGCCTCGACCCAAGTGATCTGCTAAAACATTCCCAGGCCCTGGGAGATAAGATGAAGTAAGAGAGCCGAGATTATTTTCTGCGCATAGGAAGATTGACATGCCACCTGAAGGAGAGGGCGACTTCTTGTGCCCCCTTGATGAGACACATAAGCCACCGTAGTTGTTCAAAGAATCTTGACAGCTCGAACTCGCAACATAGGTTGGAATGCTAAGAGAGTGTGTCTGACAGAATCAAATCCCAGGAAATTCAAACTCTTCGCCCCACAAAAGTTCCATTGGCCTTGGACCTGCTGTCCCAGGCAGTGTGCCCCGCAGCCTGCCAGACTGGCATTGGTCGTCACCACTATTGGTTCTGAGGCCTTCAACGGAACTCCGCGGGAAAGATTGCGAGCTACTGACCACCAAACCAGGGACCAGATTATAGGAATTGGCAGATAGATTTTTTGGAGCAAGGAGTGACGATCCCACTGAAGAAGAAAGTTGCATTGAAACCTCCTTCTGCGCCACCTGACCCACGGACTACTGGAACTGTGGCTGATAGAACCCCCAGATACTGCATGCATTCCTTGAAGGCCTGGCTATAACTGCTTTTGTCCAAGACTGAATTTCCTGGACCTTCCTCTGAGGAAGAGAAACACCACCATGATCTGCGTGGAATTGTACTCCTAAATACTCCAACATTTGGGTCGGAAGCATCTGGCTCTTCCAAAAGTTGAACAACCAACCGAAACGAGCTAGTGTTTTACAGGTGAAATTCACATGAAGTAGAAGGAGCTCATTTGACGGACCCAGAAGTAGCATGTCGTCTAGATAATGGAATATTTGCACTCCCTTGACCCTGAGAGTCGCGATGACAGCAGACAGTAGCTTTGAGAACATTCTCAGAGTCGTCCAGAGACCGAATGGGAGACATTAAAATTGAAAATTAGAGCCTTCCATGGAAAACCTGAGAAAGCGATGCTGAGATGCGTCTATGGAAACAAGAAGATACGCACCCGCCAGATCGATGGAAACCATCCAGTCTCCTGAGTCCACAACTGAAATGATAGTTTCCAATGACTCCATTTTGAACAGTGGTACCTTCATGTAAGAATTCCGGACTTTGAGGTCAAAAACTGGTCCGAAACCCCCTGAAGCCTCTGGGACCAAAAACAGAGGGGAACATACTCTTTGCCCCAATTCGTGCCTTGGAACCAGAAGGATGGCCCTTGCAGCCAACAGCTCCCATATATATCCACACAAACATCTATGGGAAGCTCAGTTTCTACGAACAAGGTCTAAGGAGGCCTTGTTTTGAACTTGAGAATATCTCATATAAATTATTATAAATTAATACTTAATAAATATAAAGTGTTCTGTGCATAAATAACAATGTGCAATAAAAGTGCCAAGATTGTATATAAATGAACCGATTCACTAAAATAACAAATCACTTAAAGTGTGTCCCATAAACACATGCAAAAATCTTCAGTACACTAGTGCTTATTTTCAAGAAGTGTCTCTTGCCGAAAAAATAGTGAAACTCCACAAAGAGTGTTAGCAGTTGAATTCCTGCAGTTGATCTATCCCTATGAAAAAACATTTCCAGTGCTTGCCACCACCAGGCAAGAGAAACTTTTTGAAAATAAATACTGGTGTACAGAAGATTGTTGCATGTCTTTATGGGACATTCATTGTAAGCTTATGCAATGGACTCTTTAAAGGATAAGTTCACCTTTTCAGAAAAAATAAATGTACATTTTTTTACAAGTAAAATATGCATTTATTCTTTTTTGTTGCTGGAGCCTGTAAAGCATTGCACCAGCAATCAGCAGATCACCGATGCCATGCAGGTGTCCTGTAGATGTGTCAATTTATAGGCTTGAACAGAAGATTACAGTGCACACATACAAAAATGACATTTCAATCCTGCAAGGCTATTTAAAACACCTGAACATGTTTGCCGTATATGTTCAGGTGTTTTAAATAGCCTTGCGGGATTTAAATGTCATTTTTGTAAGTGTGCGCTGTAATCTTCTGTTCTGTTTGTATGGTCTTATAGCTGCACCATCTTTAATGTAATGCATTTTTAGGCCTGATTCACACCTGTGCATTTTTAGTGCTTTTTGCAGGTTTCCGCTACAGTCCATTTAACATGGTTTCCTATGGACCACGTTCTGTGGTGCAAATCTGAAAAATGCAAAAAGCACAAAAAATGCATAGGTGTGAATCAGGCCTTAGGGTGTGCCCCACAAGTCTTTGTCTAATGTAGACTTGCTTGTACCTCGTACGAGGAAGCTGATACATGCTGACGGGAAGAATGAATGAGCTCACAGCGCCATGGTAGTTTGTTGAAAACTACAAGCTGACAGCTGCAAAGGCGCTGCGAATGAGTGACGTGGCCAGGTGGGCGGAGCCCCGCACTGCCATTTTTTTAATTTTATTTTGATAGCTCGCGGGTGGAGAAGATCCCCGCTAGCTAGCACAGCGGTAGAGTGGGAGGTGCGGGGGCTGGTGCATTCATAATATGTTACATGTTACACCCCGAATATGGGTGTAACATTTTATGAAAGGTGAACTTATCCTTTAGGTGATTTGTTTATTTATTGAATCAGTTCATTTATTTAAGGTTTTGGCACTTTTATTGCACATTGTTATTTATGCACAGGACACTTTATATTTATTAAATATTAATCAAAGATAATTCATATGAGATGAATTGATAACAGTATAGTTTGGAAGTGAATTGACACCATGGATGTATTGTGTGACTTTATTTATTTCTTTTTGTATTAATGTATTTGTTTATTTTATTTGTAAAAGCGCTGTCTTTTATACTTTTGACCATTTTTGGTGGTATTTATACACTGTATTGATAGCAGCTTCACCTCAAGGGGCAAGAATAGGGAGTATTCTGTGGCACAGATTTATTTAATCAATTAATATGACAGTGGCAATTACCCAACCCCTGAAGTCCAGATTCATTGCTCTCTGCTACTTCACCCAAGCTTGCCAGTGCAAATCAGCGAGGTGAATGTGAGTGCTGGCAGTCTTAGCAGCAAGTCAGTCTTGGCTTGTGCAAGCAAACAAGGCAGGTTCCCTGCTTTGGCGACATTCACACTGGCGATTAGTGCTGGTGTAAATTGCAGTTCCTCCTGCAGCTCTCAGTGGGTAGGTGCGTTCATTGGCCCCGTTCACTATGATGACAGGTCGCTGGCGGCCCACCTATTTGCGGCTCTCCGCACAGCTAGCTATTTCCTGAGGTGATCGCTGCTGGATGCACTTTTTCTGGGTCCAGCAACGATCACCGCATGTAATTGCTGGCTGTGCAGAAAGCCAAGACCTGTCATTATAGTGAACAGGTTCAGTGTCCACAGCTACCTGCTGAGAGCTGCAGGGAGAACTGCCACTACAATTCACACCAGCCCTAATCGCCTGTGTGAATGTAGCCTTAGTCCTCCTGGGCTGAGTGCAGGTGGAAATGGGGGCAAATTGTTGTTACCTATCATCAGACTGCATGCTGATTTCCTGACACACACACTGGCAAAGAGAGAGAGATCCTTGCAGAGGCACTGACATCCACTGGCTGACACATAGATCCTTCCTCTTCTCCTTCTCTGCTCCTTAAACTTACTGTAACAAAGGGAGAAATGCTCACCCCGGAGCAGGCAACAGAGATCAGGTAGGAGAAGAGAGAACCACCACTCCAGGCCGAACCACCAAGATAATCACTATTCTTACAGACAAAGCGCCCCAGGTGCTGGCTAATGCATGCACAGATGAGGAAGGACAGAAAAAATTCTGGACAGCCGCACTCCGGAAAGAATCTATTTTCTTGTGCCTTTTATTGTAAAATAAAGATCACTTAACACGATCCACAGCAAAAGTAATACAAAACAAAAGCTGTTGTGTTTCACACTGAAATCAGTGCTTACTCATAACTTATAGCTCACAGCTTAGCAGAGATCAGGTAGTAAGAGAAAGCCACCAGGTAGAGGCTGATGAGAGAAAGTAACAGGACACACTGCCTAAAGCAATTGGAGAGGAGATGGCTTACATTACCAACATCCACTTACGGTCCCTGCATCCTTCCCGAGCCTCCCACAGATGACCAGAAGATGGATCTGTCACGATCACCTCTGAGGCTAGCCATGCCCCCTCCCTGAGTCCAGCCCAACCATTGTGAGGACCCCCAGCAGGCTACACCTCACATCCATAGGAGTCACCAGTGAGTCCCCAATAGAGCTTCCTGATTAGCTGCTGGGGAGGGATCTCTGTGCCGAATGTGTTCTGAGTGCAGTGTACCCACTTGACAGCACACAGCTTACAATGCTTACAATGCTAATGTGCCACAGCTGTCCGTGACCGACTTCGTTTTCCGGGACGCAGCCCGGAACAAGGTGGTGTTGTGACGCTTTTTGAAAATCCATGTATGTCCCGGGCATTTCGGGACTCTTGGCAACTATGCAAGTTGGGCGCTTCTAATCAATGCTGCTAGAGGCTCTATAATCAGGACAGAACTGAGAGGGGATGGAGACATCCCTGTTTTGTGCTGCTCTGCACTCGCTCAGATGCAAAGACACATATCCCCATGGCCAGCGGGTTGGTGTGCGTTCCAATAGGCAAAGGCTGATAGAGTGTGTAACCAAATACGGTGAGGCAGCTTAGTCTCACAGACACCCACACAATGTGAGTACCTTTTTATCTTGTATTTTAACTGTTTTAAATAAACATACTGCACTATGATCTATCCTTGGGATTGTCTTGCTTTATATACTGTGGCTTAAGATCAAAATGAGGAGAGCAAAGGGGTGGGACTTTAGATGAAGTGCATGATTGCAATAAGGTAGATTGGTGAACAAATGGGAAGAGTTATTGGTTCATAAAAGGTATAAACATAGATATATATAATCATAATATCAATTACAAGCAATAAAGAGGTATTGACAATGAACATGATAATAACATAGATATTTGATAATATGAACACAATAGTATTCCACAGTACACCAAATTGGAGTTTATATAGAACCATAAAATATCAGGTAGTGCCTGCATGACCAATGGCCTCACTATCTTGTAGGGTAAAGATTGCGTAGCAGGTGTAAAAATTTGAGTAAAGTTTGAAGGGAATTCGACAATTGGTAGCTCTATGCGTTTCGTGGCTGATGTGCCACTCATAAGGAGCAAGCGCGTGTATTGTCTGAAATAAAAGGTTTTGTATAAGAGTAATCTGTTAATTGCAGACATGAAACAGGGTTGGAGCGATAAGAAAAGCCCCACACGAGGTACATGCTTACGTACTGTGGTTCGTGTGATGGTGGCTGAATGCCCGGCACCACCAGCCATTCAGAGACACCACCTTCTGGGAGCTGAGGCGGGCAGGTCAGCGGGGGCAACCCGCAAGGCGTTATCCAAGGCTGGCATGGGCCCATGAGGCATACCTGTATGGGGAGTGAAAGTATGGGGTGAAGAAATTGAGGGGAGTCACCAGGGAGGTACCTGGGGTGTGCGAGTGAACAAGGGGATGGTGATAGTGGGAGGGAAAAAATGGGGCGTGCTAGGAAAGATAGGTGCCAACAGAGCTATAGGTGACCCTTAAATGAGTGCAAGTGGAAATTGAAGGAGAAGGGATAGACCTGGTGCCGAAAAGAAAGGGAAGTGAGACTAAATGGGGAGAGGTGAAGGGAAAGACTAGTGAAACAGTGAGTGGAAGTGAGTCGTACCTGGTGTATGAGGAAAACCAATGGGGAGGAGAAAAAAAGTCCCTAGACAAGCGTGACATCCGGTGTAATGGGAGCCTCGAGAGCCAGCACCGTCGAGGCTACGCCTTTGTAGGAGCCACCACGGGGACCGCCCACCAACATCACGCCACGCAAACAAGGGAGAGGGGGAGGCCCCGTCGAATGGACACTGTTGCGCCCAGCCTACCGGCACCAACGTCTCACTGCGAGCTTGGTTACCACCTGATAGATCGCGTCAACATCCATTGGGCGTGCACGTCCAACGTGGAGTGCTTGACGTTTACGTGCAGTGTCGGCACATCCGCCCCCCCTGACGGGGGAGGGGCCGCCAGATGCATCACAGCTTCCAGACAGGAGGAAGCCGGAACAACCGGCATAGCAGCCCGGCTACTCAGACTATAAAATTGCACTGATTACTGTGTAAATGTGACTGGCAGGGAAGGGGTTACCACTAGGGGGTGCTTCAGGGGTTAATTATGTTCCCTGGGAGTGATTTTAACTGTGGGGGGAGGGGACTTACAAGGGGAGGAGACCGATCGGTGTTCCTCTGTACTGGGAACACACCATCGGTCTCCTCTCCTCTGACAGGATGTGGATCTGTGTGTTTACACACACAGATCCACGGTCCTGCTGTGTTCGCGGGTGCCCAGCGGACATCGCAGCCACCAGACACGCGCACCGGGGGCCCGAGCGTCGCCGTGCGCCCCCTAGACGGCCGGGAATGGGAGGACTTCATATGGCGCCCACCTAGGATGGGAGATCCCATCTGCGGGCGTCATATTACTATAGGCAGGTAGGGAAGTGGTTAAAAGGGTATTTGACATTCCCGCACGCTCCGTTTCTGCTGCCAAGTGCCTCATGTCCATCGAACAGAGTACGAGAACTGTTGCCGACTACGCCACTGAATTCCGTACTCTGGCAGCAGAGGTTGCGTGGAAAAATGATGCCCTCGTGGCTGCTTTTTCTCATGGTTTCTCGGATACCATCAAGGATGAGATAGCAGCCCGAGATATACCCACTGAGCTAGAGAAGTTGATCACGTTTGCCATCCTCATTGACTCCAGACTCAGAGACTCTCTTTTAAGGAGCGCTTGTGAAAGCCTCCTGTATGTTTGTCTCCGAGCTTTGCAGTCCCAACCGTGCCTCCCTCACCTCCCATGCCTCCTGGTACCGAGTCAGTCAGTGAAGGTGAACCCATGCACTTTATCACAGGTTTCACGCGTCTTTCTGCGGATGAGAGAACCTTTAGGAGCAGGGAGAGATTGTGCCTTTATTGTGGCCAGGCAGGTCACTTTTTTAAGTCTTGTCCTACCTGTCCAGGGAATGCCTGAACCTTGAGGCCCTGTCACAGACAGACCTTAGGTGGCGTTGTTTCATCCCCAGTTATCCAGAAGGATAAGCCCCTGGTTTCAGTCACCCTTTCTTGGGCTGAGTTGTCCATCGAGATACAAGCTCTAATCCACTCTGGGGCTGCAGGCCTCTTCATTGATGCTGCCTTTGTATCGAAGCACTCAATTCTGCTGCATGACATTCCACTTGCTCTTGACAGGAGACCTCTACAGCCTGCCCATGTGACTCATGAGACGGTTCCGTTGTCCATGGCTGTAGGGGCCATGGACAATGTATGTAACTATATTAGTGATTTCCACTTTCCAATTGCAAGTTATTTCCTCACCTTTTTTTCCGCTGGTTATTGGTTATCCTTGGTTACAGAGGCACAACCCCTCTTTTTATTGGCTCCATGCTAAGGTTCTCTCCTGGTCACCACAGTGCAGTGAGACATGCTTCCAGAAGGTAGCCAAGGTTCTGTGCACCTCTTCACTCTCCTCCCTGCTGGAGGAGTAGCATGATTTTAGCAAACTGATATGGCAATGTACTAATGCGCTACCAATAGTGTATCAATACAAATAAAGTGCTAATTAATAAAGTGCATACATATAAAGTGCTAAATGAAAAAAGCAGCTAAACTTCTATAGTGTACCCCTCTAAAAATGTATATCGTGTAGTGAAGTAGCGCTAATATAGCACGTCAAAAAAAAAAAGATGGAATTTCTCAGATGCTCATGGCAAATATAAACGCATATAAAAGTGTTCAAAGTCCTAAAAGGTGCATCCCATAATATATATCTGAGCAATAATGCAATGAAATCCAGTAAAGTGTATCACATAAAACTAAACTAAAAGTAAATTGTTTCCCAGGAGTAATCAGCATCCAAAAAAAATCAGGTGACTCAGAGAGATGATCAGTTCCAAAGTGAAAAATATAAATCAGAATATATAACCGAAGAGACGAGGGGGATAAGGACAGATGAAAGAGTCCAAATTAAAGATGTAAGATGGTAAAAATGTCTTTCTGCAATCCTCCCCCAGTAGTGCTAGCCTCTCACCTTATAGATAGACCCCAACGGACCATCCGTGAATGACCAGCCTGTTGTTGAAGCTTTCCTCACAGCTTTCAAGGGATCACTGAAACTTTTGTCTGGTCTCCACGGTCTTTTCCTAGAAGAAAGTTTTCTCCCAATCCTATAGGTGGGGCAACAGTAAACGAACAGCCTGTTGTTGAAGCTTTCCTCACAAGGTCCAAGGGATCGCTGTAACTTTTTTCTCCGGTCTCCACGGTCCTTTCCTAGAAAAAGTTTCTCCCAATCCGCAAGATAGAAGATAAAAAAGAAGGCTCTCCATAGTGTAGTAGGTTTAAAGGTTCAAAAGTAATTTATTAAAAAAATCGAAAAACTCCTTTAACAATAAAAATGTCAACAGCAGGCCAGGCATCAAACAAATGAAAAGACTTCCGGTCACAGCCGTAACCGGAAGTGATGTTACCAAGCTTCTCCCGACTAGTTGCGTCACAACACATGTTACTTTATCAAGGGTATAGGTGCTGGGTGAAGGTGGTGATCTTAAATAGCAATACTAATCATGTAAATGGACAATATGTAAATGAGGCATAAGAAGGACTCTGGGTAAGTCAGATTGGCAAAGCAAAAGACTCTCACTAATATAGTTACATTTCACGTCCAGAGATATACTGCAAAAAGTGGAGGAGGTGTCATATCTCTCCAGGGCACTTTCCGATCATTCTCCTCTGGAACTTACCATACGTGTACAAGGACAGGATGCTGATCGCATCTGGCGCATGAGTCCTTACTGGCTCACAGAACCAATGGTACTAAACTATTGCACAGAAGCCATCACCAGGTTCTGGCAGGAGAATGCTCGGGAGGGGCCGGACTTAATTAAATGGGACGCGTTCAAAGGGGTAATCAGGGGAGCCTATATGAGAGGAATATCTATTCTGAAAAGAGCTACTGCAGAAAAGATACTCACTCTGTCTAATGAAGTGAAGGAGGTGGAGGATGTATATGTCAGGAACCCGTCTCCGGACGGATTCCAGGCGATACAAGCTGCTAAAAGGACATATGAATTAGCATTGATGGATAAAACTCAGAAGAAGTTGGTGTACCAGAGACAGAGGATTTTTGACACGGGGGACAAAAATGGCAAGATTTTGGCCAACCCGATACCTGACCCAGTCGCCATATCCAGAATATATGACAACTCGGCCAATGTCCAGGACTCCAAGGAGGGGATCATGACGGCCTTTATGCAATTTTATTCTGACCTGTATAGGTCCCAAGCCCATTATACCCCCCCCCCCCTGAGCTGTATGAATATGTAGACTCTATTAACTTTCCGATGTTATCGGAAGAACAACAGCAGTTATTGGAGGAACCCATCTCCACAGACGAAATAGAACAGGCTATTAAAACTTTTGCTAAACATAAAACTCCAGGTCCTGACGGAATCCCCATAGAATGGTATGTAACCCATATAGAAACCATGGTACCCAGGTTACGCCGTTTGTATGCCAACATCTTTTTAGAAAAAAGTCTACCCCCGTCTATGAAAGAGGCCCTGATAGTGCTGATCCCTAAGCCTAACGAGGACCTTTTATACTGTGAGTCCTATAGACCAATCTCTTTGATCAACGCGGATCTAAAGATCCTAACAAAAATACTAGCTACCCGTATAAATTCAGTAGTCACAACCCTGATTAGCCCCGATCAAACGGGGTTCATCCCAGGAAGGTCCACATATAGTAATATACGGAGACTGTTCACTAACATCCAATTCCCCACCACAGAAACGAAGTCCAGAGCGGTTGTGTCCTTAGACGCTCACAAGGCATTTGATTCTATTGAGTGGCCCTACTTATTTTACATACTCGAAAAATTTGGGTTCGGGGGTAATTTCCTTCAATGGATCAGGTTGATGTATGAGCAACCTACTGCTCGCATCAGAATCAACGGGATAATTTCCAGACCTTTCAGTATTCGCAGGGGCACTCGCCAGGGGTGCCCTCTGTCGCCACTGCTGTTTGCGCTGGCGATAGAACCCCTGGCCAGATTATTAAGGACCTCCCAGAGGATCCGAGGTATGAAAATAGGCACTCTGGAGGAACGCATATCCCTGTACGCAGATGATATGCTGCTATACCTGACAGACCCACAAAGTACGGTCCCAATCATGCTTAGCCTGATAGAGGAATTTGGTAGTTTCTCGGGCCTTAGGATAAACTGGACAAAATCTAACATTTTCAGAGTAGATCATGACCTTCCGTTCGACCTCCCAACAGACTGCCCACTCCAGCTGACTGACAAATTTAAGTACTTAGGGATTACAATACAACTGCCAATTTCCTCCTATATAGTTAATAATTTGGTGCCATGTATAGACTCCTTTAAACACAAACTGACTAGCTAGACAAGTCTGCCATTAACGTTGATGGGTAGGGTCAACCTATTCAAAATGGTTTTCTTGCCTAAGTTCTTATATATCCTGGCGAATAGTCCGGTATATATTAATAAGAAGACGTTCCAAGAAATTGACTCTTTGTTAATAACCTTTTTTATGGTCTCCCAAGAACCCTAGAATAGCACTAAAAACACTACAGTTGCCCACAGCTCAGGGGGGTCTGGCACTTCCAAATCTCAGACAGTATTATTTTGCATCACAACTTGTGTATGTGCACTGGTGGTTGTTCCCGCAGATCACCAATGCTGCAACAGCAGCGGAAGCAGCGACACTTTCATCGCAGGAGGCCCTGGGTAATCTAATATTTTGCAAAAGTGTCAGAGAACGAAGGGGCACGGACATAATACAGGTATCTATTGATATTTATAAACGCTGTCTCCACTTGATTCCAGAGGACACACCGTCTATATCTCCCAATCAACCGGTATGGAATAACCCTACGCTTACTCACTTCTTGAGCCTACCGGGCGCCTCTGCCTGGGACGCAAAGGGTCTAAGATATGTACATCAACTATATGACCAGGGGACTTTTAAGTCCTTTGGCATGCTGCAAGAGGAGCTTGGGGTGCCAGGAACCTGGCACTTCAGATACCTTCAATTAAAGCATGCAGCAACGGCCCAATTAGGTCTTAACAATGTTAGGTTTCATAACTCTACGTTAGAAGAGGCTCTTTTGCAACCCGAACATTCGGGATTAATATCAGGGTATTACAAACTGTTATCACAGGGGGGCACGGGTCAATTACAGAAAGTGAAAAGTTACTGGCTTATGGATATACCGGATATGTCAGATGAAAATTGGGAAGAGTTTATGGACACGTACTTTACCACCACCATATCAGCCAGGGATAAAATGATACAGTTGCGTATCTTTCATAGAGTTTACTACACACCCCTACGCTTATTTTGCATGAAGAAAATAAATAGCTCTATCTGCCATAAATGTAACAAATTTACAGGTGACTTGCTCCACATGCTCTGGAACTGTGAAAAGGTACGCCCATTTTGGTCACAGGTGACCAGCTTTATAGCGACAAATTTTGATCTACCAAATATCTGCAGTCCTAAGTGGTGCATACTGGCAGTCTTTGAGGAGGTAGACATGAGCACATACCAAAAACAATTTCTACGCCTTTTATTATTCTATGCTAGGAAAACGGTGGTTATGCAATGGATATACTCCACACCGATTTCTCTGAACTTATGGAAGAATGTAATTAATCAGGTACTGCCTGTTTACAAACTGACTTATGAGGCTAGGGGGTGTGCGGCTAAATTCGGGAAGATATGGGGAAAGTCGACAGATCTTGTTGATGCTTGCGAATACCCTGAAGTGGACTAAACTCCTAATGTGGGAACGATACCTTATATTGTTTAGAATAAATACTAGTAGGCCAATATTTACAAGGGGCAAATTGAGAATAGAAAGAGGTAAAGGAACGCAGTACTTGCTATGCAAAGGCATTGATGATTTCTTCAAAGATGTGATTACGAATTCTGATGCTTGTTGTTCAATGTAAACGTTGAAATGATCCCGTTATTATTACTTGAGGGTGTACTGACAAGAATAAGTACAAGTTTATCTTCATTACAGGGTTAATATCTCAGAACTTCCTATTTTGTCTTCGGTACCACGATTGTCAAAAAAAAAAAAAATATGTTATGTATGGAAGTATTTGTTTAATAAGGAGAATGCTACGATAGAAATATGCAAACTTGGTTATGTAATACGGTTGTAAATGTATTCTGTATGTAATGAAGATTAATAAAAACAGTTTAAAAAAAATAAAAAATAAAAAAGAGCAGAAAACAAACAAGGAAGAGCGAAAAGAAGAGAGAAAAAAAAGGAGGAGTGAAAAAGGAAGAGCGAAAAAAAAAATAATAATAAAAAAAGTGGAAAAGGAAGAGCGAAAAAGAAAAATGCATGATATCAATAATCAGAAATAAAGCAATTTAAATCAAACTCGATGTTAAGACCTAGGGGGACAAAGGATTGCATTTCAAATATCCATTGAGATTCGGAGAAATAACTTTATTGCTCCATCTCCAGTGGGGCTTAAATTTTTCAATACCCCAAAAAGAGGGGGAACTGGGATCCTTACAATGAACGTCTGAAAAATGTAGAGAAACACTATGTTTAGGGTAACCTGACTTGATATTTTGAACATGTTCCCTAAGTCTTTTCCAGAGGGGTCTCTTGGTTCTGCCCACGTATTGGAGATTACATGAACATTCCAGTACATAGACTACACCCTCTGTTTTAGGTGAAAGAGTCCAAATTAAAGATGTAAGATGGTAAAAATGGTCTCTTTGGTTATCTACTCTGATTTATATTTTTTACTTCGGAACTGATCATCTCTCTGAGTCACCTGATTTTTTTTGGATGCTGATTACTCCTGGGAAACAATTTACTTTTAGTTTAGTTTTATGTGATGCACGTTACTGGATTTCATTGCATTATTGCTCAGATATATATTAGAACTTTGAACACTTTTATATGAGTTTATATTTGCCATGAGCATCTGAGAAATTCCGTGTTTTTTTGACGTATTATATTCACTACATTTATATATTTATATTTATAAATGTATTTATATATATTTATTTATATATTTACTAGCGCTACTTCACTACACGATATACATAGTGATTTTAGCAATGTCTTTGACAAAGGTCAGGCAGGTAGTTTGCCTCCACACCAGCCATATGATTGCACAATTGATCTTCAACCTGGTGCCATACACCCCTCGTGGTCGGGTTTACTTTTTGTCGGTCTTGGAGGATAAGGCCATGGAGGAGTATGTTGCCGACGCACTTTCTCGAGGTTTCATCCGCAAATCCTTGTCTCCTGCTGGTGCTGGTTTCTTCTTTGTGAAGAAGAAGAGTGGTGCACTGAGACCTCGTATTGATTATAGGGGTCTCAATCGTTTCACGATTAAGAATGCCTATGCGATTCCGTTGACTGATTTGACAGAATTGGTCCTCAGAGTCCATTAAGGCCCTTGAGAGTCTCAAGGCTGCCTTTGTTGCTGCTCCTGTGTTGGCACATTCTGATCCTACGTTATCTTTTATCCTTGAGGTTGATGCTTCTGAGATTGGTGTTGGCGCCCTTCTGTCTCAACGTCCTACCTCTGAGAGCGCTAGGCATTCTTGTGCCTACTTTTTGAAGAAATTGTCACCTGCGGAGTGCAAGATTGGTGACAGAGAGCTGTTGGCGATCAATTTAGCCCTAAAAGAATGGAGACATCTCCTTGAAGGTACCACTGTGCCGGTTCTCATTCTTACTGACCATAAGAATCTCACATTCTTGTCTGAGGCTAAACGCCTCTCTCCCAGAAGGGCGCAATGGGCTCTTTTCTTGTCAAGTTTCAATTACATTGTCTTATTCTTACCCGATACTAAGAATGTAATGGCTGACGCCTTGTCACAACAATTTTCCTCCACTTCCAAGTTGGAGTCGGTTCCGGTTCCTGTGATTCCTCCTGATCATATTCTGGCTACGGTTCGCACCAGTCTCACTTCTCCTTTGGGTGACAACATTTTTGCTGCTCAGGTCCATGCTCTGCCTGAGAAACCTTGTAACCGCTGCTTTGTCCCAGAGATTTACCATTCTCCCAAGGCTGCTGGCCATCTTGGGAAGAATCAACTAATTTGGGCCATTTCCCAACAATTCTGGTGGCCTAGTCTACATGCTGATGTAACTGCCTTCGTAGCTGCCTGTTCTGTGTGTGCTCAGAGTAAGACTCCATGACACCTTCCAGTGGGCCTCCTACAACCCATACCCAATGGAGAATGGCCCTGGACCCACCTGTCTATGGATTTCATTGTGGAGTTACCCAACTCCCAGGGTAACACAGTTATCCTCATGGTGGTTGACCGGTTCTCAAAGATGTGTCATTATATTCCACTTAAGAAGTTGCCCACTTCTAAGGAACTGGCCTCCATTTTTGCTTGGGAGATCTTTCGCTTACATGGGCTACCCATGGTGATTGTCTCGGACAGGGGTAGTCAGTTTGTGTCCCGGTTCTGGCGAGCCTTTTTTGCACAGTTGGGAATTCAGCTTGCTTTCTCCTCTGCATATCCCCCGCAGTCTAATGGGGCCACAGAAGGAGCCAATCAGTCCTTGGAGCAATTCTTACGTTGCTTTACCTCTGACCATCATAACAACTGGTCAGAGCTATTACCGTGGGCAGAGTTTGCTCACAACAGTGCCTTGAATTCTGCTTCCCGATTGTCCCTGTTTATGGCGAATTATGATTTCCAACCTTCCATGTTGCCTGACTCGTTTGTTCCGCAGTGTATTCTTACATTAGAGGAGCATCTCCGTGGTCTTCATTCCACTTGGGCACAAGTCTAAGGGTATAGTAAAATGACGGCGGGCAGGAGGTGGTTAAAGTGTGACATGTAAGATATCAATTTACTCAGTGTAACATAATTTTTTATATTTTCAGGTAGTATATTATGTTTTTGTGCACTACAATTCATTAAATGTATTTTTTCCAAAACAATTTGCATTTGAAAACCTGTTGCACAAATGTCGTGTGACAAAATTGCAAACAACCAACATCTTTTTCCACCAGGCCTTTGCTTTCAGAAAATATATAATTTTTTGGGGTTCTAACTAATTAGTAAAAAAAATAAAAAAATGCATAATTTTACATGTATATGAAAAGTTTCAGAATATAAAAAATAGTGTCTTTTAAAAAACCTTTACAGGTCACCAATTGCCCCATTCTTAGTACCGAAAAAGTAATCAAGCAGCTGTAGAACTGCTCAGATCACTTTTGCTAAAAAAAACTATCACTGGTTGAAAAAAACAGTACCAAGCGCAAACATTTTTTTGTTGTAACCACTTGTCTAGGCCTTATGAATCTCAAGTTGTTAAGAACAACGTTTGACATTTCTTTAAGATGTTAAAGCTTATAAGTGATTTTAGTGATTGAATGTAGATCTACTTTAAGTTTAGACTGAAAGGTCAAAGTCAAAAGTTAAGGGGGCACAGTTAAAAACAGTCATAACTTGTTTTCTTGGAAAAATATTGTTTCTGGTTTGAAAATAAAGGTTCATAATTTAAATAAAAATGTAAATAAAAAGCACCTGTACCTGATACAAGTTACAGGAGAGCTTAGTGGGAGCATGCTGGGGTAAGTAGGTATCTTACACACCTGTAAGTGTGTTAGGTGTGAGGATTCTTCAAGTGCTGTAGCTCCTGCAGCAGAGCAAAGATTTCACAAACAGGCACCAGACCAGGTAAGTACTGCATAAAGTGCTTTTTGGGCTGCAATAGGGTAATTTTACATAATGTTTCATATTTGTTCTAGTTTTTAAGTTGTATTAGATCAGTGTGGTCAAGCCCATCTACTAGATGAGATTAAATGCAACTACAATCCGTAACGGTCTTCAGAGCTATAATTTCATTCTACAGCTTTCCTTTACATGAAATGCTATTTTTGCTTGGTTTCTATGAATGGTTCCTATATTTTTTGTTGTATCTTTCAAACTCTCCATTGCTTTAGTTATGTAACATTACTCCGGACATTGAAATCCATACTCAGTGGCTGCAGGCATATTACAGACTTCAATATGTAAATAGCACTGTTAAAAAAGGCAAAACAAGGGGGAAAAAAATGTAATTAATAGGTATAGGAAAGTAGTAAACCATTTTGTGTGTGTGTATATTTTTAAGGGAAGGATTTTTAAATAGAGGAAATTAAACAAGGGTAAAAAGACCAGGTAACAGTAGTATTCATTTTTTAAGTTGAGTTATATTTTCTGAGGCAGAAAAACAATATATATATATTTAAAAATATAGGATTAACTATATAAATTATCAATACAATTGCACAAAAACATTTTAGCCCAGCATGTACATAATATCACATAATTATATCAGGGGAAAGCAAAATCCCAGTGAAAATATTTTTTAAATCATCCCAACTTTTGTCATTTATAAATTATAAAATGATCACCTCAAAAACATATATAATAAAGGTGATCAGCAGCGCTTAAATAACAGCAAATAAAGTGCAAAGGATTAAATAGAAATTCAGTGACACAAGTCCATATGATGCAAGTGCTAGAGAATGTCCATAAAAGAATCATCCAAAGAGTGATAAAGTCTTCACACTACACCATGTGTCTTGTGCTCCCCGTCAGTATTAAACTCACCAAAAAATATTGCCTTACACTCTCGTGTTCGATAGTAGTACATTACCCACAAAGGGTTAAGCCAACGATCTGCTCCTCTCCACACACAATGGACGATTAGATGCAAACACATGGGGAGAGATAACAAAGAAAAGGCTCCACTAGTGTGATAACTTCAAACACACCAATGTTTATTCAAAAACAACCTTCATACATTGCACTTATACAATATATATAAGTAAAATCAGCTTACGGTAAATGTCAACCAGAGCTCTACAAGTATTGGGGGTGACTTGTCAAGCCGGCGATATCTCACCACACTGCCGTTGCACCTGACAATTCAGCCTAGACGTCTCTTGTTGTAATGAAATGTTCTTACTAGTTGTCGCACAGCCACGTTCTGCCGCTTTTTATCATTTTGACTTTGTCCTGGGATTGGCTGTACGGCGTGGCAACGTTCCTTATATCTCAGAGACATGCAAATGATTATCACCTGCATTTATTCAACGGTTTCTTAGGGGCACATTTTAATCCTAAATTCAATATATTAAGATCTTTATGGTCCAGTTTTGCTTTGCTCAAATTGTAGATTCCATCATTTACCCGTCTCTTCTTCTCTTTTTTGGATTGTTTGAGTCGCCTTGCCCTGCAGCCTCTCCATTTCTTCGTATAGGTTCCCTGTTGTTGAGTTAAGGTTGAGCATAGCCACCCCTTCCCCCTCCCCGTCCTTGTTAGTTTGGTGGATGGGGTCTCCATCCCAGAGTCCCCCCTCACTCTGATAGTTTGGGGGCGGGAGCCCCGGCGGTGGAGTCCTCCATCCACCCCCCTGCTCTTCTAAAAAAGGGGATCTATAGTCACAATCCTCAAAGTGATTATATTGTGCTAAGGGTTGAAATCTGTTCTATGTTGGAATTGGATATCTCTCATCATGATGTGCTTGATTATCAGATGATCCTTGTCCCAGTATGCTGCAGAGGAGGACCCTTGCTCACTGGGTGGAAGCAGTGATCTGTCTGCAGAGGTCTGATACATTCCCCATCAAGTCAGACCTATAGCTCTTTAATCAGCAGGGAGTATGAGTTTTGCTGATTTGCAGAGTCATCGGGTTGACTCTGCAGGGGCTGTGCCAGCTCCCTGCAGAGAGACCACTGCTTTCTTAAAGAGAACAAGGGTACAGCATGATGACAAAGAATAAGCTACTGTTGCACACCTTTTGTTGTGATGTACCTGGATTGTATTTAGCTGATTGAAACGGAAAGATCAATCAGGCTTTAACATTCATTTTGATGAACGGCTCGACACACTTTTTTGGGTTTTGCACAGTTAAGTTTATTTTACCATAACCTGCTCTTTGGTTATCAGTTTGTGTTTAGATTCTATCTTTATAACCCAGTGAGATTATGAAACTTGGACATTCTTGTCATAATTATTGAATTAAAACAGAGAGAGAACAACACAAACAGACATCATAGTGTAGTAATTATAAGGTAACTGTAATTAAAAAAAAAAAAGTAAATTCACTCACAAAAGTAAAAAACCCTGGGGGCAAAAGAGCCAATAAAGAAGCCTCATACACCAGAGAAGAAAGTATCTCTATGCCTCTAACTCCTGCCCTGATGATGGACAGGAGAAGGAAGATGCCATCGGGAGGAGAGGACACTGAAACCTCAAGGAAAAGGGAAAGCCAAAGTACATCAGCTGCTAATCAGCAGGCTCCATATAGTTAAGTAATGTCAGCTGCCAAGAATGTTTTTCGAGGAAGCAACATTCCCCCTTTGGCAGCCTGATCTATAGGACTATTTCCTGGCTATTTATCCTAGAAAAGGAAAACAAATAATTGTAGACACAGCTGTAGCAGTTCTTCCAAACTGCATGTAAGATAAAGCAAAACACTCTCTAAGAATTCTATTTATAATGTTACACACATTTATGCAGGCTGGACTGGCTGGAATTTCCCCTGTATTTTCTGTAATAGTTTTAAGGATAAGTTCACCTTTAGTAACATGTTACATATGCAGGGTGTAACATATAACATATTAGACAAGAAAATAAAAGAAAATTGCGCTATTCGTGAAAAGTAAAGCTGCTGCTCAAAATGTTATACTACATCAAACAATAATAAATAGACAGGGAGCTGCGCTGAAATAAACTAAAATAAAAAACGTGAAGACTTAGTGATAGTATACCGTGATGTTATACTGATATGTATATGAATGGTCTAATGTACAGAATATACATCTGCATTACCCAAATATTAATAACATTGAATACCATAAATAAAAATAAATGTGCAAGAAATACCACATCTAATTAGTCACATAAGAGACACTTAGTATTAGTGGACCCAAAAAAATTAAAAGAGTGCACCAAAAGAGCATATAATAGGTGAAAAGTCCACAGCCAATATTGTCCCAAAATATAGTAATGTATTTGGAAAGGGACTCCAAAATCTTCTATTCCAAAGCATAACCAGTGACTTCACAGCAAACTGAAGGGTCAATGAACCGCCACCACAGAGACACGCTGCCTGCTTACCAGAGCCAGGTGGTCCCTTGTTACAGGGGACTCCTATACGCAGATGGCCTTAACCCCAGCCAGGGATACAGCTTAACCCGGTCCTGGATGCTTCTGGGGATGGATGGAACCTCTCTTGGACCGTTGCTGGCTACCGGGAAGTGAACCAACTCAGGGACAGCTCAGGATCGGGATCAGTAGGGCACAGTGTGGATCAGTAGGGCACAGTGTGGATCAGTACTTTAATTCTTCAAATGCTGACTATAGCTGTATTTTTGCAGAAAAGCAACATTGCTCCCTAGTTTAAAGATTTCCTCAGTCCTGTCTTCTCTCCAAAGAAGACAGGACTGACCATCTCCTGACTTGTGCCTGTCCACAACTTTATCCTGGAGATCTTTTGACAGTGCCTTGCCACCCATAGTTGATTGTTTGCTTCGGTTGCACTACCAGGGACTGAAATGCTCCAGGAAATCTCTCCAGGAAATAATCAAAATGATCACCATTGAAAGTCAAATGGCTTTGTGTGCCAGTGAGAAGGTGATTAGCTATACCTGAATGAGTTTACAATTCATTTTTAGGAAGGGGGTAATTCTTTTTCCAACTCAGTGATTCTGTTTTTAACTTATTTATTTAATTTTTTTTAATTCTGACATGTTGGTGTTATATCTTTCACTTGGATGTTCTAAGTTGCAGTAAATACCGCTGGATAAAACAAAAACTGTCTGCCTTCATTTCATGCTGCAAAGCAACAAAATGTTTTTATTTTAAAGGGGGGCGATTCTTTTCTATACAGTATACCTACTTTAAATTCAGCACTAATGTATGATAAACAAATTAAATTAACTTTACAAAAATACTGTAAACAAGAAAACAAAACATTATAAAGATTATAATATACAGATAAAGTATGTCATGACTATAAGTTATAGAGAATGTATGTTATACAAAAAAGAATAAAATCAAGTATGTATCAATAAATAAAAAGTTAATCAGCTTTACAAAAATGTGCTTATTTACATGAGTTAGGAATGAAAAAAAACACCCTTGCTTTGGGTAACTTCAAACAACTGTTCCTATGGGTAACAAAATAGGACATTACTATTGGTAACAACAACAAAACAAGAATCAGATGCACCAATGAATACACAAATAAAAGCTTACATGAATACCTGAATAAAAGCTTTTGAACTTTAAAACAAATTAGCAGTTAACAACAAATAAAATGTCACTGCTATAAATAGTTTCAAAACAAGTGTTGATATGACAACATCCAGCGTATCTGTGTTTGGCTTTTTTGCTGCCAGGGCTTTTCACTCTTGTGAGTGCTTTTGAAATTTTTTAATGAAAGTTGCATCATATTTACTTTTTTCATTTAACTATCCTTAGAGCATTTGGTAATGGCTTCATGCTCTCTATGTTCATATAGCTGTGGTAGATCATGTCTTTTTAAATAGGACTACCTCACTGTCCTTTTTAGTTATACATATTTGCTATTCATTTATATATGTTTATTTTGTTTGTATTAACCGGAACTCTATAAAATATATTTTTATGTTATAATCAATAGTAATTTTATTTACAACCTGTATTCTTGAGCCCGGGTTTACACCAGTGCGTTGCGAATTGAATGTTCGGTTTAACTGCGCACCAAAAAGTCAGTTGTTCAGCGTTTCATGTCAGTTTTTGCTCAGTGTCAGCTCAGGATTGCCACAGTATCAGCTCAGGATTGCATCAGTATTTTATCCTGTTCACACATCTGCGAGTCAGATGCGTGCCAATAGAAGATAATGGGCCTGAATTCGCACCTGAGCCGAACCGCACTGCCTAGAAAACGCACACGTTTGTTGTGCAATGCAAAGTGCGAACGCACCGCAGATATGTGAACCAGCCTCATTAAAATTAATGTATTTTGAAATGTCCTGCGAATTGGATGCTGTGTAAGCCGCATCTAATTCGCATAGGTGTGAACGGGGGCTGATAGAAGAGGTGCCATAGACACAATATTGATAATAGCAAAAGTGCTTAAAAAAATGTTTCATTCTACTGTTTATGACTTTGTATGTCATTGTAATTAATGAGAAAAAGTTTACACATAGTAGGTACACTGCTCAAGAGAATGCTGCATTCTCCTCTGTAGAAGTTTTTTTGACGTGCCATTAATAGTGAAAGCACATCTTCAGTAGCCGCAAGAGTTAAATTGCCAAAAGAAAGTACAATAAAGGATAGATAGTGCAGGAAACAGAGAAATGATCAGCTACCTGAAATTTACAGTTATGTAATTCTGAGGATTGGTGGAATAGAATCAAATGGTGGAATAGTATCATGATATCATATTATTTTGATACTATACTACAAATACTATTTCTATTTTAACAGGTTGATGTTTGTGACATTTTACCATGATGGGATGAAAGTGCTTTCTGTTTTTGTTTAGAAGCATAGATTCCCAGATTCCTATAAGTAAATTTCCACTTATGCAGCCAAATTGTGATAACGATGAGAAAAAAGTGTCACTGGCGCAAAACCAAAATAAATTCAAAATTGTGTAAACTAGTTGTGCTGCAACTAAAAATCACCACTAGGGTGAGAGAAATTGAAAAAAACTGTGTATAGTAGTTGCGCTCACCCTAGTTATTTTTAACCAAACCCCCAAATGCTTACAATAAATAATAAACAGTGATTTGTAAGTTACATTACTCCTCAAATCCAATAAAGTGCATTAATCGTCAAATCCAAAAAACACAAATGAACATTTGACATTTATGTGCTTATAATAGTCCATCAATTGAGCTCTTCTTATAATATCCACCGTGCTGTGCATCCAAAATACCATACAAATATTGTGTGTTGTGACGGACCACCACCTTCCAAAAAAGTCACTCACCAGAAAGCAGAAATTTAAGTGCCTGTATTTGTATCTTAACAACCAGTTTGGTCTCGGTTCCGTCAGGTACAGAGTGGGATCCCCAAATTTCACCAATGTGATACTCATGTAAACAAAAAAATGGCCATCATTGCGCAAACTCCTTAAATAAACCTTTTATTATAACAATTAAAAATTGCAGCAGCAGCACTATCTGACACCTATCACCATTCTATGAGCCTGAATATTACTTCCAAAATGTGAGTGTTTTTAATCTGTTTTTACCTCATTAAAAGTATTTTTACGGTATCACACTATGCGAGTTCTCTTTTCTCAAATATGACCGATTGTTATTAGAGATTTTGATGACCGCATCCCTCCTGCCCATTTACGCGCATATTTCCAGGAATACATCCGTGGAATAGGGACCTGGTAACCCTCCACACACAAAGCTTGTCACGAATTATGAGGCGTATGTCTCATTTAGTCTGTGACTTCTGGTAAGCCTCCTTTTCAATAAGTGCTGAAGCCGACCAGACAGGATCACCATCACCCCACCTAGAAATACCACTTTTTCCATCTACGGCTATTCACAGATATTGTGTCACTCACGGGACTATATACTGTGTCACCCACTGGACTATACCACTGTATCAATACATATATACAGTTTGGCGATCTTTTCCACTTTATATTCACTTGTTATTTATTTATTTCAAATGGTTTTATGTTTATATATTCACTATATTAACAAACTGTTATTATTCACCATTTTGAATTTTACTGGTCACAGGATCACCTTCACAGCATTTTTTCACATTTTATTCAGTTTTATTACTGTTCCTTTATATAATTTTATAATTTTATATACAGTTTGAATTTACTTAAAGTGGAGTTCCACCCACTTTTACAACTCTTCAGCATCCCTTACTAAACTGTGCACTGTAAACAAATTGGATATTTTTTTTATTTTTTTTTCAGCACAGACTGTATATCTGCTGTATTCATTTTTCACTTCCTCCTCCCTGGCCGCGGCCCATCGCATCATTTCCTGTTTGCAATGCCTCCTGGGAAAGGGGCAGCAACTTCCTCTCAAACTGCCGTTGCTATGGAAACCTGACCTGAAACCTATTATTGCTTATGCTGCACTGAGCATGTACGAGATCTGCAAGGATGAGATCCAGGAAGAAATACAGTCTGGCTTCAGATGCCCACACCTAAGATGGCCACGGCCTGCTGCAAGTTTATAAAATAACAAACTACTGCTAAAAACTAACAAAACAGACCTTAGTTTACAGACTAACTCTACTAGAATACATTAAGCTTGTGTATTATAGGGGTATTTTTATTTAAAAAGTATAATTTTGTCCGGAACACCGCTTTAATTTACTTATGATTTATATTTATACTTTTATCACAACTTACCTGTATTCAAATATTATGTAAGAGTGATTTTTTCACGTATACCATCCTTTGAGCGCAACATATAAACCTTTCCAATTAAAAATTGCTCACTCACTTGTAAATGTGCCTTAGACCGTCACTAAGTCTGTCCAGCATTCATAGTAATGGCCTGCAATGGCCACTCTGCATATAAGGAGTCGGCGTGCGGTCAATGCCACAAGAGTGTAGCTAGTGGGCAGAATGTGATTTCAGCATTGCAGGGAATCAGCGTCAATGCATTTTGCACCGGGAAGCTGATTCCTCCATCTTGGTGATGGTATTTATGCCCCTACTAGAGTCTGAATGTCCAATTGGCTATTCCCGGGCCGGAAATGTTTTTTATGCCATTATTGTTATGGGCACTGGTTACCCTTACCTTCCCTGTGTTAATATCTATGGTTAACCCCTGTTGTGCTTTTTAAGGACAGTTCCTGCACACTATTTATTAAGTAATTTTAATGAGGATATTTTTAAGATACAAAATCAATCTATATGACACAGTTTATACATGTGAAACTTATTCACAGAGACAAGTGATCATACAAAATAGTTACATTTATTGGTTGACAAAAACAAATATTTACATGAAATTAAAATATCGATTGCGTCACATAAACATCTTGAAAATTAATGGAAACACCCGCAAAATAGGCATAGTACCTTGGACGTAATACCACCATAACTTCTCGGTAGAATCAATAACCTTATGTGAATTGACAATTAAACAGAATGTCTGTATTTCACACGGCCAACCGTTACTATACTGCAGGTAAGTAAGTGGTTAACAATGTGACGCTTGTTTGTCAATAAAAGTGGCAACTATGCAAAAAGAAATATATAATGAAAAATTTAATTTTAGAGAAAAAAATCTAAAAGGCGGTTATTGATTTGGGAGAACGATTATCAATAGTAGAATATTCAATACATCAATATTTGAGAGAATATACAAGATAAAATCAACATGACATATTTACCCATTACAAAATGGCTATTAGTCTGGATTGCTGGTTATCAGGATTTCAGATGGTTGCCATAGCTTTCAAAAATGGATACTCTTAAAGAGGATTTACTTCTTGCGACCTCCGAGTTCCAAAGATCAGGGTTCAAGAATCTTCATGAATGTCAAAATATGCATTCATGCATGGGACATGGGTGTCAGTCTGTCTGGCAGTATGTGTCTCTCCCAGTGTCCCCCTCAGGGTCTGTCCCTGTGCCTCCCCTTCTTTCATGGCATCTTACTTGCTTCTAAATACCCTTTCAGACAATCAGATCATAAAAATTATAATATGTTCAGCCCAAAAGGTATGTGTTCCTTTTTCATTGGTAGGCAAGACTTAATAATTAACCTTTTCCGGGAGCACCTTCAACCACCAGGTGTCTCACATGTGTCTGGAGTTTATCTCTTTAAGTTAATATATTCTATTTTTATAATGTGTATTATTTGAATCTTAGTGAACAGAATATATATATCTAGTATTCAGGGTTGCTAGTAACTGACATAATATAAAATAAGCTTAGCATAATTTTGATTCATCTACATCACATAAAATGGTTCTATATTTATATATAAATGTATATCCATTAACCACTTAAGGACTGCCTCCTGCACATTTACGTCGCAGAATGGCATGGCTGGGCATATCAACGTACAGGTACGTTGCTCTTTAAGAGCCCAGCCATGGGTCGCGCCGCGACCCAGTCCTGAGCTCCGTGGCCGCGGGACCCACGGTCCCGAACGATGCTGGTGTCCCGCGATCACAGAGCTGAAGAACGGGGAGAGGTATGTGTAAACAAACCTCTCCCCATGCTTCCTAGTGCGACTGACACTGATCGTCTGTTCCCTGTAATCGGGAAAGACGATCAGTGATGTCAAATGTCAAGCCACACCCCCTACAGTAAAAAAAAACACACACACTTCACACTTAACCCCTCCCCGCCTCCTAGTGGTTAACTCCTTTACTGCCAGTGTCTTTTACACAGGAATCAGTGCATTTAAATAGCACTGATTGCTGTATAAATGACAATGGTCCCAAAAATGTGTCAAAAATGTCCGATGTGTCCGCCATAATGTCGCAGTCCTAATAAAAATCGCTGATCGCCGCCATTACTAGTAAAAAAAAATATTAATAAAAATGCTATAAAACTATCCCCTATTTTATTAAAGCTATAACTTTTGCGCAAACCAATCAATATTCGCTAATTGCGATTTTTTTTTTTTTACCAAAAATATGTAGATGAATACGTATCGGCCTAAACTGAGGAAAAAAATGTTTTTTTATATATTTTTTGGGGATATTTATTATAGCAATAAGTAAAAAATATTGCATTTTTTTCAAAATTGTCGCTTTATTTTTGTTTATAGCGCAAAAAATAAAAACCGCAGAGGTGATCAAATACCACCAAAAGAAAGCTCTATTTGTGGGAAAAAAAGTACGCCAATTTTGTTTGGGAATCACGTCGCACGACCGCGCAATTGTCACTTAAAACGACGCAGTGCCGAATCGCAAAAAGGGGCCTGGTCCTTTGGCTGCAAATTGGTCCAGGGCTTAGGCGGTTAAATCTAGTCTATCTAGGAAGGACACAGGTTATATATATCAAAATTATTTATATGGATAACTGGATAATTCTGATATATCCAATTAATATTTGTTTATCTAAACATAGGTTAAATTCTTATATAGTTATAATCACGATTATATGTTTTTCATAATACTAATTAGTTTCTTAAAACACTTCTACTTAGAAAAAATAACCCTTTCATATATATTTTCTTTATAACAAAGTTCTTAGATCATCAGATACTAATTATAATCATCTCTGTGACCTACAATATCATACATAATTCAAATGACTTATAATCACCATATAGGTCTTTTGAATTATTTCTGACTTGCATATGCATTCGCATCTCTCTAAAACCATGTGTTGAGATGGACTTTGAGCAGTCCCATGGATGTTTAAAGATGACTTAGTTTGTCCAGTTTCTAAAAATTCACACAATGAGTTGTATTAGCCAAGGTGTTAGCTATTTTAACAGTTCCTCACTAAAAACACAATAGTTTAGGCCAGGCGAGTTTTTTTTCTATGTCCAACAACCTTTTGTCTTCCTAAAACCAGGTAAATATCTCCTTGTTTTGTGACGAGATACACTATTGTTCCATCGAGTTTCTGTCTCAACATCTGCTTGTAAAGACCTTAAATAGTTGATATATTGGAGATTTATAATTAAGCTCATCTGCTTTTCTCTGAAAGGTTTTCAAGAGAAATAGTTCACTTAATTTTTGAGGCCTACTATAAACTCACATCTCTGCCAGTAAATAGATGTATTATTATTTTTTTACTTAATGAATTTTCACAACACCCCTATACTTGTCATCATGTTAGTGGTTATCGTCACTAGTTACTCCTTGTTGCTATTTTATGCTAGATCTAAATAGGGGGAACAAATGGCAATGCATACTGTATCTATTACAGGTATTATTGGAACCCTGGATGGGCTTTTACAATTTTTCATATTATGATATTAAATCAACTTTTAAATACATTAGAAAGAAATAAGAATTAATAATTACATTACCCTTCTGCAGCACATCAGGCTTAACCCGGATATTAGAGGACTGGAAACCAACTCATATCATCACAAAGCGGCTGCTTACGCAGATGATCTGCTGTTTTATATCTCAGAGCCACATACATCTCTGCCGATCCTTCTGTCTGAAATACGCCACTATGGCGATTTATCGGACTTCAAAATCAACTTGCAAAAATCGGAAGCGATTTCTCTCGCCCCCAACTTGCAAAAACGAGTTGGGAGTAATTTTCCTTTCCGGTGGGCACCCCAGGCCATACATTACCTAGGCACTAAGATCCCTGCGAACCCGCATCTCATATATCAACTTAACTTTCAGCCCCTCTTGAAAATCTTTCCCTCAGATTTGGAGAGATGGGGGAAACTTGGGGTTTCGTGGTTTGGAAGATGCAACGTGCTAAAGATGAACGTCATGCCGAGGTTGCTTTACCTCTTACAAGCCCTACCTATTAGGATCCCACAGACTTTCTTTAGAGCACTGCGTTCATCCTTCACTAAGTATATATGGCAGGGCAAGCCCCCACGACTCGGAAGATCCCTACTACAGCAACCGAAACTTAGGGGAGGGATTGGCCTCCCCGATCCAGCCCTGTACTATACAGCAGCCCACATGAACAGAGTAGTGGACTGGTGAAAACATAAATATTAACTATGGGTCCGCCTAGAGCGGGAATCGGCTCCATTCCCCATAGAGGGGCTGCCTTGGAGCGGAGTCAACTTCTCCAGACTTTCCCTACCGCATCCACTAATCAAGCCCACTTTACAGGAATTAAACAGATATTTTAAACTGGCGGATACACCCAACTTACCCTCGCCGCTAACCCTTATTATTGGCCACCCAAACTTCTTACCAGGTATCGCAGACAAATCATTTAGGCTCCAACAGGACCAGAATCTAATCAGAGCCTCTTCCTTTTTCGGTACCTCAGGGTGGGGTGACCTCTCAGGCATATACCCTGAGCTTGGATCTACCACCCTGGGTAGATGGAGGTTGTTGCAACTCACTCATTTCCTCAACTCCCTCCCTGAAGTTAGAGGTTTTCAGAGACAGCTGACAATGTTTGAGGGAATGTGCTTGGGAGAGGAACCTTTACGGAAATCCCTATCCTATTCATATAGCATCCTGATTACTCATGCATCCCGCCACGATCCCTCATACCTGAAGAAATAGGAGAGGGATCTCAACACTTCAACGCTTACTGAGAAGCAAAAGAACCACGTACTTACCTTCGCTCATAAGTCCTCTCTATGTAGCAAGTACCAGGAGATCACTTATAAAATCTTGACACGCTGGTACAGGACACCCACAGTATTGGCCGCCATATTTCATAGCCCACTGTGTTGGAGATGTGGCACGCAAATTGGCACTCTACTGCACATATTTTGTTTGAAGTTCTTCAGATCATTTATAAGCTCACTGACGTTGCTCTCCAAGACAACACTGCAGCAGTGCTCTTAAATTTGACTCCCTTGTCGGGAAGGTGGTATCACAGGTCACTATTGAAACACCTTCTGAACGCGCCCAGAGCATGTGTCCCCAGTGCGTGGAAACAGCAGTCCCCACCGGCAGTATCTCAATGGTTTGCGAGAGTCTGCGATATACAGCGGATGGAGCAACTTACAGCTGCCCTGAGAGAGAGGGAGGAGGAACACAATGCCCGATGGATGCAATGGAGTTTCTTCCGTTATTCAGAGGAGTACAAGACTTACTTCTGAATCCCTTGTCTTGAGGTATACTAAGGAGTGGAGTCGCCGACCCTGCTGGAGCCCCACACCCCCTTCCCCATACCCTCCATTGCTTACCTCCACTTCCCTTCCTTTCATTTGCTTTCTCTTTTCATCTCTTCCCTTGATCCCCTTACACTGTCATTATCTCACAAAAATGAAATGAAAAATCCATTACGGACTGCGGGACATTTCTTGTTGTTGTTTCCACTTTTCCCTCCTCAGAATCTATGACCCACATATGGTGCGATGAACGAAGTTAAGCCCTATGGGGAGTGGAATCCCCCCTCTTGGGCCTATCAGCTACCGGTAGTTATATTTTGAATTGTGTTGATGACAATTGATTGTTCTACTACACTATGATAATGGAAACTGTTATGCTGTCTCACTCGTGTACAATAACTGTATTATGATCATTGGACTGGGTCTGACGTGGGGAGAAGTTAATTAACATGTTGGTTTCATGTATTTTTGTATATCCTGCAATCCTTAAATAAAGAAATAAAAATAAAAATAATAATAATTACATTACTGAGCAATACAAAATGAATATTGTTATTATGCACCACTAAACTCTGTCTATTGAATATATGAAATGTACTATTTCAAAATTGCTAGGATAAAAATACTAAAATAATATATATGTGGAAGGCCAACATGGTGGCCTGAATTTATGGGAGGAGCCCGGGAGGGTATTTAACCGGCCCACTCACCTGTGGTCTTCGTCGGTTCCGGTGCGCGATATACTACGTCACTAAGCCGACTACTCGATTTCGCTAGCGTTCGTGAGTGCCAGACGTCTCGTGGATTGCTCTCGTTCGAAGGTTTTGTACACTGTATCTGGCTCGGCTGCCGCAGGTAGGGGTCTCGTTTGACCACCATTTCACTTATGAACGTTACTTACCTTGTCACGAATCTCGCTGTTCACATACGCACAAGTCATTCCATTAGTACCCGTACGTTGCATCCGTACCGCTATCTGCATACAGTAGCCGGTCGCTTACGCATCACCTGATTCGGAATCAGTCGCAGTATCATGCCATACGGTCACATTTCAGCCATTTCAAAAACATTTCAGTCATTTCACCATTTCACGGTCCTGCACCGACACGCCGTTCGAATCTAGCCACATCCGATTCGTCCCGGCATGTCCCAGCAGTGGAACCCCATTTCAATACATGACCCAGGGAGCGGCCGTTAGCCGCAATTTCTCGACTCACCGGTCGAAAAAACACCTCTGTCATGGCATCATTTCACTGTCACGTATTACGTTCCGATTCAAGTCTAGGCGCACCCCGGTGCCTCGATTCGTACCGGCACGCCCCAAGGTGCTCCCAGGCCCCATTTCATTCCGTGCTCCAGAAGTACGGTCGCTGTCAGTCGAAAAGTTTTTAGGCTCACCGCTCGGCGCCTCTGTCACGAGGAAAACATTTCACCTCACGAGTCACGTTTTGATTCGAAACCGGTCGCACCTTTGCGGATCGGTCTTCGCCTCCAACGTACCCCAGGTTTGTCGGCCCCATTTCAGTAACCACCCCTGAGTCTGCTCGTCGTCGGTCGTGAGACCCGACCGACCGTTCAGCACCTCAGGGAATGGTTCCCCTCATTTCTCTCACCGCCAGGCCGCACCTCGCTTCGAACCCAGTCGCGCTGCGCACCGGTTCGGACCGATGCGCCCTGAACATCCGTTGGCCTCATTTCAGTACATGCTCCAGAAGTCTGGTTCGTCTACAGTCGCCATCGCGACTCGACCGTTTCATACTTCTGTCATGCCGATCAGTTCGCTGTCACACACAAACGTCCTGATCCGAATCCGATGGCATCTACCATGCATCAGTTCGCCTCAACGTACCCCAGTCGAGTTGGCCTCATTTCATTCCAAAATTCTCGGCAATCAGCAGTCACACTCATAAAACGACACCTTGCGCCCACGACATGGCACAAACGTTTCTCATTTCACTCAAAAAAAAAAAAAAAAAAAAAAAAAAAAAAAAAAAAAAAAAAAAAAATATATACGTAGTGTATATGCACAGTTCTCTTTATTTTTCCTTCCCTAGGTCAGTCCGAGTTCAGTAGGTCCACCCTGCACAGGTTGGACGGTGTTTCTCCAGGTAAAATATAAAAACTTACCGTGTACGCACGTTCACGTACGTACGCACACTTGTCCTTTCCAGAGCACAGCAGTTGGGTACGTATGTTTACACAAAGGAAAGAAACAGTCTTGGTTTATCTCATCCCCTTGAACAGCTCCGGTCGACCTTCTTACGACCTCAGACGCCTCAAGACATCGCCTCAGGGCACAGCCCATCCGAGGACCATGTCGCAAGCGGGCAGCGAGGATCTCACCGCCCCCTTGTCACGTTCCCCAGTGTCCATGAGTGACAGCATCCAGTCCCTCAGGGGATGGACCATCCCCAGACTGACGGCAGAACTTAGACGCAGGGGCGTGCCGTTCCCCGCCACGGCCAGGAAGGCGGAGCTCTTCAGGCTCTTGTTTCCTCCTCCTGCCATGGCAGGGCCCAGCACTCAGCAAGCCTCCCTCCAGTCTATATCTGCGGCCATAACACAACTCCACACCATGGTGTCGTCCTTGGCGAACACAGTCACGGACGTCCAAGCCAGAGTGACTCTCCTCGAATCTCACCCGGCCCCGGCCGTCCCCGGCCCCGCCGCGATACAGCCACCTACAACAGTCGCCACAGGTACCGCAGGGACATGTCCCCTGGTCTGCCCAGCACACCTGGTTCCAGCCAGCATTAAGAAGGACATACTGGATGGCAAGGACGTCAACCTCGCCTCCCTTCTCATTTCAGTCCACGACCTAGCCGAAAACAAGGCCTATACCTGGGGAGATGTCTCGGTGGTCCTCAAAGCTAAAGACCCCAGACTCAACCGCAAATTGTCCGTCCCAGAATTTGCGTTGTCATTTGGGATGCTTAGAGACATCATATGCTCAGCTTCCCCCGGCAGAAGGGAAGAGCTGGATTTATATCTCCACACCGTGGTAGATTTGGGCTACAAATACGGCGGGTTCTCATTCTATGACTACCACCGCTCCTTTTCCGCAAAAGCAGCCGCCAGGATGGCGCAATTCCAGTCACCCACAGATTGGAGCCTAATGGACACAGAATTATTCTGTCGCCATTTCGCCGGTCTGCGCTCACCATTGTGCGCAGTCTGCCAATCCTCCACGCACACCGCCGCCTGGTGCTCCAGTGCAACACTCCGCCACTCGGTCGAGTTTCCCTCGACCTCGGCTCCAGCACAAAACCCGCCAGCACCGACACAGAAACCCCAGCTCGACAAACTCGGACGCCCCGTCCGGACCATGGGAGGAGCGGCCATCTGCAATAATTACAACTACGGCTCGTGTAACTTCAGCCAATGCAGTTTGCTCCACGTGTGCGTCGTGTGCCACAGGGCGCACCCGAAAAATCTATGCGAGCTCAAACCGAAAAATCTGTGACTGAGCCGCATAAACAGCCTATGGTTAGGAGTCTATCTGGACTCACACCCCCTAGCCACGTTCCTCATACAAGGATTCACGGCGGGCTTCCATACCGGCCTTGTCTCCCTGCCCCACACTACTTACGAGTGTAGGAATCTCAGATCAGCGGCCACCGACGAGCAGGCCATAGACCAACTACTCCTAGCCGAGCTGGAGCGAGGTTTCGTCATTGGTCCCTTCACACAACCCCCCCTTCAACACCTGGAGAGTCAGCCCTATTGGGCTTGTCAAGGGCAAATTCTCAAATAAAGTTCGCTTGGTGTACGACCTGTCTGCGCCTCATTCTTGCCACGTCCCCAGCCTCAACTCCCTAATTCCCTCCGAGGAGTTCTCCTTAAAATACGCCTCCGTCGACTTGGCGATCCAGGCCATCCTCAAAGCAGGCACAGGGGCCTGGCTATCCAAAGCCGACATATCGGACGCCTTCAAACTTCTGCCGATTCACCCGTCTCTTTGGTGTTGGCACGGTATCAAGTGGAGAGACAGGTACTACTTCGCCACCAAGCTCACGTTCGACTCCAAAAGTAGCCCCTGGCTCTTCGACACGTTCGCTCAATCCCTCACCTGGATTCTCCTACACAAGGCCCAATGCACAGAAGTCATCCACTACCTAGATGACCTCCTACTGATAGAGCAGCCTAACGTTTCACCAGTAGACCTCGACAAATTAAGAGTCGTCTTCCAGAATATCAATGTCCCCATAGCCGAGCACAAGGTCGACGGACCCGCACACTCCATCACCTTCCTCGGAGTTGTCTTGGACACATGCTCCATGCAGGCCAGCCTACCCCTCGACAAGCTGACCCGCATCAGGGCAGTTCTTCAGGACTTCACCCGCACGAGAGGGTGCACAAGACGACAGCTCCAGTCACTACTTGGCATGCTCAATTTTGCCATGTTGGTTTCAAACTTGTACCTTTTTTTCCTCGTGTATATCCATGCAACCCTGGTACAACAGGTAAAAAAAATAAAAAACTTTTTGGCCCTTCAAGATCCTACTAGACCGTCTGTCTTCTCGTCCCACGCCGTCCGAGCCGTATTACGCGGCGTCCAGAAGCAGCAACCAGCAAACAGAACCAGACGTCGCATCACTACTGAGCAATACAAAATGAATATCCCAGCGAATTCACCCGTAACAGCTCGACCAGCCAAACCCTGTGCAGACGCCACCTAGTTCGCCATCAAGACCACTTCGTGCTCCACCTCAACGTCTCCAAGACTCAGCAAGCTGGCCACGGGGTGGACATCCACCTACGCCTCAACCCCAGCGAGTACACCGGTCACTCTTTTCGGATCGGGGCCGCCTCTGCCGCCTCACAGCAGGGGGTCCCAGGCCACATCATCCAGAGACTCGGCAGATGTACGCCTCAATATAGCAGTAATGTACTTTTTCGGCCATAGGGCTTCAACCATAAGTGGAAGGCAAAAATGCTAGGATAAAAATACACTTACTAATATATATATAAATATATATAAATATATAAATATATAATATAATATATAAAATAATAAAAAATCAAAAAAGCTGCGCTAAACTAATAGAAACCATAAATGAATGGGGAACGTGTTGAGCGCCCAACCAAATGCCCAATCTCGTCCACCACTCTGCTAATGACAAAACAAAAATCGTCTTATAGAACCCTTATCAGTGGTAAACTTCAATTAGTGAAATGGACATAAACTCCATACATAAATGTGTGAAACAAAAACATATACATAAATTGGTGCCAACAGTGACTATTAAATAATACAAAATTATAAAAGTGATAACTGTATATGAAGAGATGGCTCAATGTATCAAGTCCAATATCTGATGATATCAATACAGTACACCCTTGCAATAAACAGAATGTCCAAACTAGATCAAAAGTCCATCAATCCAGAAATTGAAAAATTCAAAGATATATAAACTGTGTTGACCACCACCAAGCTGTGTGAAATCACTTCTTACCAGAAGTCTATGATCCCCCGTCACAGAGGATCATAGAAAGTGTGTGAAAAGTTGCTGTATTCAGAAACTCTCAGATGGTGCTGCTGTCATTAGAACCGAGTCCCTTTATTGGGGGCTGGATCCTCCTCCGGTACTCATGTGTCACAGAAACTCATAAATGGATGTAAACCATATGGAGAAAATAGAAGCTTCCATAGTGCATTATCGTAAGGTTTATTAAAATGTTTAGAATACAAGACACACATTCAAGCAAAGAAAGTTTAGCCTTAAGTCCGGTGTACCGGCCAGATACACGCGAACAAACCCGAACCCATAGACGTTGCAGCTACTTGCACGAGGTGACATCAGTGCGTCGCTCCGCCCTACGCGTTTCGTAATAAATTACGTTGTCTGGGGACACGGCGGCACGCTGTGTCACCTCTCTTATACCCTAAGCACCCAACCAAGCCTCGCTCTGAGTTCGTGGGTTCCCATGGCTACGTCCCACTATCATGACGCCATGCCGTCATGTTGTTATGCCGTGTGCGTCAGATCTCTCCGTCAACATTGGCGGAAACTAAGCATCTAACGTACTGAAGCATGAATTATCACGTATGGGACTCAGCCCCACGTCACAATTCAAGAGCGTCCATAAACATCGACAATGTATTATTAGAGGTGAATGTCAGCACTACGCCACATCCACATAAACTGTCCACCATCTAGACAGGGGGGTGTTAGCTAATAACCACTTATCAAAGGTGTATAAAATTATATGATATACAAAAGAAAAAAGAAAAAGTCAAAGAAAAACTTTAAAATCTTAGTTAGGACTCTAATGGATCTGAAGGCCATTTAGGACATAAACCAAAAAAAGGGTTATGAACCTTGAAGGCCGATCCGCATTAAACCTGCGGCGGCAATGACAGGGAGAGCATTGCAAAAGTGTATTGTTTTTATTAAACTCAAAATCAATGAAATAAAATAAAATTAAGATACGACAATATACAGAGTAAATTGGCAAGGTCCTTGTTCCCTCGCCAAATCACACAGTAACCCTCAGCGACTCTAGATGCAATCACCTGAGCCGCATACCGCATTTCTATGTGTCCCGACTATGACACCCAGACCGGAAGTGTGGTATAAACAGATACAGGGGTCATCTTCTTAGAAAACATAGAGAGCACCATCTAGTGGTCTCTTCATAGTTTCATAGTTTGGTTGAATAAAGACATCAGTCCATCCAGTTCAACCTGAGTGAGTGTCTACAATTGTCCCTATCCCTATACATTGCACACTCACATCGGTCCCTACCCTAAATGAGCCCACAATCCAAGGTCCCCATTCATATACTAGGGCCAATTTTTGGACAGAAGCCAATTAACCTACCTGCATGTCTTTGGATTGTGGGAGGAAAGCGACGCAGGCACAGGGAGAACATGCAAACTCCAGGCAGGTAGTGTCGTGGTTGGGATTCAAACCAGTGACCCTTCTTACTGCTAGGTGAGAGTGCTAACCACTACACCACTGTGCCGCCTTAGTATTCCTGGTATTAAAATTCGAAAAACCGAATCACATGTTAGTAAACAGGGAACGGTCTAAATTAAGATATGGGTAAAAATGACAACACTAATTAGTAAGCCCATTCAAGGGCAACCTAATTGAATAAGATTATAAAAAAGCTATTTATAACAGTACCGCAGCAAAATGACATTTCTAAAGGAAAAAATAATTATTTAACTACTTGCTGCCGACCATATAGCAGAATGACGGCGGCAAAGTGGTTTCAATATCCTGACTGGTCGTCATATGATGGGGGCGCGCATTGCGGCGATCGTTGTTGCGGTGTGTCATTCTGACACACCTCAACTCTGATCTAGGTAAAGAATCTCTGACGGAAACTCTTTACCACATGTCCAATCATGGCTGATCACGATGTAAACAGGAAGAGCAGGTGATCGGCGAGTAGAGGAGAGCCGATCGGCTGCTCTCCTGAAAGGGGGGGTCTGTGCTGATTGTTTATGAGCGCAGCCCCCCCTTGGATCCCGCCCAGGACCACCATCTTCTTCCCTGTCAGAACAGCGATCTGCCTTGCTTACATAGGCAGATTGCTTATATGCCTCTCTGGGGAACGTTCGCGGGTGGCCGGCGGACATCGGGTCTGCTGGACCCGCTGATTGCCATCCCCTGTGTCCAATCAGCGTGCTATCGTGCCTCCGACGGCGCACGAGCACCACCCAGTGGCTATTGCAAGAAATTACGTACAGGTACATGACAACTTGCCGCAGTAAATATGTGGTAGGCGGTTGTCAAGTGGTTAACATGAGTTTAAATGTGAACACAGCTGCTCCCCAGCTATAAGAGGGTGTGCACACTTATCCAACCACATTATTTTTTTTTTTTTTTTTTTACTCCCCCCCCCCCCCCCCCAAAAGATTTCAGTTTGCTTTTCAATACATTAATTGTATGTCTTGGCTCAGATAGAGAGGAGTTTTCAATAAAGAAGTGACTGTTCTGGGCTTCAACAAAATGGCATCCTCCACCAAAAAGAAACAGGAGCAATGCCAGAAGCAATTTGCAGCACACACTAATTTTGGTAGCATAATTACTAACATGGAATGCATGTTCTTTTGTTAAAGAACATTAATTGTTATCAAACTGTTATGGCTAAAGTTTGGGTATTCTGTGTGAATGGGAACACAAAAAACATGGTGACGTTTTCGCAAATTTGACTGCAAAATTGAAAAAAAACGCTTTAAAGGCATACAGTAGTTCAACACCTAGCTGTTATTGTTCTCCTTCACTATCACAAGAGTGAGCTCTCAAACACAGTGTTCAGAGCAACTGCATCAGGAAAGAGGAAGTGCATGTGTGGGGGTTTGAATGAGAGAAAAAACTCTTCTGTGATGGTGGAGGTGAATAGTAACAGCTGTGAGTCTCTTATACCCCGTACACACGGTCGGAAATTCAGACGGAAAATGTCCGATCGGACCATGTTGTCGGAAAATCCGCCCGTGTGTGGGCTCCATCGGAAAAAATTTGAGATCCTGCTCTCAAATTTTCCAACAACAAAATCCGATCTGACTTTTTCCGATCGTGTGTCGAGAATTCCGACAGACAAAGTGCCACGCATGCTCAGATCAAATTACGAGACCAAAGCTATTGGCTAATAGCCTCTACGTAGTTCAGTCGTACGCAACGAACGTCGCCACATTCAGAATGATCAAATTTTCCGACAACTTTGTCCGACCATGTGTATGCAACACCAGTGTCGGACAAAATCCAACGGATTTTATGGTCAGAATTTCCAACTGTGTGTACGGGGGCTTAGCGATGCTCTAGCAACAAGGCTGGACAAATGGTGCAATCTCTGGGAGTTTTTCAGTTGGGCTTCATGAGGTAAGTAAATGGCCTGCACCTATAGCAAGGGTATTTTTCAACTTTGGTCAAAGCTTGTTTTTATCTACAGATGCCCTTTATCTGCATAAGCATTTTTTTTAGTAAAAGTTAAAGTTAGTCATCATTGTGCCGACGTATATCGGCGTGCGGTGGTCGGCAAGTGGTTAAGGTACAAGAGCTTCTGAATGCAACACCCCACACACCCTCCCTTATATTTTCCTGAGCCTGCTCTCTATCCAGTCATGTGCACAAGAGCAATGGCTTTTTCAGTTCTTCCCTTCCTTATAGGCTCAGAGACATTGGCATCCGCTACTGTCAATCACAGCTAGTTAGGAAGGAGGGGGGGGAGGGACTGAGCTGCGCTCTGTGTGTCCATAGAGCAAGTAAGTATATTGCCACGTACACACGATCAGACTTTGTGTAATTGACAGTGCAAGATTTTGGAACTTTTTCAGTAATTTTGATTTTCGGTACAAGTTGACTGCAGGATAAAACACGTCTTTTAATTGCTGCATTTACTGTGTTATCTCCATACAGTGGGTATAGAAAAAAGTCACCCCCCTACAAAATAATCACATTTTGTTGCTTTGCAGCATGAAATGAAGACATACACCGTTTTTGTTTTATACAGCTGTGCAACTCAGTGCAACTTATAACATCCAAGTGAAAGGTACAATAACAACATGTCAGAATTAAAATAAAAAATTAAATAAAAAACAGAATCACTGTTGGAAAAAGGATCACCCCTTGTGTCGGTATTTTGTTGAAAAACCTTTTGCTTTAATTACAGCCTTTAGTCTGTTGGGATATGTCTCTACTAACTTTTCCCATCTAGACTTTGCAATATTTGCCTACCCTTCTTTGCAGAACTTCTCAAGTTCAGTTAAATTTGACGGTAACCATTTGTGGACTGCCGTCTTCAAGTTATTCCACAGATTTTCAATGGGGTTTAAGTCTGGGCTCTGACTAGGCCATGCAAGTACATTCACCTTTTTCTCCTTCAACCACTATGAGTCATTGTCATGTTGGAAGGTAAAAACTTTCTGGCAGAGGCAGCAGGTTTTCCTCACATATTTTGCCCCATTCATTTTTCTCTCTATCCTGACAAGTGCTTGAATCCCTGATGCAGAGAAACACCCCCATAACAGGATATTACCACCTCAATGCTTTACTGTAGGAATGGTGTTATTTGGATGGTGAGCTGTATTGGATTTCTGTCAGACATATTGTTTGGTGTTGAGGCCAAATAATACAATTTTAGTCTCATCTGACCATAACACTTTTTTCCATGTGGCCTCAGAATCTTCAAAGTCGTGACTGCATGTCGCCTTTCTTGAGTAGTGGCTTTTTTCTTGTAGCCCTCACATACAAGTCACGTTTGTGGAAAATTTGTGATATTGTTGTCACATGCACACAATGACCACTCTTTGTCATAAATTCCTGCAACTGTTTCAGAGTTGCTGTAGTCCTGTTGGTAGCCTCTCTGACCAGTTTCCTCCTGGCTCTTTCATCCAGTTTGGAGCGATGTCCTCATCCAGGGAGGGTTTGTGTTGAAGCAAATACCTTCCACTTCTTAATAATAGACTTCACTGTGCTTCTAGGCATTGATAAAGCCTTTTTGTACTCATCTGACTTGTGCCTGTCCACAACTTTATCCCAGAGATATTTTGACAAGGGACTGAAATGTTCCAGGTACGCTATTTTCATGCTCAGCTAATCAAAATGACCACAGCTAATCAGTTGTAAGTCGAATGGCTTTGTGTGCCATTGAGAAGGTGATTAGCTACACCTGATTGAGTTGACAAGTCATTTTTAGGAGGGGGTGATCTTTTTTCCAACTCAGTGATTCTTTTTGTGTTTTTTATTTTTTTTTTCCTATCATGTTGGTTTTATATCTTTCACTTGGATTTTCTAAGTTGCTCTGTATAAATACAGATGGATAAAATAAAAACAATGGCTTCATTTCAGGATTCAAAGCAACACAATGTGATTATTTTAAAGGTGGCGATTCTTTTTTATACCCATTGTATGTTATCGTGCCATTTTAAAAGAACATTATTCAAGAGGAGCATTTTATGAACCCCATTTTGTAGGAGAAAGTTGAAACATTTGTAACTAGATTGTAACTAGATTACGTACACCATTTTAACAAATACAAATCCCAAGAAAGTATCCCTATAAAGTACAATAAAGCATAGAACATGCATACTTTAATTGCTCTAATGTGCATTTCTATGCCTATGGAGACATGAGGGATTTGCTGAGACTACAATGCCAGGGATACAACAATTGGAAAAAAAAATGATGAAATATGGCCATTACCTATTTAATCTGTTAACAAGGTCATCTGAATTGGTCACCAGTCATGTTATGTCTATATCTTTGCTAACTTTTATGCTAAAAGCACAATACAAAACTTGATGTCTAATTGTCCATTATATGCTATGACATCTACATAAAATACATAAAATAAGCAAAATAATAAAAGATAACAAAAAAAAGTTCCATGCCCAAACCAAATTTAAAACATACCATGCATTAGAAAATGTAGGCAAAATCCACAATGTAATACCCATTACCTATCTAATTGATTGAAAGCAAGTTAGGAATCTGAAGTGACCTGCAAAGAGAACCCTGAAAATAGACTACGGAAAATGATTCTGGGACACATATTGATTTAACTGGATCATTGTTATTATTGAAAATGGAGAAGTTAATACAGATGTGATCACAGGACCACATTCAAATTTATTGCAGAACAACATGGATGGCCTCGGTTTTCATCTAAAATTGCTGAGGTCCTGCTACACCTAGTTTACAGCAAAATAAAACTTTTATAGCTCAAATAAAATTTTAAATTTTCCAATGATTCAGTTATTGTGTGCACTGCTTCTCAACTGCAGTTTTTGTGTCATGTACTGTAGACATGTGCACACTGAAATATTTTGTTTCGGAATTTTGTTTCGTTGTCCGAAAAATACATTTATTTAGTTACTCTCGAAATTCGTTTTTATTTATTTTGTTTCGTTAAAAAATGCATTAGTCCGAAAATCCGAAATAATTAAGGTCGAATCTGTCATTGAGGGCTTATGGTGTCTATGAAAAACAAACAACCACCGCTCCAAGACTCTCCTTACAAGCGAATGCTCCTGCTCCTGTGTGGTGCTATGAGTACCTGCTATGAGTAAGCACTGAAATACAGTGCGAAACGCGTCAGCTCTGTACCCCCCTTTTTGCCGTGTTTGGATTGTAGTGTCTTTTTGCTTTTAAATAAACCCTTTGGATTTTATTTTCCCGGTGTGCGGCTGTCCGGAGTTCTTCCTTTTGATTTCTAATCATTGGGCTTATGGTGTCTGTCGAATGTTCTAAGAAGATTCGACGGAGCAGCTAAACTGTACGACGCCGCAATCTTACATTTCCGGTCGAATGTCCCGCTTACAAGCTATAGTAGAATTCTAATGTTGTATGACACTAGTAATAATTATATTAATTATTATTACTAGTCAACCAACATTAGAATTCTTCTATAGCCTATGGGCAGAGCATTTGACCATAAATGTCCGCTCGCGCCAACTGCTTCGTCGAATCTTTATGTTGAATCTTTTCTCTCTATGTCGAATAATCTTGGACTAATAGAGCTAAGGTTAGGCACATTAGACCACATGTTCGATGGACACAGATCACTATTGTCAGCGTCATGTCGAATCTCCTATCTATATCGAACTGTTGTCACAACGAAAACGAAAATAAAGCATTTGTTTATGTCGGATCTTTCGGTTTTCGGATTCTGCACGTTTATTATCGTTTGTTAAAACGATAATGAAAATACCTGAAATTCGAAAATGCATTCGGACAAAAACGAATGCACATGTCTAATGTAATGTAAACTATGCATGACTGGCAGTTATAGTCAGTTCATAGTGACTCCAAGCCACTTTATCTGTCATCCAATGACAAAGAAAGTAAATTTGTTGAGCGATCTTGATGGAAAATATACAGGCGAGCTGTCTGGGATACTGACTGCAGGCATCCAGGAGCAGGGATGACCAGATCTGTTTATCTGCACTCAGGAAACTGAAACCAATGTATGATTTAGGTAAGATTTATTAATAATAAAACAAAAAGCCATTCAAACACCAGCCAATAGAATACATAACAAACATACATAACAAGCATGAAGACATAAGTAAACTATACTATAAGTATACTATATACTATATATACTATATACTATACTATACTATAAGTAAACTATAAGTAACAAAAATACCTAACTAGCACCCTAACTAACCACGTGACAGATAACCTAACTAGCAAACTAACTTTAATACAGTATATACAAACAAAAGGGAAGCAGGGATTAAACAGGTTAAAACTGGAGGTACAAGGAACAGTCAGGAAGGGGAAACCAAGACTGGTATCAGGAACAAGGGTGCAGATAGGATGGTACCAGATAGAGGCACAGGGCAGAGGAGGAGTAGGATCAAGATCAGGATCTAGGCTCAGGATTAATTGGAAAAAAATTATCTGGCTAGCAGGCAAAACACTGAAGTAAGAGGGAATGGTACAGGAGGGACTAAATACCCTTCAAGCAGCCAGCATCAGGTGGAGACTAATTGCTGGGATCTGCTGGCTGCTGGGAGACACCAGAACTACAACTTCTGATCCAAGGACCCCAGTGTCACCAGTAGATAATCCAATTTCTGATACAAACTTAACCTGTTTCCCCAGAATTGGTCTTTAAAGTGGAAGTAAAAACTAATATAGCTCAGGTTGAAAAGATTGATTCCCCTCTGTTCATACGTATGCTGCATACAGTGTGTAAAATAACTCACAGTGGTTGACATCAGGGCTGAATTCACAGACGTGATGTCACCCACCGGCTTCCACGACTCCCCCAATCTCGGCACTCCTTCGCGTCAGCTGTTTCTGAGACCAGGAGCAACCAGTATGCAGTATGTATATGAACAGGGGGGAAGTAACACTTTACCTGAGTTATATTAGCCTTTCCTTTTACTTTAACAAGTTGTTCCAATGATGTCTGCAGCATTGGACAAGTCTACTGGAAAGTCATTCGATCCAAATTCAGTCGGATGATGCTACTGCAGTGAAATACATTAACTATCAGCGAAGAATCAAAAGTCTCACCATGACAAGACAGTTATAACATATATACATACAGTAGTTGAATAAAGACACTGGCCCACCCAGTTCAACCTGTGTGTGTGTTTGTCACTCCCATTTTTAATATCCATGTACATTGTGTTTACTCCTTGCCGACACCACCAACTGTAGCAGGGAATTTCACAACCTTATCGCTCTAACAGCAAATAACCACTTCTTGTACAACTTCATTGTGTCTTCTTTAGAGACCTAAGATTTTATCGTTTGCTCCCAATGATAGTCACCATTTAAAGATTTGTATATTGCGATCATATTTCCTCTTAAGAGCCTCTTCTCCAGGTAGAACAAGTTTAAGAGCAGTATGCCCAGTATGTATCTTTTGGCCATACTTTTGGGCACTAAGTCCTGCATTCCTGTGACCCAGATTCAGTCGATAGCAGGCTAAAGGCCACTGTGAAGCGGAAAAACAGAAAAGAGAGGGCACACCAGCCTTGTGCATTATCCTTTGTTACATTTATTTAAAAAAAAAAAAACATAATTAAAAACTACTCACAAAGGTAGAAAGAAAATCACGCTTATAACAGTCTTTGACTTGTGACAGTCTGTCCACTGATAGCAGTCCCCAGGTCCTCAAGAGAGGACGTGCAAACCGCTGCTGGCTGACGCATTTCGAAGGTATACCTTCTTCCGCAGAGCCTAACAATGTTACTCTCTTGCAGCTACTTATACATGCGTTCATCTAATAAACACATCCCAGATTCACTCTAATGCCCCTCCCCCAATAGTGGGTGGTTTTGTACAAGGCAGACCTTAGCTATTTTCCTTAAAACCGACAATATACATACACATGTATACAAACGAAACCATCCGTACATACACGCATGTGCACAACGCGTGCACCCAGAGGGGCACTTATTATTAGATTGGCCCAAATTTACAGATAGATCATATAGATCTATCTGTATATATAAAGGCCACTGTGGCATAATGTTACAGAGCCAGTCCAAGCTCTGCAGGGATCCCAACAATTATGTCAGAATCTGCCCAGATGCCTGACCAGCAGCTGGATTAGCCTCTCAGTGCATCACTAAGTGCCTGAGCCAGCCACTCCCACTCCTTCTACAGTCCAGGGCTCCAGTGAGTGCTGAAGGGGCAGAGCAGAGAGCAATAACTGATAGTTCAGATAGCTCAGAGCAGACCTGAGTACTGAGCGATCAGCAGACTTTGATCGATCAGTTCTTAGTTTAGAGAGGGCAGGGGACAACTGCAGCATCAGTATGAATGTTTGTTTTTGTTTTTTTTGTCCCTCACTTCTCTTTTAATGTTTGTTGTCAATCCCCATAACAGAGATCTCCCAGTCCCCTTATTAGCGTTGTTGCCTATCTCTGGACTCTCAAGTTCAAAGACATCCTTCCTGAGGATCAGTGGCTAAGACTGGACTGTATTCTAGATATGGGAATGGGCCAAAAAAGGCAAGCTGAGCTAGCTGCACACCCCGTAAAAGATATAGAAGGAATGGATGAATTCCCCGTGTTTTTTTTTAGCAGCAATGAGGAAACAAGTGGTTCATAAAAATTCATTAGTTTTATTTGTGAAAGCACTGATCATAAAGTGTACAATGCGCACAAGATTGTAAAATATGAGCTCTGGTGTACAACGGGTGGGAAGATTCACTGAATATAGGTATAAATACAATTCATACTTTCAATTAGAGAAAAGGAAACTGTATTCAAGTAAGTATCCATAATTTATATATTCTTATGACCATCTGGTATACTGAATACCCCAATGCACTTCAGCCTTGGATAATTTTACGGCCTTCTTCAGGTTTTTTTTTTTTTTTTTCCGCATTTCTGCAGGTATATCAAGATGACAATTATTAAACATTGTACATAGGTCAATATCCTATATCTTTACATTTCAACCGGTGGTGTTTATTTACCCTTTATACCAAAGAGATCCTTTCCACATAAACCAGAGCCTTTATTCTTGACAGCTCAAGTGCTTTCTCCCCAAGCATGAATCCAGAAGCCGCTGTGTAAACGTCCACACCATACCACACCCACCCCCCAAAAAGACTGGACTGTATACTCAAGATGTGGCTGAACCAGTGTTTTGTATAGTGGTAGAATTATGGTTTTGTCTATGGAGTAAATACCCTTTTTAATGCATGATAATAGCCTGATACCCTTGCTAGCTGCAGTTCGGTATTGCATGCTATTGCTGAGTTTGCAGTCTTCTAAGACCTCCAGAACCTTTTCCATCCTCGATTTTCACAGAGGTTCTCCCCTTAGCAAGTAACTTGCATGCATATTTTTAACTCCCAAGTGCATGACTATACATTTTTCAGTTTTAAACCTCATCTGTCATATAGCTGCCCATCCTTCTATTTTAACAAGGTCTTCCTGTAAAGTCGTTGAATTACCGTATATACTCGAGTATAAGCCGAGTTTTTCAGCACATTTTTTTGTGCTGAAAGTACCCCCCTCGGCTTATACTCGAGTCAAGCACTTTTCTGCAGCAAAAAATAAAATTTCCGACCCGACTTTGGGGCCCCGTATCTCGGGGCCACTTGGGTCTAGGAGTACCAAATTGGTGTGCCAGCCCAGTGGACCTAGCACTATAACATGTTCAAATATGGGGTTCCTAGCACTAAGTGGCCCCGAGATACGGGGCCCCAAATTCGGTTCGGAAAATGTCATTCTCTGCTGCAGAAAAGTGCTTGACATTTTCTGACCCGAATTTGGGGCCCCATATCTCGGGGACACTTGGAGCTAGGAACCCCAAAGGTTGTATTCCAACCCAGTGGAATTAGTACTACAACATATCTAAAGATGGGGTTCCTAGCACTAAGTGACCCTGAGATACAGGGCCCCAAATCGGTCAACTGTGTCCATCTGCATGGGCACAGTGAGGCTGCAAATGGGCATCGTTGACCCTCTTTTCCACTTACAGTAGCTGCGCATTTCTCACCCTAGGCTTATACTCGAGTCAATAAGTTTTCCCAGTTGTTTGTGGTAAAATTAGGTGCCTCGGCTTATATTCGGGTCGGCCTATACTCGAGTATGTACGGTATGTACCAAAGTTATTGTCCTGCTTAGCTGGATATCATCAGTTAACCTCTATATAATTTATGAACAAGTTAACTTCTTTAAGACCAGTCGTTGTCGTATGACGGCGGGACAATGGCTCTCCTGCACAAATCGTCGTAGCTGTATGGCGGGCTCAGTTGCGGACCGGCGCCGTCGGCGGCACACGCTCACCCCCACTGCATGCTACGGGAGCGTGCCCGCAGGTTGGGAGAACTCAATGTCCTCCGGTGGCCCACAATTGACTTGTACACAGGCAGAACGGGTAAATGCCTATGCAAAGAAGGCATTTCCTCATTCTGACTGGTGACATGACAGGGATCTACTGTTCCCAGTAATCGGGAACAGTGATCTCTGTCATGTCCCAGTAAGCCCACCCCCCCCCCCCCACAGTTAGAAAAACTCATAGGGGACACAGTTAACCCATTGATCGCCCCCTAATGTTAATCCCTTCCCTACCACTGACATTTATACAGTAATCAGTGACAATTTTTAGCTCTGATCGCTGTATAGATGTCACTGGTCCCAAAAAAGTGTCAAAAGTGTCCGACCTGTCCGCCGCAATGTCGCAGTCCCGATAAAAATCGCAGATCACCACCATTACTAGTAAAAAAAAAAATAATAAAAATGCCATAAATCTATTCCCTATATTGTAGTCGCTATAAATTTGCAAACCAAATAATATACGCTTATTGCGATTTTCTTTTCTTTTTCTTTTTACCAAAAATATGTAGAAGCATACATATTGGCCTAAACTGATGAGGAAATTTGTTTTAAAAAAAATAAATGTGGCATATTTACTATAGCAAAAAGTAATTTTTTTTTTTTTTTCAGAATTGTCGCTCTTTTTTTGTTTATAGCGCAAAAAATAAAAAACGCAGAGGCAAATACCACCACAAGAAAGCTCTATTTGTGGGGGAAAAAAAGGACGTAATTTTGTTTGGGTACAATGTAGCATGACCATGCAATTGTCAGCTAAAGTGACATAGTGCCATATCGTAAAAAATGCTCTGGTCATTAAGGGGGTAAAACCTTCTGGGGTGAAGTGGTCAAACAGAATTGGTCCCAGGGCAAAGCCGCTCAAAACTCTAGTTTAGACCATTCAGAAAAATTACATTTTACAACTCGCTTCAACTAGTTTTCTATCCTGGTATATACAATATCATCAATGCCAAAAAAATTGAAATTAAAGTGGAGACACACTGCATCTGAGACCAAAAATGCCATTTAATTCATTTTTACTATTCAGAGCAAATGCATCCATCCATATCTCCATGCTTTATTTTGCAGAGAAATCACTTTGACCCCCCCCCCCCCCACCCCCACCCGGCGCTTCTGGCCGTGGCTATCTGAAGACTCCTGGGATGTTTGACATTATTTGCCTAGTCATGGATACCAGGAAGTAACTAAAGAAATGCAAAAAAAAAAAACAAACGATAAACTTTCCTAACTATTTACTAATGCTAGCAGCATAGAGATTAAAAATAGTTAATGTTGATTGAGAGAGTGAAGTTCCACTTTAATTTGTAAATTAAAAGTTTGTCATTTGCAAATTCTTGGATGTGGTCCCTTATCGTTCCTTCAAATTGTTTGCATATTATTGATTTTTGGCTAACTGATCTGTAGTTTTGGAGTGGTCATTGTGCCCAGAGAGGACCTGTGATATTGTGTCGCTATTTTTTTTTTTTATAGTGCAAAAAATAAAAACCGCAGAGGTGATCAAGACCACCAAAAGAAAGCTCTACTTGTGGGAAAAAAAGGATATTAATTTTGTTTGGGTACAGCGTTGCTTGACTGTGCAATTGTCAGTAAAAACGGCGTGGTGCTGTATCGTAAAAAATGACCTGGTCATTAAGGGGGAAAATGTTCCAGTCTGTTAGTGGTTAATTCAGACCCACTTACACACCCAGTGTACAAAGATATACGCTAAGGATCTCAATGTGTCCACAAAAAAAAAGCCATTAGAAATGCTAAAAACTTTTTTCCACTAAAGTATGGTGTTGCTAGATAATCTATTCTGAAAAAGCATTTTATCCAAGTAAATCTGCTTTTCCTGAGCATTTATCCCTTGCAGTGAGGCTGACCCCATATATATATATATATATATATATATATATATATTATATATATATATATATATATATATATATACTTTTATACATACTCCGTGTATGTATTTTTATTAAAACTGGAATTGGGCTGTAAGCGCAATGTATTTGTATGTTTTTATGATTTGGTTTGGAAGAAGGCTTACATCCACACTTTTGCAGCTATTTCCTGGTATAACGTTTATAATGCTGTGTTTTGTATGACCTGTATCCTACCTGTCATTGTATCATCACAGCATCCCCTAGCTGTTGGCTTCAGCGCCAATGCACTAGGGGTCTAGGCATCTCTTCCAACTTTTTGATAACAAGGGACACCAATTAGCAAGTATGTAGGCATAGGACCCATTCCCTGCCACATTCCCTTAAAGGTGATTTATACCAAAAAAAGATTGGTTAAAACCACAAGTGCTTTTTTTTTACCACTACTATTCCGTTATACCGGCTTTTGAAATTTACAAATGCAGCAATTTAGAAATTGGATGAAAGGTTTAGCACTGGGAAATACTTTTTGAAAGATAAAAAGTGCATTTTATATACTATATATAACCATAGAGATCAGACCAAAATAAGATGAAAGAGGGACAGAAGGACTTTGTTGCAAATGAGGGACATTCCCCCAAAACCAGGGACAGTTGGAAGCTATGGCATAGGGGAGAAGAGGCTTCTTAGTGCAGAGAGAGCTTAAGGGAGCAGAGGATCAGGTAAGAAGGACTGATTTTGTTATTTCTCTAGAACTAAATGTGCATTTAACCCTTTCACTGGAAAGGTGTATTTTTACTTTCATTGGAGTTCAGTTTTTATTCAGACCCACTTATGCACCCATTGTACAAACATATGAAAATAAATCATTACTTTGAACTCCTTAACCTCCACCCATCAGCCCCCATCCCCCAAATTGAAATTGGAAAACCTTGGAGATTCGCAGGCTTGAGCGATTAGAGAGTACATATTTTGACCAGAATGATTAGATCATAGTGGGATCATGCTGCACGTCCCCCTTTCTACTCATGTTTATCATTTGTGAATCAAAAAGGGTTGGCAACTTGGATGCTCTTGAATAAAAGTCCTTTATTGGTTACATGGGTACATGCCGGCAACTATTGGACGGCCTTTCACTGGATTGTCTTGCTTGTGTATTTTGGGGAGATGGTGAAAAATCGTAATAATGGGATGTGTGACCATGAGATAAACCCCAAGAGGAGGTCACACACATCGTATTTTGCTTAAGCGTGAAGTGTGGTGGATCCATACTCTTAGTACTAGAAAATCGCATGGCTTGAATGATAGGATGGACATAAATCCTTTTCTAACATAATCACATTTTTTGATACATTTTTTGATACATTTTTTGATACATTTATTGTACCACTTATTGTACCACTTTGAACATGCTTTATTTGTTCATGATATGTCCTTCATATGCCTGCTGTGCTTTTTCCTCTCTTCTCTCCATGTGTTTTTAATTGTCTTGATTGTTTCTGATCAGGATGCACCCGCCCCATTTGGAGTGCTTACTTTGTTATAATTATCAGTATTTAAATCAAACATGTATGCTTTGATGAAGGCTTCTTAGCCGAAACACGTCAGCGTATAGCCTGTACCCGTGTACCCATGTAACCAATAAAGGACTTTTATTCAAGAGCATCCGAGTTGCCAGCCCTTTTTGATTCAAGTTTTGTATTTGGGGCCTGAACGTCCTGGCTATAGAACCGGATCACAGCTCATGGACTTTCATATTGGCAGTGGAGCTGGGGTAACATTTTGTTTCTCAGTTTATCATTTGTATATCCACATTATCATTTGTATAGCAGCAAAAAATTCTGCAAAAGCACCTTAATATGATTCACAATTGTATACAGTTGTAATATGTAATTTATGTAATACTATTGATATTATTTAAATATTATTTAAAATATTCTGCTTACATATTTTCTAATAGATCAGCATCTGTCTCACTGATGCATGATGCATGGCTAATCAGCACTTTTTTTCTTAAATACATTATATACATATATGATGAATGTAAGTTTTTGTTCAGACAAAAAAAGATGTGTATTTTGATGTTCATTTTAAATGTCAGTCTGCTGTTTGTTGTTTTAAACATCAGCTGTCCTTTGAAGTGGACTGTTGTTATAGCTGTCATTCACTGATGTTTACATGTTTGTTTTTAATACATAATCTTAATTGACCTCTCTTGACTTTTTTATTTATTTTTTGTTTGTTTTTTTGTTTTTTGTCTTTTTATTGGGCTATTCCAGGAGCCATGGCTAATCATCTTATTACCAATGCTCTGCTTCGTCCTCGTGGCACTAACAATCCTTATAATACATTGCTCGGGGAATTGGCTGTCTATAACAACCCTTCTGTAAGCATATACAAATTACAAGGTGTGCTCGAGTTTTCTAAATATTTTTAGTAAAGTCCCATTGTGCCTTTTTGTATTGCCATTTTTTTAATCTATAAAGCACAATACATATTTCAGTCAAACTTTCTTAATGCCTGAAATGTAGCAGTCTAAACTGCCTAGTCAGGCTGTTGATATCAGTAGTGTTTATCATTTAGCATATGTGCTGACAGAAAATACTCACTATTGATTTCAATAAGTTAATTGATTGGAATAGCACATTTTGTTGTAGTTTTCTCATTGCATTTTTTGCCTCACGTTTTTATGTTTCAGCTGCTTATTATGTGCTACATCAAGTACATTTTCATTAAATTGTTCAATTTCTCTTTTTATTCCTCATGTTCTTATTACATTATAGTTGTGAAGTTATAACTTGTATTAAGCGTTATTTGAGTGTTTATTTTTTACAACTTAATAAAACAGGTAAGTGTGACTTAGATGGCTGTATAATCATACTTGACTAATTTAGTTTGGGTGTTTCATGTTCTAGATTGGCAGTGGAAGTTTGTCTTTGCCTTCAGTTTTTATTTTGTAAATGAGTTATGATTGTGTACTTTGACACATGGAATGAGCAATCATTCTTTTAGAAATCGATTTTCAGTTTTTTTTTCCCCAAAATCACAGAATTTGCATCAATATAAATGGATGCCATAAATACCTTAAAATAATATTTTTTTAGCATCAAGTTTTGAATAGAACTTTGTATAATGGAACAGTGTATTTTTCACCTGTATTGCACATGAATATAATCATACAAGTGTAACTCATACAGTTACTGTGATGCCCTAGAAATTATGAGATCCCAGACGCCTTATATGTACTGGCTTCATTGACAGAAAATAAAAATCACAAAAAAAACCTTTAAACCCCATTCCCACTTTATTAAAATAAAGTACAGTATAATCCGTGACAACTTTGTTGCTTCATTCATCTTTCATCATGTTAGTTTTAGTTAAAACAAAGAAAATCTGTTAATTTTGAGCCACATATGGGCACAGAAACATAATGCCATTCTTAGAGCACCTCTACATCTGATTGGGCACAGGAATGAGGGTCCTAATTTTAATATATTTTAGCCAAACCTTTTAATGCTGTATTTTTTACACTACGTTATTTTTTGTTTATTTTATTGCTGGAAGAAACTGCACCTTGTTTGTATATCCGAATGGTGCAGAAAATGCTTTTATTGAATCTCCTGAATGTAATGGCCCATCTCCTGTATCGTGGGTGACAATTCTGTTGCTTCTTAGTTGAAATCCATTATTTCTTTAATTTTTTTATTGCTATCTAAGTCTCCATGAGGGAATTGTTTTTACCATGTTCTGCACTGGAGATACTTCTTAACAGGGACAAGGACTGTAATGAAACAATAATGAAAAGAGTTTTTAACCCCCTCTTGTTGTCTGTGTCCCCATTGGAGTCATTCTCACTTCCTGTCCTGATTACACAACAGGAATTGAAGAAAAATCTCCCCAATTAAGACACTGGCAGAAATAAAAACTTAAAGTGACACTAAAGGAAATAACACACATGTCATACCTACCTGCTCTGAGCAATGGTTTTGCACAGAGCAGCCCAGATCGTCATATTTCGGGTTCCCCTGCCAGAATTCTGAGCTCCTGCTGAGAACCCTCAAAGCAAGCCACTTGCTATGGGGGCACTCCTGTTTACCATCTCCTGACTGAACCCTGCTCCCCCTCCCTCCCTCACTGTGATTATTAGGAGTGGGAGCCAATAAGGAGGGAGAGAGCTGGGTGAGCAGCTGCTCTTGTGCACATCGCTGGATCGATATCCAGTAAGTATAAGGGGGGACTGGGAGGGGAGCTGCACACAAAAGGTTTTTTACCTTCATGCATGAAGGTAAAAAACCTTCAGCTTTAAAACCACTTTAAGAGGGGTAAAGTCTTATGCCCTGTACACACGGTCGGAAATTCCGACGGGAAAAGTCTGATCGGATTATGTTGACGGAAAATCTGACTTTTTCCATCTGAATTTCCGATGGAAAAAGTTTGAGAGCTGGATCTAAAATTTTCTGACATCCGATCGGACTTTTTCCGATCCTGTGTAGAGAATTCCGACGCACAAAGTGCCACGCATGCTCAGAAAAAAATTTGAAGACGAAAGCTATTGGCTACTGGCCTCAACATAGTCCCGTCGTACATTTTATATGTCACATCGTTCCGAACGATCAGATTTTCCGACAACTTTGTGCGACCGTGTGTATGCAAGACAAGTTTCGGACACAAGATTTTGTGGTCGAAATGTCCGACCGTGTGTATGGGGCATTAAAATTTAGCCCACAAAGATAGTAAAGACATAGCTTAAGAGCAGTTCCCCATGACAGAAAGACAGCTAATATTCTACTTATTCACAAGAAGGGCAGCAAGGTAGAAGCTAGCAATTACAGGCCAATGAGTTTAACATCAAATATAGTCAAGTTATTGGAATCACTTTTGAAAAGAAGGATCATTGATCACTTAAAAACACACAACACACAAGGGTTGTTGGGTGATGTATGCCTTGTTGCTGATGACACAAAGGTTTGCTAATAGGGTTGCTATCCCTGGAGGTGTCTGTAACATGGAACATGATTTGGCATTGTTGGTCAAAACAGTGGAAACTGCAGTTCAATGTTTCCCAATGTAAAATAGTGCACAGAAGGAAAGAAAATCTTGAAGTATAACGATGGGGGTCAACACTACAGAGGAAAAAGAGTACTTATTTCAGATGATTGCAAAATGAGTAACCAGTGTGGCCAGGCAGTGGGATAAACAGATAGAATTCTAGGATGCATCACTAGAAGGGTCACCAGCAGGAGGAAAGATTCCCCTATATAAATCTTTAGTTCATTTAGACTACTGTGTCCAGTCTGGAGACCTCACTTACAAAAAGATACTGATAAGATAGAACAAGTTCAGAGATGGGTAACAAAAATGGTGAAAGGTCTGAGACATAAAACATATCAGTGACTTTTGGAACTTAATATATACAGTCTAGAGGAAAGAGGGGAAAGGGGAGACATGATTGAAACCTTTAAATACATTAAGTTGGTGAATAAGGTTCAAGAGGGAAGTATTTTCAATATGAAACCAAGATCAAAAATATGGGGACATGACCTCAAACTAGTAAGAAGAAAGGGTAGTTATAGACTTCCAGCAACGGTAAAGGTAGTGAGTCAGTCAACAGTAAGGCCAGCCATAGACAGAGTAAATTTCTTTCCTGCAACCGACAGAGGTGATAATAAATAGAGCTGCGCTCTCTTAACTAATATGAGAACAATATGTGACAAAAGAAGAAGAAAAAAAAACGAATATGCTCATAACACATAAGCCAGTAATAAGGGAATCTGTATATGGTAATAATGGCAGTCCATTACATACTCATAACATATAAACCTATAATGAATGAATCTATATAGTGACAATAATAATAATACAAAGGAACTGGTATAAGCTGGGAATAATGATCTTTAACGGGTAGCATATAGAAACATCACGCCACCCATGCAGGCAAACGTGCATATATTTATTAGATAGGAATCTTCCTCTTGATAATCGTGAATAACACTGACACACAGTGTTTATCCACCTTCAAATGAATAACACATTTACCAGCTTACACAAACTGAATCGCTTGTGGCTAATACCCAGCCAGGGTCTTTTCCTCCAAGGTTTGCAAGCAGATGGCAAATCCAACCAGATAAACTCTCATCACACTGGCAAGGCAGCTGATCATATACTTCCACTAGGTTCAAGGATCCTCCCTTAGTAACCGTATTCATTGTAATCTGAAAAAAGAGCTACTCGCCATAGTGTAAAACCAAACTACGCATTTAATAACTAAAAAGTAACGCACTTACATCACAGTGGACATCACGGTGGAATGTACAGGGATAAATATAAAAAGCTGACCAGCTACAATAGAACGCTCATCCTTCCGGGATAGTAAACAGCGTGGTAATGTCAGCACGTCACTCTTACCAACGTTTCGTCACAATATGACGTCATCCTGGGGCACTTAGGAACTTTTTGACAGAGGAATCCCGCCAAGCCATTGTGTTCTCATGACAGAAGGGTGGGAAAAGCTGTCCCCACCAGGAGAAGACAGTGATTGCTAATGGCAATAATCGCATGTAAAACCTGGCAGGCTGATTGTACCAAAGTTGATTGATTGGTACATTCAGCCTGCCCATACATGAATCTTGGCCAGTTCCTATTGAACGTCTATGGCTGGCGTTAGTGGCTTCAAACATACTTGGGACAAACATAGTTAACTATAAGTTAAAAAAAAAATACAAAAACTTATACATTTAAAAAAAAATGGGGATGGACCACTTAGTCTTTTTTTTTGCTATCACTTTTCTATGTTTCTATGTTTCTAAGTAATAATTCACTGACTTGAATAGCCAGTTATTGTTTCTAAGTGCATGCAAACAGCAAGGTGTATTTCTTCAAAAGTACTTGTACTTCTAGACAACTTGGGGAGGCTTGCTGCCAAACTTCAAATTGAAACAGTATTAACACTTTTTAACTGTGGATGTAACCTCACTTTTCACCCATATGCCTTATGATTCTGAGCCTAAATCTGAGCTTAAATCTTTTTTTTTTTTTTAGAAAATTTTCTTTTCAGAACTAATTTTTTATTACATTTTGAACTTCTTTATCCACAAAAATTAGGTACTGCAATGGGCACCTATTTTGCACCCAGCTAAATAAATTAGCAGAGAGAAGGGGAAAATAAAGTTGGGAGGAGGGAACGATCATGTCAAAGAACACATGACCAGCTCATCTCCAATTATGGCGGTCCATTTACAGAGTTAAGCAGAGTAAACTCCATAGAACAATGCAGTCAGTACATCGCATTTTACATTCCATTCATAAATATGGGCTGTGAATTGTGTAGCCCAGCACTCTGAGATTTATTTACAAGTTTCCCATTTGGTGTGAACTGCTGCTGCTGATGTTTCATCAGTCTGTACATTTCTTGTACTCCTATTCTCTTCACTCTCAGCATCTGGTCACTGCAGTGCTGCCTTTAATGTTTTGTAAATCAGCAGATGGAATCCCTTTTCACTCCATTTTCCTCACTAGAACTGACTAGACTGAGTTTTGGGTGCTCTCTATTTTGCCTGTTTGCCCTCTCGCTGGACAGGCGTGCAGCCTTCTCTGTTGAGTAAGTGCCAAATTTTAAGAACCATTCACTGATCTCTACCCTTTCCACCATTTCCGCCTGTTTGGAGTGGGGGCCGACTTTATACTTTATCTATTCTTCATTGAAAAAGGTGGTCCTTTGTTCTCTACATTTATGCATGTAAGCAACCTATGCCTTGTGGTATATGATGGTCTCTGGTTTTCACTGGTATTTTTTTCCTTCCTTCACATATTGGTTAGGTGGCTTTAGTACTTCTGAATCACTGATCTGGAACTTTTAGCTTAAGAATTATGATTTTCTAATGTAAAAAGTATTGAATCCATAGACAGCTATTCAACTAGTATTCTTAGAAATAGGGCAGTAATGACATGTTCAGTATTTCAGTACAGGTTTGCTTTACATAAAATGGTTAAAGTCGTTTTTTTCTCTGTTAAGCATTTAAATCATAAAAACAGCATGTTTCCCTCTACCAGTTGCTGGAAGCTGGGCACATCAGAGATGGGGGATGGTATCTACACGGCAAATGGTAACTGAATATGTAGCCTCTTCAATATGAATATCAGATCCCATGACCTTCAGAACTAGGGGTGCTTTAGGGAGAGCTTTTTAAAAAAAACGTGTACACTCCTCCTAAATCACCAGTACAGCAAGCTTTTTGGCACATCTAAGAGTACAGGAAGGAGTATATGGACATTTTGGTTCTGTGCACTCCATCTGCTTTCCTATAGAAGGCAAGTAGGTTTTGATTACTCCCTGGTTCATGAACCTGTAAATAGGGTCATATGGTTGTTATCTGTAGGATTGTCCTAAGTGCTCAGACCTTTTATTCATGTTGGAATACCCTGTTTATGACCTCCTTAACTCTTTGTGGATGAGAATGTATTTTAACATATACCAATCAACTAATGAATTATCAAACTGAGAGAGAAAATTTACAAATATATGGGTTTTTAATATAATCGTCATATTATAGCACAGCAAGCAAGAAAGGCCTCATTTACACAGGCATACTTACACTTACGCCTGTTTGAGGGCCGTGTTCTGTCTGCATGGGTTGCACAGATGTTCAGTGCATACATATGCAGGTAATCCCATTCCTGTGAATTGGGATGCAAGGGCTGCACTGCTTTTTGACATCCATGTGGGTGCATGTCCCTGAATGCAGACAGTGTGCAATCGGGGACATGCACCCACGCAGATGTTTAATTGTTTTAACAGCAGAGGTGTAAATGCAGCTACTGTGTCCCTATTGACATGAATAGGACTGCTTGCATGTGGACGCATGGAACACCTGTGCATCCCATGCATGCAAAACACGGCCCTCACAGGGGGGTACATTTTTCTATGCCCATGTGAACAAGGCCTTAAAATGAAAATGACTTTGAGGTAAACATCACAATTATAAAATTGTGCTTACTGAAAATATGCAATGTTTTACTTTTAAAAGAGACCTATGGTCACAGTATACACTTTTATTGTATAACATTATCATTGTAATAACAATATAAACAATAGACAATCCAATATAAGACATCTTGAAGAATCTCCTTTCATGTTGTGAGTGCTGCCTGCCTGCTGCCCATCTCTTTCCACAACTTCCTGGATTACCTGCATGCTTTGAAGCTTCATCTCTGTGGTTTACTTTCAAATTCTAAGAACTACATATCCCATGGTACCTTGCTGCCTGCAAGCAGTGATTCCTATACCTCCTGGAACTCCCTCTCTCAACACCTTTGTGCCAAAGGGGGAGGGAAAAGTAAATAGTAAATATGTGTCACAAAATTCAAGTAAGTAAAAGTGTGAAAGTCTTCACAACGTAAAGCTGGTCATAGACAAATCAAAATTTTGGCCGGTTCAGTAGTGACCGGCTAAATTTGAACCAGTGTGGTGCCAGTGTGGGAAGTTGATTGTTTCATTGTCTACTGCTGAAGGGACATGTTTTGTCCATCAGCGGCTGCAGCTGCTGATTAGTGTATTCTAACAGCAGCGAGTCCCATGGTTAGAATACAGTGTCCCGGCAGGAGGGAAGGAGGATTCCTCTATCCACCACTCACAGAATAAAAAAATCTACCCACCTATGACCAGCTTAAGTTTAAAAATTTAAAGATTAAAAAGGGTATTTACTCAAGGGATAAACTATAATTCTGCACAGAGTGTAATGAGGAATGACCACAAACATTAAACGTATTCTCCCTGGAAAATAGGCACTTAAGACGGCATATGATAGCAATATACAAATCCTTAAATGTTGATCCTTGAATGAATCCTTGAATGTTGACTATAGCATTGGAAGGAAACTTTTTAGTCTTCTCTATAGAAGGGACAGGACCACACACTGAATTTTGATGAGAAACAGATCATTTATAAACTGGTTCTTTACTGTTAGAGTGTGAGGTGTTGAATGTTGAAGTCCATTCCACAGTTGGTGGTGTCAGCGCTGAGTGTGGATAAGATCAGAAAATGTTTAGATATGTTTCTTAGCAAGTGCTATGTACAGGGATATGGTAAACAGTAGACACGCACACACACATTCTCAGGTTGAACCGGATGGACCAGTGGCTTTATTCTACCTTACCAACTATATAACTACGTAACATAATTCAGATTGATGGGCGTATTCCAGCATTCCAAAATGCTGGATAGTTATTTGTGGCATTCCTTGTAAATGATCAGATTTTAAAACCTGACACTAAAATGTGTGACATGAGCAAAACAAATATAAAATTGTCTGCTTCTGTGGCCTTGCTATAGTTCAGCTGCTTTGGTTTACTATTAAATGCATTCCTTTTTTATTACAGGTATTTATAGTGCACTAACAATTTACACAACTTTTTACATATACAGTATATTGTACATTCACATTGTCACTGCCCTTACAATCTAAGGTCCTTAGTGTAGTATCAGCATCGAGGCACACTTTTGAGCGTTCGCATTAACATCTGGAAGGACAAAAACAGGGGGAAAACGGGTAATAGGAGGCATATATTTATACCATATTGGCATATTTTTTTATATATATATATATATATATACATACACACAGTAGATAGAGAGATATCCTGCAAAGGGAACAATGCAAGAAGGTGTACTCCTAATCCTTATCTGGAAAATAAATGTATTTCTTTGAGTTAGCTATTTCATGCTCTTTTACTGTGTATTGCTTTTCTGGGATTCTGGTACTTTGCCCATTGTGTCTATTCTAAAATAATACAATGCATACTCACCTTTACTCACTTTGCTTATTGTGAGATTCTTTTATGAATATTTTTCTGGACTTCTAGGGGACTATTTTGTTTGCTCCTTGCATGCAACTTTATGGCCTGTGTCTGCTTCCTGGTCCTTTATTTGTGCCTGATAGCTGTAGAATGTAAACACATAGATTTTCTTATTGCCTCTGGTATCAATTGATATCTCTTATATCATTGGTCTCCAACCCGGCCAGCCAGATGCAGCCCTTTGCTTGCCTTCATCTGGCCCTTGAGGCATTATTCCTGTCACTGACACCAACAATGAGGCATCATTCCTGACACTGCCACTAACAATGGGGCACTATCCCTTCCACTGACACCAACAATGGGGCACTATTCCTGACACCAATAATGGGGTACTATTCCTTCCACTGACACCTACGATGGGGCATAATTCCTTCCACTGACAACAAAAATCGGGCACTATTCCTCCCACTGACACCAACTATTTCTTCCTCTTATACCAAAGTACTCCCACAGTCCGGCCCCCCTAAAGCCTGAAGGACATTAAACTGTCCCTTTCTTTAGAAAGATTGGAGACCCCTGTCTTATATGAAAGTAAGTTAGAAGTTTGAAATCCAAAACATACTGGCGAAAATTCATATTCATTTTGGCCAATGAATGCTTTGAAATCCCCTTGGAGATGCTTAAATTGATGGGCAAGCAAATGTTGGATTGACCTGCTTAGCTTGTAAACTACATTAGGTTAAGTGAATCAGTGATTATATAAAAAAAAAAAAAAGTATGACTATTCTCAGCAAAGGTAAATAAATTAAACAGTTTTCCAACTAATATAGGTTAAAGCGTTTTCATTTTTACAATTTGCAGTATCATACCCATCCACTAAGTTTTTGTAATATAACGCAGTTTCACACATACACAGGACTTTCCTCCTCTCTTTTCTGCTGTTTTCTTACTGTATTTTGTAAATTGTCATCCTTTTTTTATTCCTCACACCTTACATTTAGATTGTTTACATTACCTGTAGAACACCTCCTTCCTTCTGTCTCCTATATGAAAACATTTTATCCAACTTTTTTCATTATTTCTAAATGTATATTTGCTCTTTACAGTTTTTATGTTATTTTTATTTTGTAATTTTTGTCTTTTGCTCAATAAAAGTGTACATGTTTTTCACTTTTTGGTAGAAAGTTTTAATACTTTTGAATTTTAATTGTGTTGAGGAATTAACAAGTACTACATCTTCCAAGATGGTAGGTAAACCCTGCTTGCATCTTATAAATATAATAGTGCTATAGATAATAATGAAAGTCAGCCATAAGACAGTATTGTATGACAATACAGAATTAGCCAGTATATTACAACGTATCTGAATGCTGAATGACAAGTATATGTAAAATACCACAGACATGACTAGGCCAGGATATTTGGCAATTCTGTTGCTCTGAGAAGGTATAAATACCAAAAGCTTGATGATTTATGAAAAACAGTGTTTGTACAAAAACATGCTTATTAAACAAATGCATCATTACAATCCACTAACCTATCTAGCTGATGTTCAGTGCATAGAGTGCTTTGAATGTCCACATATAGTTGCTGTTATGCCTTCTGTTGCACCTCTGAATAACATTTTCAAAAAAAAGGCTGAAAACGTGCCAAGCTAAAAGGCATATAAAATCCTATATGCTACGCCATTGTATAAATGAGCCAACATATGTATGAGTATTTAGCACTGGAATCCCTCTTATTAGCATTAGTATATGGACTCTCTTATGTTGACTGGTACTTGAACTCCTGGCGCACGAGCAGAAAGGATTGTGTATGCACAGGACAATATCTCCTTGTGTACAGTTCACAGATGATTTTTTCAGATTTAAGGTTTTATGCAGCCTCCTTGAACTATAGCCATGCATATTTGATGATGGTTTATCTCTATACAGTATACACAAATAAAAATGTTAACAGCATGTAGAAGGACCTAAAAAATGTATCCAAAAATATATTTTTTTTAAGCACACCAAGGCTTAGCTGGTGTACATTCAGATTTTAGAGTGTACATTCAATAGCAAATCATTATTGATAATAAATCCCACACATATTTACTATAATGAACAATTGATAGATTTTGCGTTAATTGTATTATTTTATACGGTAACAAATCAGGTCATTACAATACATGTATTTTATTCCATATTTCCTGAATGGAATATATGCTTGGAGGGGTAGTTACATGACTACAAAGCCTGCAGCTATATGTGGTTTGTTGAGAGGAATTGTGTGGAACATACTGTTGCTTGGTAAAGGTCCATTCAAAAGATATTTCAGTTTCCTATGGATTTTCTCAGACAAAATCAAAGGTTAGTTTATCCCAGTGGTAAAATAGTATCACCAAAATTAGCAAGTAAGAAGCTAGCCATTGGTATGGACCTCCCCAATTGATTTCCCAAAATAATTAATAAATCTATGTCCAGAGAGAAAATGTGCACTTGTAAGGGAGCAACACCCTCAGAAGACAAAAACTACTGCAAGAAATCATGCCACTTGGGTGTCTTGGACATATAGCCATTATGCCATATGCCATATAGCCAACTAGTGACCACCAAGTACTGAATATTCATTTTTCAACCACTGTAAAAATAAATTGGATGGTGAATATGTTTAAGGCTGGGTTCACACCTAATGCCGATGTGGCTCCCAGCAGGGGTCCTGTGCGTCCCTGTTCACCGTGAACCAAAAGACTCACAGGTCTCCTGTGCAAATTCATACCAGAGCCGCATTAGAGATATGTGAACCGGCTCCATAGAGAGCCGGTCACAATCTCCTGCTGTTGCGAATTGGATGCGGAGAATCCCCATCCAATTCGCAATAGTGTGAACCCGGCCTAAAGGTTTCAAGGCAACCTTCCACAGACGGTGCTTTTGATCTGAAAATGCATTTGTGGCTGTTGATAACAGATTACTGGATCCACTGGATTACTTAGATTAAAAACTAGTTGAAATCTTAGAAACACTGTTCTGTGTATCTGCTCTGTGTACAATTGGCACACACTGCACATTCACTTCACATTCATTGAAAATTAGTTTAGACTGACATGAGAAATAAGTGCACTTTGAATAGCCAGTGCTTTTTTCAATTAATTAAAGTAAAAATAAAACCAGAAGCATGTAGCTCCCTGACATGTGAATACCAGCCCGCATGTCCTTCAGAATAGAGCAGAAGTATGAAAGTTGGGGTGTCAGGATCCCTTATCATTTCCATACCAGTGGTTGAGAAGAGAATAGGAAGACGCTGCTCTCCCATTCCTTCACATGACAGCACTGTAGGTGACCAGAACATCAACCGTTTTTAGATGCCACTGGAACCAATGGCTGAGAAGAGAATAGGAAAAAGTTGTTCTCCCATTCCTTCACATGCCAGCACTGTAGGTGACCAGAACATCAACCGTTTTTAGATGGCACTGGAACCTGGATGGCGAGTATGAATAGAATTAACAGTACAATTGCTATTTTACAAAGATTCATTGTATTTATTTAATTTTGACTTTTTATACCCACATGCCCAAAGAACTGCTTTTTTCTTGTGAAAATAAATAAATTTTAATAAATAGCAGCAATAATTTGTGTCTTATACCTGCCAGGAGTTTTTCTTCAAGTTAGTTTTATTAAACTGTATGTAATGACAATTTTTTTTTTTTTCAGTTTTGAATAGAGTTGAATGGTGCTAAAATCTCTGAAAACATTTTATTGCGGTTCCCCTGCTGAAGAGAATTACCTCTCTATTTGTCTTGGTTACCATTGTGGTTTCCCTGCTGAGGGGAATTACCCCTCTATTTGTCTTGGTGACCATGGTTACGGAGACATAAAGTTAGAGTAAATCCTAATTTTTAGAGTTGTCATGAAAGTTGTGAGGGTAAACTTCCAATGTGAGCAAATGTTTCTGGTGACAACTCTTTAAATATTCAAAGAGCTTGAACCAGCTACTAATGAATGCAGTGCAAACCTTCTCACTGTTAAAAAGTCCTAATTATTTATTATTTTTTTAAGTCTGCATTTGTTGTTTCTTGAAGCCCTGATAAAGAGGGTGGAGTACAGCCCCCCCAAACACATTGAATGTTGTAAACAATTGGTCTTTGGAATTAACTTTTATCTGGACCCCCATAAAATAGTGTGGCACTTCAACTCTAGAGTTTTTATTGCTGTCTGTGTCTCCGGTGGTCATTTACTCCCTGTATTTGTTCTGATGACCATTGCCGACAGAAAAGAAAGTGATGGGAATTATAACGTTTTTCAGTAGTTACCAGAACGGTATTAGAAATGAAATTGTTCAATTAAGCCTGGATTTTTCATTTTTTTTGTCTAACAATTAATTTCTAAGGAAAAATGCACGACACTGTGGGATGCTGGGGGGTGTACAATCAGGAAGTGGAAATAGTAAAGGGGTAGTTAGCTTTGGGCTGTGCTGTGCTATCATCGGTTTATGCTATGTGTGTGTATGAATGTGACCAGTTTAATGTAAATAGTCTTAAAATAATGATAAAGGGTCAGTCCACTCACCTGAACCACCGACATCTCCCTGTTAATTTTTTACTTATTTTCTATTATGCAGGATGCAACTGGATGTGCTAGAACATGCAAAGGTTGTCAGCACATCCAAATCTCTGTTGTGGACAGGAAAAGAGTAAAAAATTATAACAGGCAGTTGGAGTATCCAAGAAACCAGGACTGACTCAATCCAACAGGCTACACTAATTACTGAAGCATCTATTGGTTACGCTGGCCCTTTATTATTTTTACCAAGAAAACATTGTTTCTGTGTCTAGTCTATAAATGTATATGTTCATTAGCCAGCCATATTTGCTCATTAAATTTGCATACTCTGCTCCTTGCATTGTACTGCACAATGACTGTTTCATTACTTGTCTTGTGTGCATATCTGTTGGTCAGGTCTGGCACAAATGGAAAAAATAGATCACTGAGGCTTATAATAAAAACTAGAAGACTAAATAATTAGTCTTATCTCAGCAGTCCTTAAATTTTATTTCCACATTTACAGTCAAATTGGGAAAACACCTACTTTTTATTTGTTACATGTGGCTATTCACATAGCATAACAAAAAAATAGTAATACAATTCCAGCTTGCCTTTTTTAGTTGCTCTTTTCTGCAAACTGTAGCAAGAAAAACATACTACTAGTTCCCTTTTTTTTTAAGGGTGCTGGACAACGGTGTTAGCCATCTTTAACCCTGTCAGTTATGGCACCTTCCCCTGGGGAAACATCTACATAATAATTGTACAATATTTTTTATGCATGCTGTGTGAATTGGAACACATAACAAACATATGGTAGGGTTTCCCCAAATTTGACTGAAAAGTAGAAATGTGCTTTAAGTAGGCTCACTAATAATATTAATTGATGTGGAGTTTGCCACTTCACATGTAGAAATATGTATATGAAATACATGAATTAAAATATAAAACAAGTAAAAGTCAAACTAAACATTACTCTGAATTAAATGTTATAATAATAATAACTCAACAGCAATTTGTGACAATATTAAATATAATTTCCTTTTAAGTAACTATCTGAAGTAGCCTCTTAAATGCAAAAACACACAAAGGATCCGTTTACTTAGGCTATTTTAATACTTATAGCAATATTAACCCCCAAACAAACATATATAAAATTGCAGTTTACCAACACTTAAATGTAGCTGCATTAATTTTTTTTTTTTTTTTTTTTGCTTTTTTACTTTATTTTCAACCAGTGATCCTGCCAGTAACATACCTTCTGTCTTAGGGTGTCTCTACTCCACTAAAGGGGTTAACGAGTACAACTTTGGAATGCAGTTTTGTCCATCTGGGGAGAGGGTAGTGTTTGATGCACTTGTAGATTTAGACGGACTTGACTAACAAATTAAATACAAACTCCAGTTAACACTTTTTAGGCAGTTACAGCAACAGCTGGAATTAAGGTTTTACAAAAATCAACAAAATCTGACCACAACAACCACCCCGTCAGTGTTGGTTTGTCTCAACACTCCAACTGCCAGTTTTGCTAGACAGGGAGAAAAAAGGGGGAAAAAGCCTAAATAAGGAAACAAATGTAGTCATCACATCTAAGAATTGGTTAGCGGCAATATATTAATTTCTGGGAGGTTAATACCCAAACTACTAATAAAAAGATTTACTATTTGTAAATTAAAATATAAATTGGTTAGTAAATGAATGTGTTCTTTTTCGTGTCGTTTTTAGTGTAGTTTGCACTAACATAGATATTATTCATCCTTCTTACCATCATGCTTGTAATGTTTTGATTTATTTTTTACTCTTTTCCCTCCTCTTTTTTGTTACCTTTTTTTTTTCATTTGCTTTACCTTATTTTGACCTCTTCACTGAACCTCCATATATTGGCTAGATATTATACTTTAAATCTTCTACTTAATGAATATTTTGCATTGTAATGCTACATCCCTGCTTTATTTCTCTTCCTCCTTCATGCTCTTTTCAGCTTTTCTGCTTTCTCTTCCTTTTCGTTTCATCTTCCAAAAACATTTTTATAGTCATGCTCATTTTCTTTCATTTTTTTATCTATTTTTTAGCTTACAGGCCGACCGTACCTTAAATAAAAAAGGCCAAAATATTGGTTAAAAATACGGTTTTGTTTCAATTGTCCATTGTTATATCCTATTGGTATTAAATTTGTTTGTTTAAATGTTAACCATAAACAATGTTTTTACTGAGTGATTACTTAAATTATTAAGCCAGTGATTGTATCTGCTTTTAATTTGTTTTAATGTTACTATTAGTGCTACCACATATAATAAGGATAACATTTTTTTAGTTACAGTTGAAGATTTTCACAGTCCACCTTACACAACAATGTATACAACTTAATTGGCAACATATAATTTTGTTTGCTTTTAGGAGAAAGTTACAGCCAAAATGTATACATGAAGTGGGTTACTTTACATGCATAAAGGGGAAATTACTGAATATACATTTGCACAAATATAAAAAATGTAGCAAAAAGATCACAAATTCTAGTTCAGCATATTATTTTCATCTACGTGCTCACGTGTTTTACATGTTTCAGATGTTGTAGTAAGCTTTACTTATTGTTTTTTTTTCTTTCCTTTCCTTCATGCTGTCGTTTAGAGCCCTACAGAGAGACAAGTATGGGAGTAAAACTAAATATTGCATATCAAATGTAATTTTTTTAGTATAATTTATCATATTTATATATTAGTAAATAACCAGCAACATCATAAAATAAAGTTGTTTTACGTCAGCCCTTGCTGTATTATATGGCATCTTAAGACCATACCAAAAAATGTAATGTTATATTAACTCTTTTTGAAGTATGGATGATGAGCAACCAGTTAAGTTTGCTCAGACTATCTTGTGTAAATAGGTGAAGCCAAAGCATACAGTAAAGGCTGAAATTATTGTAATTAAATGTGACTGGTTCTGTTAATTGGTTCTTCTCAATTTTTTCATGAAAATTATAATGTTTATCATATAATAGTGTCCTAAGATCAATGTATGGGCATTACAAAAATTATGGATTTTATATTTTTATATTTCATGCATTTTGTAAAGGATTTTCATTGTATGTGGTGTAATTTAGGCTATGTACATACAACAATTTGCTGTAACCATAACCAGTGCATCTGGTGAGCATTCCAACTCTCGCCTCAGTGAAAAGACACCTTTGGGGAGCCATTGAAGTGATTAGGGACAGCAGCAATAGTTTTTATTTTTAAGTGAAACAGTGTAAAGTGCAGTGAATGCTTCAACAAGAGCTTTCCTGTACTGAGCCCTTTAACTGAATGGAGATGTCCCTACCCATAAGGCCAGGTTATTCCAGGCTTGCTCCAGGTGCTTCTTTTTGGGCTTCATATATATGCAGTCATGCATACTTTTGATTAAAAAAAAAAATCGGAATTCATGCACGTTAATGCAACAATTTTTAAAGTGGCATGTGAATATATGACAATATGTTTGTATAGACAAACACACACATGAACGCACACATTATATCACAAAAATAATTAAGACAGAGGTGTTGTGTTCCGTTTAGGTATTCTGATCCCCTAAACACCATATATAATGGTGTTCTTAATACGATGCAGTACACCAGTACTGTACTTGGTTCAGGGTCTGCCATTTCCCATGTCCTTTTTTCCTTATTATTATTGTTCTTTTTCCTTTTTCCTTATTTGTTTGTTTGTTAGTTCTTTTTTTCTTTTTGTTTTACATTTAGTTTACATCTGTTTCTCTAGCTTCTTTTTTTTGCATATATCTCCCTCTCTCTTTACATTTGACCACTTTTCTTTCTTCTTTCTTTGCCAAATTTCTTCTTATGTACAACTAAGTTTGTCAGCAGAAAAAAAGTTAGTAATGCTATTCTACTATGCCTCATGAACTAATTTCCCTGCAATAATATCAGCTAAACAGGTGTATTGCAGTGTGAGTATTCAGTTGTCTGGTTGGGACAGTGTATGTCGGATGAAGAAAACCATAGATACTGATATAGAATGCAGATTTAAGAGCAAATGGGTACTGCTGGGTTATCACATTCTTTATTACACTTTTCCACACTGAATTCTCTGTCTTATATTTGGTTGTTCTGCTTCATTATATATTTAGTATTATTAAATAATATTAACCTTTGCAAGCCTATTCAAATTACATTGCTGAAATCAGTTAAGATTGTAATCAGCAAGCAAGCAAAAGAAAAAACTGCGCTGGACAATAAACTAAACGAAATAGCTGCAACACAAAGTGAAATACACACAAAATACAATGGAAACAAAAAAGGTTGCACTCTAAACTATAACCGTGAAAATCATCAGCGAGTGAATGTTGTGAACCAATATTAATATTGTGATCTCATAAATAATCTCCAAAAATAAATAACACTTTTTAAGAAATATTATTTTAAAGATTAGTGATAATCAATAATACTATAATAATGTCCACAAAATTATCAGAAAGTGTCCAATAGACTGTGCGATATTTGGTGACAGTATCAACATGTGATGAAATCCACAATCAAAGTGACTTTGCTTGATAGATCCCACCACCATAAGAAATGTGCGCTTACCAGCTGCAGGATAGTTAATGCCTGTGGCTAACACCCAGCCAGGGCCTTTTCCTCAGTTGGATTTCTGGAATCGAACTGGTCGTCACATCTGTGTGGGGGTCCTCTGGTCAAGGCTATGGTCACACTATATATATATTTTTTTTTTTGTTTAATTTGTGGTTGAACTGGATGGACTTGTGTCTTTTTTCAACCTGGCTAACTATGTAACTATGTAACTATGTAACTAATCCTCCACTAGCAACTAATTATGTTGCAAAAAATGGTGGTGCAAATATGGCCATCTTTAGATATGGTGGCTTCATTCGTGTCAGAGACACCCTAAAACAGGAAGTGTGTTACTTACTGGATCACCAGATGAAAAAGAAAGAAAAAATAACCTAAAAAAGAAAACGAATGAAGCCACCATATCTAAAGATTGCCATATTTGCACCACCATTTTTTGCAACGTAATTAGTTGCTAGTGGAGGATTCGTGTGACCATAGCCTTGACCAGAGGACCCCCCACAGATGTGACGACCAGATCGATTTCCGGAAATCCAACTTAAGTAAAGGCCCTGGCTGGGTGTTAGCCACAGGCATTAACTATCTTGCAGCTGGTAAGCGCACATTTCTTATGGTGGTGGGATCTATCAAGCAAAATCACTTTGATTGTGGATTTCATCACATGTTGATACTGTCACCAAATATCGCACAGTCTATTGGACACTTTCTGATAATTTTGTGGACATTATTATAGTATTATTGATTATCACTAATCTTTAAAAAATATTTCTTAAAAAGTGTTATTTATTTTTGGAGATTATTTATGAGATCACAATATAAATTTTGGTTCTCAACATTCTCTCACTGATGATTTTCACGGTTATAGTTTATAGCGCAACTTTTTTGGTTCCATAAGATTTTAATCAGGACTTGAAGCTCAGAAACTGTTAGAACAAGTTTTAGTACTTGAAATCTTAGATAACCTACAGTATAGGGCTGGATTCACACTCCTGTGTGTCTGTTTTCATGCATTTTACATGCATTAGCAATAATTATGAATTTGCATGCACTTTCATTGGCATAAATAGAATATTGGTGCATCAAAAATCTGATTAACATCAATACATATTACAGATGTAAACTTGCACCAATTAAAACAATGGTTAAATGTGTACATGCAGTGGCATATGTTAAATCCATTCTATTATAGAAACTTTTGTAAGTTTATAGTAATATAATTCCTAGTGTACAAATTCTTTATTTTACCAATAAATGTTTAGACTGAATTCACACTATTGCGTTGCAGTAACCTATGGTTGTACTGCACGATTTGGCAGTGTACTTCAACACAATAGTACATGCGTTGTGTTGCAGTGAAATTCATTCTTTATATACACTAAGTGCCCATTCACACCTATTGCAGTAAGCTTGGTAGTGAACATGGGTAAGTGTGCATTTATCCTTTTACAGTGGGTATAGAAAATAATCACACCCCTTTAAAATAATCAAATTTTTTTTGCTTTGCAGCCTGAAATGAAGACAGACACATTTTGTACCCAGCTGTATTTACTAGTGCAATTAACATCCAAATGAAAGATATAACACCAACATGTCAGAAAAAATTATAAAAAATTCAAAAACAGAATCATTAAGTTGGAAAAAGGATCACCCCCCTTATGTCAGTATTTTGTTGGACCACATTTTGCTTTAATTACAGTCTTTAGTCTGTTGAGATATGTCTCTACTAACTTTGCACATATTGATTTTGCAATATTTGCCCATTCTTCTTTGCAGAATTGCTCAAGTTCATTTAAATTTGATGGGGACCATTTGTGGACTGCAATCTTCAAGTCATCCCACAGATTTTCAATGGGGTTTAGGTCTGGGCTTTTACTAAGCCATGCAAGGAGATTCACCTTTTTTCTCCTTTAACCACTGTGTGATCGTTTTTGCTGTGTGCTTTGGGTCATTGTCTTGTTAGAAGGTAAACTTTCTTCCCATTGACAACTTTTTGGCAGAGGGCAGCAGATTTTCCTCAAGAATTTAATTGTATTTTGCCCTATCTATTTTTCTTCAACCCTGAGAAGTAGAGACGGGCGAACAGTTTGAACCAACCATAAGTTCGGCCTGAACGTCACCTGTTCGACGTACATCCGAATTTGTGGGTATGTTCGCACCCACCAAGTAACCCACAATGCTCTGCGCACTTCACAGTGCATTCTAGTGCCCTAATTGGATGAAGCCTTGCACCTGACCACTAATCAGGTGCAAGGTATCACCAATTAGCACTGCCAAAGCCCTGATTGGACAAAGTGATTACTTTCTCTAATCACAGCACAGTACTCATAGTCCCACCCCACACTAAAAAAGTTACCTTTCCATAGCCAGCTCTTGTAGTGTGTTGGAGTGGAGATAGAGCAGGGCTCATTTTGCTACTAGCAGTTAGTTTGTTCACTTATTGTGACTCTTGAGTGCAGAGTGTTAGTTTATTGTTAGTATAGTATGTGAGAATAGTGTCAGTGTGTTAGTGTAGTGCAGTGTTTAACACAGCATTACATTTACATTTAGTGCTTGGGATTGCCAAAAAGAAGAGCTACACGTGTCCTATACATGTAATGAGTGGGAGAGTGTAGGGCACAGTATGGCTTTACAACGTTTAGGGGGGTCCAAAGGACAAGATCTATTGTGACTGGAGAGCACACCTGGGCCTATATTGAAACCCAATCTGGTCGATGGTGTCGGCTGTGAAGTTGGCATAATTGGGCGAGCTGCGCAGCCACATATTTCCTAAAATCAGGCATGCCTAGTCCGCCTGAATCCTTAGGAGCATACATCATGGCCCGAGATATTCTGGGATATTTGGTGTGTTCACCCTTTTTTATTTTTTTATCGTTTTAAAATTTCTGTCAGCATCAGTCCTCAATTTAACCAAACACCACCAAACACTACTATCCGGTGAATAAAGTGCATCCAATTACACATTTCCCAGTATCTATAAAATTTGGGTAATAAGCCCCCCCATCATGTCTGGGAGGCTAACAAGGAGAGGCAGACATTCCCATGCCACTATGAGAGGGCCAGCAGCGTCTGTGTCCACAGGCAAAGGTTGATGTGGTCTGTCCTCAGGCAGGGCACCTTTGTCTCTGTTTAGTGATGTTGCCGTGCCATCCAGCCACAGAATGAAGAGGAGGTGGTGGACTGGCTTACTAAACCATCCTCATCATCCTCTATGACCCTTCAAGCTGGCACTAGTGCACAGTCCACCGCTGCTGTCAGAGTGGCTTATTCTGCCTTCTTGTCTGCAGCTACTCCTGCCAAAGCCCCAGCATGGAGGAGTCAGCTGAATTATTTAAACACAGCGTCAGCCACTTGCTGCTGGAAGGTGCACAGACATTACTTGATTCAGATGTTGGTTCTGAGGTAGAGGAAGGGACTAATATGAGGCAACAGAGAGGGGGGAACACTGATAAACAACAAATTGGCAGTCATGTTCCCCCAGCCACAGTTTATTGCCAAGTTGGCTTCAGTGATGATGAGGATGGAGGGGATGCTGAGGTCACTGATGCAACTTGAGTGTCAGATAGAGCAGAGGAGGAAGGTGAGGGGGAGAAACAACCCCAACCAGGCAGGATGTCCTCCAGAGGCAGGCATCATGGAAGAGTAGAGAGCAGCCACCCTCTGCCATCCAATTGTGGAGCTGTTATCGCCCAGCCCACTTCCCAGAGCTCAGCTGTGTGGGCCTTTTTCAGCACATGTGCAGCCGATCACACTGTTCCAATTTGCAATCTCTGCCGCAAGCAGTGGCAAAAACACCAGCCATTTGGGTACCACATGCTTGACAAGGCATTTAACTTCCCACCACTCCTGTTGGCAAGGACACCTGAAAGCCACACACAATGGACCAAAATTCTTCTCCTCACCTCCTCACCTCTCATGTGTAACCCTGCTATATCTCATGACCTCTCAGCAGCATCTATGGAAAGGGATGATGGTATAGCAAAGGGTGTCACAGGTCCTTGCAACACGTTTGTCAGCAGCACACCACCAGCTGTAAAGTATAACAGGCAATTTTCTGCCCCAGCTGCTGTAGCGCAACAAAAATACACTCCCTGACACCCACATGCCCAGAGTCTAAATTCCAGCTTGTCCAAATTGCTAGCTTTACAACTCCTGACTTTTGTGAATTTTCAGAATTAGTTGTATCACAATGGCAGGTTCCCAGTCGCTATTTCTTTTCACGTAAGGTCAATTCAGCTCTGTACATCACATAGAAGGCAATGTTTTGGCATCGTTGGGCAAGGCAGTCAGCCATAAGGTTTACCTTACTGCTGACTGGTGGTCCAGCAAGCATGGTCAGGGACGATATATTTTGTTTACAGCACACTGGTTAACTCTGCTTGCAACTAGGAAGGATGCAGAATAAGGCTCAGGGCTGGAGCTTGTTTTGCTGCCATGTCTCCATACAGTTTGTGGTGATGATGCAATATCTATCAGCTCCACCCCCTCCTCCATACCCTCCTTTGCTGAATTGTTCTATGAACCACCAGTACCCCTAAATGTTCAAGGGGCCCTTTAATGAGTCAGGCTAAAAGATGCCATGTAGTGCTTCAGCTGGTCTGTCTAGGGGACAAGAGCCACACCAGAGAAAATATTCTTTCAGCTCTGCAGGGGAAGGCCCAGAAGTGGTTCATGCCATGGAAGCTGTCCACCCTTCGACAGGGAAAGTTGACACATATGCCATGCCTGGCACATGTCCTCAATTTGGTGGTGCAGCATTTTTTTAAACAGGTTTGCAAGATCTTCTAAAGCAGACCAGAACAGTCTGTAGCTATTTCAGGCGGTCATACACAGCCAGTGTTCAGTTAGCTGAAATTCTGTGGGAATTCCATCAGCCTGTAAACCCCTGATTTGTGACATGCCCACCAGGTGTAACTCACCTTTTGGCAGCAGAGGGCCATCAACGAGTAGCTGTGTGAGTATGGCACAAGGACAGGCTCAGGGGAGTTCAGCTTTTTTCCCCATGCCAATGGCAGCTGATAAAGGATGCATGCACTGTACTGTCACCATTTGAGGAGGCAACAAGAATGGTAAGCTGTGACAATGCATGCATCAGTGACACTATCCCTCTTGTGTTCCTGCTGGAGCATACTCTGCATGTCATTATGGACCAGGCACTGGAGGCAGAGCAGCGGGAGGAAAAGGAGGACTTCCTTTCCTCTCAAGGGCTGCTTTATGCAGACACCATTCTTGCGATGCCACAGAACACAAAAGAGGAGAGGGAGGAGGATTATGGCAGTTTTGTAGGCATTTAAGCAGAGGAAGACATACCTCAAACCATAAGAGATGGTTTTCAGTCCCCAGAAACCTTGGGAATAGTACGTGCCTGAAAGGAGGCAGCTCCAGATACTGCAATCCTCAGTGACTCAGAGGACTCTGCTTCTCATGCCTCTGCAAACTTGCTGTGCATGGCCTCCCTTATTCTTCAAACCCTGCGAAAGGACTCAAGTATTCGCAGCCTCAAGGATAAAGATCATCATTGGTTGGCAACCCTCCTTGACCACCATTACAAGGGGAAAGTCTCAAAATTCATCCTGTCCCCACAGAGGAAGCAGAGGATGAAATATCTTGAGAACACCTTAAAGAGGATTTTATGTAACACCTTTCCAGACTCTGGTAGGTTACAGTCTCAAGGAAAAGCAAATTTTCTGTTGGTAGGAGGAGCAGTGGAGAAGGGGGCCACCTCAGTGATGCATTTTAAACAATTTTTAGTCTTTTGTGCCCAGGGCTGTCAGCTTCAACATCCCATCAGCAGCGTCTTTATAAAATGATGGAAGATTATCTAGGGGCGAAAACAGATACTTAAAGCTTTCCAGTAGACGATGCACTGGGTTTCTGGGTCATGAGAATAGACCACTGGTCAGAACTTGCCCAATATGCAATTGAGATGCTGGGCTGCCCTGCATCCAGCGTGCATTCCGAACAGTCATTCGGTGCTGCCAAAGGTTTTGTGACAGATAAAATAGTGTGTCTGTCTACAGACTCTGTTGACTGGCTGACATTTGTAAAAATGAATTAACAGCAGCTATCAAGCCCCTGATGTCGATGTCACTGATTAAGTGTTATTGGGATCCTGAATCTCTGCAAGACTGTCTAGGCTGCCTAGCTTTGTGGGTGTTGATTTAACACCCAATGACCAATTTTTCCAGACCTGTTTGAGAGGTGCATTACATTCTTTACACCAAGGCCAATTCTTGCCTTGCTACTAACTTTGCAAAGCCTAGATTTGCAAAGTTAGTAGAGACATATCCTAACGACTAAAGGCTGTAATTAAAAGGTGGTTCAACAAAATATTGACATAAGGGGGATGATCCTTTTTCCAACTTCAACTGATTCTGTTTTTGATGTTTCTTTTATTTTCTCTGACATGTTGGTGTTATATCTTTCACTTGGATGTTATAAGTTGCACAAGTAAATACCGCTGGATAAAACAAAAATTACATCTGTCTTCATTTCAGGCTGCAAAGCAATGAAATGTGATTATTTAAAGGGGGTGATTCTTTTCTATACCCACTGTAATTTTGAAATTGCATAGATCTAAAATGGCCACATGAAAAAAGTTATTTTAGCTAGAAATGCATTTTTATGCAGTAAAATTAAGGGGTATAAACATATTCAGTTGCATGTAAAATTTTATTTTTAGCTATTGGGCTCCATAAACAACAGATTTTTTTTCAGAACTGCAGCTAAAACTAGCCTGGTAAATATGTGTAAAGGAGCTTACAGCTTCAACTATTGATTGGAAATGTAAATATTAGGTATTTATATCCAATATTTTTTTTTTTACTTATATTTTAGTCCTGAACTTTATTTATCAAGGTCTTGCATTCCCAATAAAGTGCTTTTTTTTGTAAAAGTATAACAGAAGGTTTTTTTTTTTTTCAATACTCTTTATTACAAAATCTTTTTCCTTACATAATAATTTACATGATACATTTTATATCCTTTTACAATTCTTTATATAATTCTAATTACAACACAGAAGGTTATGGTAAGGAGGAACTAAAAGAAACAAAAGGTTTTCATGTGTCTTATTCCATCACAAAAAATAAGGGTCACTGACAAAGTTCAGATATCATCCTTCTCAGCCCCCCCCCCCCCCCCCAAACAAGAAACACCCACCCACAAGTAATTTTTTTTTTATGTTAGTCATTATTTTTCTCTAAATCCCACAAGCTCTGTTTATTTATATATTAAAGTAAGATACAGTCGATTGCATGCTAAGTACAATCACAGGTTAAAGCGGTTCTGCACTCTGAAAAAAAAATTTTTTTTTTAGGATGTAATATAAAGTGTGCTTACCTTTATTAGGGGACTCACCTGTTCCATCTTCCATCTCGATCGCCGCCGGTTTTCGTCCGATGAAGTTCCTCGTCTTCTTCTTTAGTGCTGGGGGCCATCTTGCCTGTGGGCATGTGAAACACCCACAGGGACTTTAGATGGCCCAGCATGCACTGCCGTTACTCGCGCGTGCGCAGTAACGGCTCATCTGCCGAGATCTCACGAGATTTCGGCAGATGCGGCCGAAATCTCGGGAGATTTCGGAAGATGTGGCCGAAATCTCGCGAGATTTCGGAAGATGCCCGCACTGACTCCTGGGATCAATGACACCAGATCCCAGGAGACAGTGCGGCGTGACGACGATCGACGCAAGACCCCGCCCGCCGCCGCAGAGGGAGAAGACCGGAAGTCTTCAATTACAAGGTAAGTAAAAAAAAAAAAAAAAAAAAAACATTTCATTTAGTACTCTTTGCCTGATTTGGAAGGCAAAGAGATTTACTAAATGAAATGAGTGCAGAACCGCTTTAAGCATTTGGCAACAAGCTGTTTATTAGAAAGTATTAAGTAGCATGCAACTGTTTTTCCTTAGTCTAAGAACATACAACCAGAACAGAAAATACCCTAAAAGAACATTGGAATCTTCCCTATTTTTACAAGAACTGGTTTATTCGCACAGAGCAAATGTACATGCAATTGTGCTGGGCAAATATATATATACATATATATTTCTCAATAAAAATGTTTCTCCACAGATTTCACCAAATGCTTTTCATCAGATTTTCCAGGTGGAAGAGTAATGTTTTTTGGAAACATAGCAATCACAAGCCTGTGAAAATATTGCCGTTGTGCTAATTTGTTTCAGTTTTAACTTTACCTGATGCTTTCGTTATATTATGATAACAATTTACACAAACATGTTATTTTTTCCTGCATGCAATGCATTGTAGCGTTAAAGGTAAAAAGGATTTGCAAATTTTTTGACGAATTTTACTATTACTTCCTAATTAAATAATAAAACATAAAAAATATATATATACCAAATGAATGCCTTATGTACCCTGCAAAAATCAACATACTGTATATGCATTAGGGTAGACCGTATAAGACAAAAGTAATAAAATGTAGAACCAAGAAAGCTGAAAAACACAACACTCTAGGACTCAAGGGGTGTATAGGGAAAAAAGAGTGGTATAGTGAGAATGGGCCCTGGGACTTTTAAGAGGTGAAGAAAAAAACATATAGTCTAATTTGAAATGTTTTTACATTTCATAACTCAAGAAAAAAATAAAAAAATAATATATATATATATATAGTGCCTTACAAAAGCATTCACCCCCCTTGGCATTTTTCGTGTTTTGTTGCCTCACAACCTGGAATTAACATGGATTGTTTGAGGATTTGCATCATTTAATTTACAGAACATGCCCACAACTTTGAAGATGTTTTTTTTTATTGTGAAGCAAACAACAAATAGGACAAAATAACAGAAAAAGTCAATGTGCATAACTATTCAACCCCCTGAAGTCAAAACTTTGCTGAGACACCTTTTGCGGCTATCACAGCTCCAAGTCGCTTTGGGTAAGTCTCTATGAGCTTGCCACATCTTGCCAGTGGGATTTATGCCCATTCCTCCTTGCAAAACTGCTCCAGCTACTTCAAGTTGGATGTATTGCGCTTGTGAACAAATCTTTAAGTCTGACCACAGATTTTCTATTGGATTGAGGTCTGGGCTTTGACTAGGCCATTCCAACACATTTACATGTTTCCCCTTAATCCACTCAATTGTTGCTTTAGCAGTGTGTTTGGGGGTCATTGTCCTGCTGGAAGGCGAACCTTCATCCTAGCCTCAAATCACACACAGAGTGGTACAGGTTTTGCTCAAGAATATCCCTGTATTTACACCATCCATCTTTCCCTCAACTCTGATCAGTTTTCCAGTCCCGACTGCTGAAAAACATCCCCACAGCATGATGCTGCCACCACCATGTTTCACTGTGGGGATGGTGTTCTTTGGGTGATGTGATGTGTTGGGTTTCCGCCAGACATAGCATTTTCTTTAATGGCCAAAAAGTTAAATTTTTGTCTCATCAGACCAGAGCACCTTCCTCCATACATTTTGGGAGTCTCCCACATGCTTTTTTGCAAACTCAAAACATGCCATTTTGTTTTTTGCTGAAAGTAATGGCTTTCTTCTGGCCACTCTGCCATAAAGCCCAACTCTATGGAGCGTACGGCTTATTGTCGTCTTATGTACAGATACTACAGTCTCTGCTGTGGAACTTTGCAGCTCCTCCAGGGTTACCTTAATGCTTTCCTTGCCCGGTCCGTGAGTTTTGGTGTGCGGCCGTCTCTTGGCAGGTGTGCTGTTGTACCATAATAAACACAGAAATCCACGCTCAGGATAGTGAACTGCAGCCTCCCTGGGAAAACTACACTGAAATGCAGCCAAAAAATGAGATATACTGAGAAAGGAATGGTGGCGCTGTTCTAATTGGATAAGAGTGTGTGGACTATTTAAAAAGTACTAAATGTATATAAATGTGTATTTGTGTACATCAAAGTCCTGGGGGTTAGTTAAAGTGCAAAATTACATCCAAAGGTCTAGGTGCGTGATAAAAATAGATAAATATACAGATAAAAAATGTGACAATAAATCAATATGTGTTTGGACAAAAAGGGAAAAATCTAGAATAGGTGACAACAGTGGTGGCAAGATATTAAACCTCAATAAATAAATGATAAATGATTCATAAATAATAATAAATTGATGAAATACAAATGAGGAACCAATCAAGAACTGCAAAATTCAAATGACTCCAAACCTTGCAGGTTCAAAAAATAATAATAATAAAATAAAAATAAAAAATGACTCCAGAAACGTGTGAATCAAGAATAAATATGTAAAAGTCCAAACGGTGAAAAAACAATAGTGGTCAATACAAATATATATATATATATATATATATATAAAAAAATATAGAAAAAATATATATATAAATATAATTGTAATTGTAAACTATATAGATTCTTAGGAAGTTTTGTTCCATTTCTGTTTTTAAAAGGGGATGAGATATTGGCTATTCAACCCAGTGCCACGTTAAAATGTCTGAGATTATCACTAGAAATGCTGGGATTTAGCGCTAAGCCTAGGAGCTAAAACACATTTTTTGGGCTTAAGTTTCTAATTATCACTTCATGGAAGCAAATGTTGTCCTTCTATGTTAACTTCTATTTGTTTACATTGGGAGTGTTGAGACGTCAGGAGTCCTATCACAACACTTCCTGTCAGTATGGAGGATCAGAGCTGTTATACCTGTCCAGCCTTTGACTACAGCAGTAGATCAATGCTATAGTAGCCTACTGCTGGCACACAAGGTTGTCCAGAATAGGGATTGGGGCAGTCGTTGGCTTCAGGTATGCTATCTGAGAAATATACTGTAGTTCAGTTTGCCTTTAGGAGGCTGATTGTTTATAATTACAATTCCTCTGTTGTGCCTGGAGTTCAGGCTCCAGAAGAAAATTGGTGGCCTGCAACCTGGCCACTCCAGTCCAGAATTACACCTGCCATATTACCTTAAAATAGCTAGGAAGCCTCAAAGGAAGTGGGCTGTGCTGTGAGTTTGAAAAAACTTGATGATGAACTGGCAGCCAATGGTTTTACTGTTTTCTGTGCAAGAAGCACTTGGATGGTAAACGTCAGGTTAGACAACAAAACCGAAAAGATATAAGGGGAGATTTACATAAACTGATGCACACAGAATCTGGTGCAGCTGTTCATAGTAACCAATCGGCTTCTAGGTTTTATTGACAATGCCTAAAGTGCCAGACCTTCAGAGCCCCTGCTGTAAACGGCGGGTCCTGAGTGACATCATCCTGCCCCCGGCCACTCATGTAGCTAGAGGACACGAACCCGGAAGGCAGATTGGGAGAAGATGTCAGCCCTCTTAGTTGGTGACATCGGGGCACTGGAGGGCTTTGTTCCAAGGTAAGTTTCTCATAATGTGCTAGTATGCGATGTATACTAGCACATTATGACATTGCCTTGCAGGGGATTTTTTTTGTCCATCAACTGTGGTTTACTACCACTTTAAATATATCTAATAGTACAACCTGTACCACCAGCACCAGCAGAGTTTTTGGATGCCTTTTCTGAATGCATTTTCCAGTTAGAGTATACATTTTTCAGATTCAAAATTTGCATGAGTTAACAGCAGATCCAACATGTTAAAAATGTCCAGCCCCAGTTAATTAATTTGGAAAATCATCAGACTAAACTGTTTGGGTTTGAATTACTGGTGCAAAATTGGCAAAGCCTAATTAAACAAGCTGGAGTTAGAAACTGATTGGCTACCATGCACAGCTGCATCAGATTTTAGACTCTCCAGTTTTAGTAAATCAACCCCTTTGTAACTATAATACACAGCCTGGCCTTTGAACTTGGGTCAGATGGATTTTAGAGAGGCTAATAAGTTTTCCTGATGCCTCCATGGCAGCATACATGTGATAGAGCTCCGTCTTCAGGACTAGTGAATAGCATAAATTAAAGGGCATTGTCCCTCCCCCAACATTCTCCTTTTTTTCCTCATACCCCTTGACTGGTGAAGAGTAGCAGTATGTCCATACCTCCACAGTCAGCAGCATCCGCCGGGTTAAGCCTCCCCCGTGCGCAGTCCCTGTTCTTGGGCCACTATTAGCGCTGATAAGACTGGGAACCCCTTCTGTGGATCTTTTGGGGTCTTGCAGAGTTCACAGGAACGCAGTCTGCTGACAAATTCAAGAATAGACGAATGATTGGTGGAGGCAGCAGGAGGATCAGCTTCTCCTTTTTGGCCCCTTGGGTCAGGTTAGGTTTTGATTAAGACATTTCCTCCTTTTTTAAAAGATAAAGCATAGCAAAATGAGCAGTAGTAGAGATGTTTTGTATATTAGCAAAATTTGTCCCCTTTAAGATGCTTTTATTCCCGGTTTGCGCATGCTCGACCCGGGCTTTTTAATTTTTACCTTCCTTTCTCCACAGGGGATGTATACTGGGTTCCTGCAGTTTTCTATGGCCGCTTGGGGTGTTTCTCTTTCTCCCCACTCGTTGAAAGAGCGGTGGAGAAAAGGGATGGTGTGGCGGTGCCCTCTCCTACCGCGCTCGGTGCTTATCGGGTCTCTGTGCGCAGGTGCAGCCCAGGATACATTGCTGCGCGTAGATGGCAGTGAGAGGTCCGGTGTACCTGGTGTGCATGTGTGTGCGCAGGTGCATAGATTGGCAAAGCCTCGGCCGCCATCTTTCTTAAAGGTAAAACAGGCCATTCTGGTTAATGTTGCCAGAACCACTTAATTACAGGTGCCTTCTGGCTTAAAATAATTTGTTGGTTAATAGAACGTTCCCTCTCTCTCTCCCTATAAAAGATAGTCTCTTTTTGAGCTCAGGGCTGCTCCTCATATCCTGTGTGTGTGCCCGGCAGCTCAAAAAACTTTTCAGCAAATAGGTATGTGTTACTATTTTTTTTTTTTAATATTACACTGACATTGTAAATTTTGTTAGGATGTTCTTTGGGGTCCTATTTTTGTCTTCTTTTATGTATTTCTTCAGCTGATCCTCCTGCCCATTCCGCCATGAGCCATTCATCTCACAGACAAGATCCTCTTGTATCAAATAGATATGTGGACCACCTGTACATGAGTATTTAAAAAAAAAAGAGTGCACCACTGACAAACAAACTTTGTTTGTTTCAGCCCTGTTCCTTCAAAGCGGTCCAGAAAATCCTCAAGGCGCCATGACAATGACGATAGTCCTGAGCGAAGGTAACGCTCTTCTCACCATAAATCTTCCAGAAGATCAGGATCTTATAGACGTTGTCATTCACCTTCGCCTCCACCGCGGGCGTCAAGGAAAATATGCTGGGCCTGTGGCTTGGTTCCACTCCCTGATAAGCTTGTCTGCAGAGACTGTCTCAGGGACTATGCAGCTAACCAGGAATTCGAAGGCCAACGGGTGGTTGACCTACTTAAGCAAACCATGAAAGACTCTCTTTAAGAATTGAAGGCCATGATTCCTGCTCACCCAGTTTCACACGCTGCACAAGTATTGGATTTAGACCCCACATTCCGGGTCCACTAGCTGTTAAAACTCTTTTGCCTCCATCAGGAAAAACAGCTAAACAAACTCCACCGATAGATCTGGTTTCAATTTCTCCCTGGTTCAACCCTTTGTATAAGTGCCATTGCCTGGGAAGACCCGGAAGAACCTCCTCAAAAATCAAAATCGAAAACCTATTTCCCATTCCTCAAGAGAAAACAAAACTTCCCATTAATGGGGGAGATCAGGGAGATCATAGAGGATGAGTGGAACAAAACTGACAAAAAGTTTTCTCTAGCCCGTTTAACCAAACTGTATCCTTTGGCAGACTCGGATACTCAGTCCTTAAGCTCAATACCGGTGGTTGATGCGGCTGTAGTGCGTCTGGCAAAAAATGTAACACTGCCAATGGAGGATTCAACGTCTTTCAAGGATCTCCTAGATAGACGTATTGACCTAGACCTCAAGAGGAGCTATCTAGTGGCAGGGGTGGCTTGCAGACCAGCCATTGCACTGACATCTGTTTCCAATGAAATCAGGTTTTGGACGAAAAATGTTGAGACAGCCCTGCACCAAGAAGTTCCTAAAGAGGACATAATCAAAGCTCTGGAGGAGCTTAAGTTGGCAGTGGATTTCGTAGGAGAAGCTGCAATTGACACAATCCGTTGTTCGGCCAGTTCAATGCTGCACTCGGTTATGGCAAAGCGGGCCTTATGGCTAAAACCTTGGACAGTTGATCTAGCATCAAAGCAGAATTGGTGCAAGTGGGAGCCTGGTTAAAAAGCTTTTTCCCCATCTGGGCCTCCAAGTGTCAAGACCCATGGGTCCTATCAACGATCTGATACGGTCACTTCTAGACTTTCTCTCAGCAGCCTCCTCACATGTCCTTCAAAGAAACAGTTACCAGCCTCCCCACAGAAAGCACTGGCCTTAAACCAATTTTTGGAGTCCCTGCAGCGTCCAAGGGCCGGAAATACCTGTCCCCCCATCGGAGCGATTTACAGGTTTTTATTCCACCCTTTTCCTGGTGCAGAAAAAAACAGGCGACTGGAGACCTGTAATAGATCTGAAAAAGCGAAATCAATACATTCATCTCGAAAGCTTCAAGATGGAGTCGCTCCAAATGATTATCCAAACCATACAACCAGGAGATTGGTTAAAATCGATAGACCTGCAGTATGCATGTCCCTATTCTACCATCCTTCCAAAAATACTTAAGGTTCGCAGTGGGTCATGTCCACCTGCAATTTCAGGCTCTGCCCTTCAGGCTGTGCACCTCCCCTCGGGTGTTCACAAAAGTGTTGATATCTGTCTTGGCCCCTCTGAGAGAGAGGAGATTAAGAATTTATCACTACCTGGACGATATCCTCTTGCTGCCAAACAACCCGAGCCAGATTCTTCTTCAGTCATTGTCGGAGTTCGGGTGGCTGGTGAACCATTGGAAGAGCCAATTAGTTCCAACACAACAGATGGTTTACCTAGGAGCAATGTTCGATACGCACCTAGGCACAGTCTCTTTACCTCAAATGAAGATGGAGGGCATCATTCAGAAGGTATCCAAGATCCAAGAGGTCCCATCTATCAGCCTCAGTGTCTGAGCCTTATTGGCACGATGTCCTCATGCATACCTCTAGTTCCATGGTCTCACTGGCATCTGAGACACTTCCAGATGGGAATCTTAATACAATGGAGACGGCAACATCTTTCTCAGACAATCCGTTTAACAACGCTAATGAGCAGGAGTCTACACTGGTGGACGAATCCAGAGAATCTCTCCCGCTCCCATCATTTGGGTTCCCACTCATGGACCACAATTACCTCAGATGCGAGTGGCCAGGGGTGGGGTGCCCATTGCAGAGAATTCTGGATTCAGGGAAGATGGTCCTTTCCCAACAAAGGGACAGTGTCCAACGTCCTAGAAATGAGGGTAGCATTAACCTCTTTTGCATCTCAGGTCAAGGGACCGAGAGTACTTCTGCGTTTAGACAACAAGGCGGCAGTCTCGTACCTTCAGAAACAAGGGGGCACCCACAGCAAGACACTTCTGAGGGAAGTGGAACCTGTAATGCTCTGGGCAGAGAGGAACCTGGTAGACCTCAGGGCAATATATCTCCCAGACAAGATGAACACGGAGGCAGATGTCTTATCAAGGAGGTTTGGGGACAACAACGAATGGTCTCTCCATCCCCATGTGTTCAACCAAATCTCCAATCTATGGCAGACCCCACAGGTGGATCTCTTTGCTATGCAGAAGAATTGCAAACTCAGTAGATTCTTCTCTTGCCTTCCACATCCACAAGCGGAGGGAGTAGATGCGCTATCTTGTCCTTGGACCTTCAAGACAGCTTAGCCTTTCCTCCTCGCCCACTCATTTTGAGGTTTCTCCTCAGACTCCTGAACGAACCAGTCCAAGTGCTAGCAGTGCTACCCTATTGGCCGAAGAAACCTTGGTTTCCACTAGCCATGGACCTCATTGTGGATCCTCCGATCAGAATTCCTCCCTTCCCGCACTTGTTGACCCAGGGCAGGCTGGCCCATTCAGACCCACAAAAGCTGGATCTTTGTGTATGGAAGTTGAAAGGAGGAGGTTTGAATCATTAGGCTGTTCCCAAGAGGTCATATCCACCCTGTTGAAAGCCAGAAAACCTACAACCAACAAAATCTATGCAAGGATTTGGGACAAGTTTTTATCCTACGCCACAGGAAAAGCATTTGATCCTATCTCTCCTTCCACTGCTGATGTTCTGAGTTTTTTGCAAACTGGTCTAGATTTGGGACTGAGCCAGAGTTCCCTCAAGGTACAAGTGTCCGCAATTTCTGCAGCAACACCCGGTGGGCAGAAGACCCTCTAGTGCTTACGTTCCTCCGGGGAGTATTAAAGATGCGTCCTCCATCCAGACGTTTCTTGCAAAGTGGGATCTTCCTCTAATATTGGAAGTCCTATCCACTCATCCGTTTGTGCCGATTGAAGAGGTCTCAATTTGGAACAACTTTTCTGTTGGCTATTACATTGGGCAGAAGGATTTCGGAATTCCACTCCCTAAGCGTAAGGGGATGAACATATATCCTTTTTTCCAAATAGGGTAGAACTTAGCCCTCTCAGAGGATTCACACCCAAGGTCACCTCAACAGCAAATCTGTCAGAACCATGGGCGTTACCAGTTTTCATGGACTCAGCAAGTTTCAGGAATTTTGAAATATTAATTGCCCTTCTTTGTACCCTTCTTTGTACTCACTCCATTTCCAGTACATCCTTCCTGAGGACTAATGTGACTATGGTAAAATAGGCTAAAATATAGAAGCACAGACAAGGCAGGTGCTTTGCTACACTACAAATTTAAGTGTAGCATCTCAGAGACACTAGACACAAAAAATTATATTTTTTGTTAACAGAGTTGAAGAGAAGTTTGGGATTGAAAAATAACAGTCATACTCACTGTGGTAGAAATTTGGCTGTACACAGAGCACACAGCCATATCTCCTGTGCTCATATAAGCACACATTTTCGTCTAATGATATAATGTACCTTGCCTATCATTCCATGTCTCCCCAGTTCCCCAGAAAAGAGACATCACCACATTCTTACGTCCTCATCTCAGCATGACTGACCCACTCTAGCCAGCTTTGCCTTTTATTATCACAAAAGCTTTCACAAACAGGAAGTGATGGTTCCAGCAGCCAATCACTTCTTATGCCCCGTACACACGGTCGGAAATTCCGACGGAAAATGTCCGATCGGACCATGTTGTCGGAAAATCCGCCCATGTGTGGGCTCCATCTGACAAAAAAAATTTGAGATCCTGCTCCCAAATTTTCCGACAACAAAATCCGATCTGACTTTTTCCGATCATGTGTAGAGAATTCCGACGAACAAAGTGCCACACATGCTCAGATCAAATTACGAGACCAAAGCTATTGGCTACTAGCCTCCGTCCTACGCAACGAACGTCACCACGTTCAGAATGATCAGATTTTCCGACAACTTTGTCCGACCGTGTGTATGCAACACCAGTGTCGGACAAAATCCGTCGGAAAAAATCTGATGGATTTTGTGGTCGGAATTTCCGTGTGTACGGGGGCTTACATGGGAAGTGACATCACAGGATATGACCATATAAGGATTTGACAACACAGGATGTGACAATACAGAAACCCTTCCAACAGGGTTAGTTAAATACAGCTAAAGGATTCAAAACAATACAATACAATATAAAAGAAGGTGGTGTCTTCACAGACAGCCAATCAGACATTTGTATTCTTTCAAAAGAACCAATCACAGACCTGTATACATTCAAATAGACTAGCAGTGACGTGTGCAACGCAAACCATACAAAACCAATGAACGATGACTACAATTCCTCTGATAGGAATCTTTTTACTACAGTTCCTTGTGGATGGAAGGCTATCTGCAGGTGTACGTCATGGCACCCCAAATATGTTGATCAGGCATACAGGGGTGACAAGAGCGCACATCCGCTAAACCGATAATGTGTTTGCAGGGCAAACAAATCCTCCCCAGACGATCGTTCCGTGCATTACACAGGGGCCTCTTGCTGGTGGACATGTCCTCACTCCGCAAACACCTCTCTCCAAACAACAGGAAGTTTTCCACTACCTAACAGGTCTCAACCAGTGTCAGTCTGCCCCAGTCAGAGGATATTAAGGGGGGATATGATCAACATGTACAAATATATACGGGGTCCATATAGTGAACTCGGTGTTTAGTTATTCACTTTACAGTCAACAAAGAGGACAGGGGGGCATTCTTTACGTCTAGAGGAAAAGAGATTTCATCTCCAAATACGGAAAGGTTTCTTCACAGTAAGAGCTTTGAAAATGTGGAATAGACTCCCTGCAGAGGTAGTTCTGGCCAGCTCAGTAGATTGCTTTAAGAAAGGCCTGGATTATTTCCTAAATGTACATAATATAACGGGGTACTAACATTTATAGGTAAATTTGAGTCGGGGAAAATCCGATTGCCTCTCGGGGGATCAGGAAGGAATTTTTTCCCCTGCTTTAGCAAATTGGATCATGCTCTGCTGGGATTTCTCGCCTTCCTCTGGATCAACTGTGGATATAGATTTGGGTATATGGGATTGTATGATATGATTTTTTTTTTTTTTTTTGCGCTTGAACTGGATAGACTTTTTTCAACCTGACTAACTATGAAACTATGTCAGCTCCTTGTGGAGAGGGCTGGAATGCCAGGCAGCTTTTTAGACTTTGGGGGAGTTTTACTAAGCCTGGTGCACTCAGAATCTGGTCCAGCTGTGCATTTTTTCCCACAAATAGAGCTTTCTTTTGGTGGTATTTGATCACCTCTGCGGTTTTTATTTTTTGCGTTATAAACAAAAAAAGACAGAAAATTTTGAATAAAAAACTATATTTTTAACTTTCTGCTATAATACATATCCAAAAAAAAAACAAAAAATGTATTCATCAGTTTAGGCCAATATATATTCTTCTACATATTTTTGGTAAAAAAAAATGGCAATACATGTATATTGATTGGTTTGCGCAAAAGTTATCGCGTCTACAAACTATGGGAAAGATATATGGACTTTTCTTTTTTTATGTTTTTACTGGTAATGGTGGCGAAATGCAATTTTTAGCGGGACTGCGACATTGCGGCGGACAAATCTGACCCTAAGTGACACTTTTTGGGGACCAGTGACATTATTACATTGATCAGTGCTAAAATAATGCACTGATCAATGTATAAATGACACTGGCAGGGAAAGAGTTAACACTAGGGAGCGATCAAGGGGTTAACTGTGTTCCCTGGATGTGTTCTAACTGTGTGGGGGCTTGGTTCACTGGAACACCACAGAGATCACTGTTTCCGATCACTGGGAACAGCAGATCTTCATGATGTTTCCTGTCAGAACGGGGATCTGCCTTATTTACATAGGCAGTTCCCTGTTCTGCCTCTGTGTACCGCAATTGCGGGTCACCGGTAGACAGAGAGTCTGCTGGACCCATGGCCACACTCCAGCGGCATACAGCGGGTGTGCGCACCCACAGTGTCACATGCATGGACCGCGGTGTGGCTGGTCGGCAAGTGGTTAATTAGGCTTTGATAATAAAACATTGAAGCTGATTGGTTTTTATGCAGATCTGCACCAGATTTTGCACACTCCAGTTTTGGTAAATCTCCCCTTTTGTGTTTCATATGTTGGGCAAATTGGACACTGGCACCACATTTTCAATACAATAAGTATAGGCGTAAGTGTAGAGACATGAATCAGTGAAAACAGGTCCAAATATTGGGACAGATGGCAAAAAGGGTTCTCCTCTCAAAAAAATGTGCTCTTTTTGGATTGGAGTGGATTCAATAGATTTTTTGTCAGAGATATGGCAGTATTGGTCTTTTCTTAGTAGAATGCATACAAATACATTTATTTATTTTATCTGTAACATCTGCAGTGGGTATTTGGTAGTCCTCAATGATCCAGGTCTGATTCATTTTATTAAAGTCAGCTTATTTGTCACAAATCCCCCGACTGTGCTGAAAAACCTCTCTGACATAACGTGCAGCAAGGCAGGCTACTACCTCAAGCACATATTGGTCCACATTTAACCATTTGTACATCTTTGAAACCCACAGAATGATTGCCTGTAAGCATTTTGGCTACAGCCTTGCTGTCCCTAAACCTGTTTGCTTGACCTAGAAAATTAGAATATTGTGAAAAAGTTCAATATTGTAGACTCATGGTGTCACACTCTAATCAGCTAATTAACTTAAAACACCTGTAAAGGTTGCATGAGCCTTTAAATGGTCTCTCAGTCTGGTTCAGTAGGCTACACAATAAATGGGGAAGATTGCTGACTTGACAGTTGTTCAGAAGACAGTCATTGACACCCTCCACAAGGAGGGTAAGTCGCAAAAGGTCATTGCTAAAGAAGCTGACTGTTCACAGAGTGCTGTATCCAAGCATATTAATGGAAAGTTGAGTGGAAGGAAAAAGTGTGGTAGAAAAAGGTGCACAAGCAACAGGGATAACCGTAGCCTTGAGAGTATTGTGAAGCAAAGGCCATTCAAGAATTTGGGGGAGATTCACAAGAAGTGGACTACGGCTGGTGTCAGTGCTTCAAGAGCCACCACACACAAACGTATCTAGGGAATGGGCTACAACTGTCGCAGTGGTGTAGTGTGATCAGGATCGCTGCACAACTGTTAAGGTTACCATAACATCAATATAATACCTTGTCATACTAGAATGTGACATGTTATAACAATCTAAGGAGATGGTCTGGAAACAGAACTGAGGTACAGAGTGTGTGCACAAGCACTGTATATGTTTGATGGTCAGGAAGACCAAAACTACTAAGTTGAGCAGTAAAGTAGGGATGGGCTTTATGTTCAGGTCGAACATGAGTTTGACTCGAACATTGGCTGTTCGCCCATTCGCCAAATAGCGAATAATTTGGGGTTTTCGCGGCAAATTCGAAAGCCGCGGAACACCCGTCTATGGGAGAAATCAAAAGTGCTAATTTTAAAGGTTAATATGCAAGTTATTGTCATAAAAAGTGTTTGGGGACCTGGGTCCTGCCCCAGGGGACATGTTTTAATGCAAAAAAAAGTGTTAAAAACGTCAGTTTTTTCGGGAGCAGTGATTTTAATAATGCTTAAAGTGAAACAATAAAAGTGTAATATTCCTTTAAATTTCATACCTGGGGGTGTCTATAGTATGCCTGTAAAGTGGCAAACTACTCGTGGCTATAATGAATTGTCGGTCCCGGCAATACACCTAAAATTTCATTGATAAAAACGGCATGGGATTCCCCCACAGGGGAACCCCGAACCAAAATTAAAAAAAAAATGCGTGAGGGTCCCCCCAAATTCCATACCAGGCCCTTCAGGTCTGGTATGTATATTAAGGGGAACCCCGCGCCAAAATTTAAAAAAATGGCGTGAGGTCCCCCCAAAAATCCATACCAGACCCTTACTTGAGCATGCAACCTGGCAGGCCGCAGGAAAAGAGGGGGGACGAGAGAGCGCCCCCCCTCCTGAACCGTACCAGGCCACATGCCCTCAACATTGGGAGGGTGCTTTGGGGTAGCACCTTGTCCCCATGTTGATGGTGAGAAGGGCCTCATCCCCACAACCCTTGCCCGGTGGTTGTGGGGGTCTGCGAGCGGGGGGGCTTATCGGAATCTGGAAGCCCCCTTTAACGAGGGGACCCCCAGATCCCGCCCCCCCCCTGTGTGAATTGGTAATGGGGTACAAATGTACCCCTACCATTTCACAAAAAAAGTGTAAAAAATTTTAAAAAAAGACAATAGATGTTTTTTGACAATTCCTTTAATAATGTCTTCTTCTTTCCCTGCTACTTCTTCCATCTTCTTCTGGTCTTCCTTCGGTGTTCTTCTTCTTCCTCCATCTTGTTCTTCCCTGCTTCTTCCTCTATCTTCTTCCTCCGGTCTTCTCGTCCGGCATTTTCCTCCGGCTTCTTCTTCTTCACTTCGTCCTCCGATCCGCCTCAATGGGAGTCTCCTGCTGTGACGCTTCTGTTCAGGTGACAGCTCTTATAAAACAAAGGGCAGGGCCACCCGGTGACCCCGCCCCCCTCTGACGCACGGGGGCTTCCCTATGGCTTTCCCCGTGGTGTCACCCGTTTACATTGATACATGTTTTGCATTAATACATGTCCCCTGGGGCAGGACCCAGGTCCCCAAACACTTTTTAAGACAATACCATGCATAGCCTTTAAAATTAGCACTTTTGATTTTTCATGTTCATGTCCCACAGACTTTAACGGTGTTCGCGCGTCCGATCAAATTTTTTGCCTGTTTGCATGTTCTGGTGCGAACCGAATGGGGGGGGGGGTGTTCGCCCATCCCTACAGTAGAGCTGCATAGAGAGCCTCGAGCAGGGCTGTCTTTTTAAGCGGGCACCCCTAGGCACTGCCCAGGGGCCCCAAGTGCTCATGGGGCCCCATCAGGGCCGGCTCCGATCTAGGGAGATGCAGTACAGAGGTCAGGTGGCATGGCATTGGTAACTGCACTGCACACAAGTTACTTGGCAGCGGCCATGTGACAGGGGAGAGGAGAGCTGCGTGTGTATGTCCCCCTGCTCCCCCCTCCCCTTTCTCCCGTCAGTCGAATGGGAGAAGAGAGGGCGACTTTTATCAGGTTCACCGCAACGCCACCCACCTTCCTACCCACTCTCCCCATTGGCCACAGCAGAGGGCCAATCAGAAGACACTGGGGAAGCATCATGGGAATTGTAGTCCCGGAAGATTGGCGGCTCCAGGTGTGTCCACAGACAACAGGCTACAGCCCCAGCATGCATGCACTCTGCTGGGGGGAGAGAGAGAGCCCGGAACCAGGAAAAAGCAAAGGAATTGACTGCTAATAGAAGAGAAAAAGAGAGGACTGTGCTGGGCGAAGCCAGGGAGGGAGCCACGCTGTACCCCTGTACCCGGTAGTGCAGGCTTGTGGGGGGCCCCAGTGCATTACTTTGCCCAGGGGCCCACAAATCTATTAAGATGGCCCTGGCATCGAGGCTGAATGTTGTCTTTTCCTTATCGTATTGATGGTGAACTTTTGCTTTCTTTTAAATAAAAGTGTGCAGAAAAAGCCCCGAAACATACTTCTGGCATAAAGTAAACGCTGTTTTACACTACCAATGTGCTATAAAATTCCCAAATTGTCACGATTGGTGGAGGAATGCAAGGGGGCAGAACATGGTGGAATCCAGATCCTTGCATGCCAAAAACTGTGAGTTACCAGAGACTGTATGTTTGTACTTTTCTGTGTAAGCAGCTAGATGTGTATTGTCTTGGAGCCTTAAAGAGCCAGTAGGCTAAAAAAAAATTCTGAGGAACTGTTGTGTGCATTGACTGCAAAGATGAGTGCTGTTGCCCGTGACAACTAAGGAGGAATCTGTGCTGCTGACTTCATAAAGCTTATGCTGCCTTCTGATCATATTGAGGACTTTTTGACTGAGTTTGAGAATGTTGCTTCATTCAAAGCGTGGCCCAGAGGCCGCTGGGCTGAATTGGTGCAGCCTTTTCTAACAGAGGAGTTCCACGGGGTGTACCATTTGATGGGCCCTGACCTAGATTACTACGACAGGTATAATGCAGCAATCCGGTCTGGAGGGAGCTGGAAAAGTTCTGCTGGAAGAATGCAGTCTCCCATGGCAAAGACTTGAAAAGGATCATCTAGATGGTTGAGCTGCAGTGGAGAAGTGGCTCATCGTCCCCACAAAGAGGGCTGGGATGCCTCACAGTCTGTGATGCCTAGGGGGTGTCTGTTTTTTCACCCTGTGGCCACATGGGGAAATGGTTTCTGAAACGACGCACGCAAAGGAAGATTGCAACACCTACCAACTGGAGTGGTAGGACTGTTGCTGATAAAAATGTGAAAGAGACTGAGTATGTGTCTAATTCCGGTGAAGTGGCGGCAAGTTCGGTGAGGAAATCCACTTCCAAAAGTGACTTGCTGCTGTTGTTGGGACTGAAAATGCAAAATTCTGTGGTGGGATTGAAAAACTACCAGTGCATGGTGGTGAAAATATGGTATTGCAGCCAATGATGTCTGAAAATGTGGTATTGCAATGTGATTGTAATACTGCCAAGTGTAATAGGGCAGATGCTCTTGAGCCCCTTTATCAGGACCTGGACTTGAACCTGGGACCTCGGCTGTGTCTGACAATGAATCTTCTCACTGAGCTATCTGAGATGCTGGAAAGTGCCTTGTCGCATCCTTTGGCTTGATTTCTGCTGAATCTTGAACTTTTTGCTGCTCCCACAAACTTCCTGATATAAGCTATGTCTCTGCACTTCCTCTTTGTCAGAATATTGTGCTGTCTCCAGCCAGTATCTTGCTCCTGTCTTCCCTGCTGCTGTCCATATTTGCTACCGCTCGTTATCGACCTTTGGCTTGTTCCTCGCCTACGCTTCTGCCTGATCCCAACCTGCAACTACTCATTACCAACCTTTTGGCTTTTTTACTGACCACGCTTCTGTTTGATCCTTACCTGTTTATCCACTACTGGACCCCGTCTTGCTCACCTCCTGGTGGGACGATCCTAAGGACCGTGACCTGGTACTAACACGCAGCAAAATCCATCTCCACCATCTGGTGAACACCAGTAAGTACTTAAACTGCGGAGGTGATGCTTAAACTGCAGATGACGCAGGTGCAGTGCCATTAAGCACTAGCGATTGGAGCACATTTGATTGGGATGGCTTGGCCAAGAGGCTATTGGCAATGCTGAAAGAAATTTCTGTAGGTAAAATACGTTTCTGTAGGTAATAGTGAGGTAGACACTATTGCTGCTGTGGCAGGCGAAGGGTCTGCTAAACAGCTGGTAGAAAATGGTGCATTGGCTGCTGCAGAAGATAACCCTCTCATGACAGAAAGACCAAGTGTGCCTGAACACACAGCAGGAATTTTCCCCACAGGAAGGAATGGTGTAGCGTGTCTTGTTATGACAGACATGCTAAAAGAAATGTCAGAATCATGGAGTGTACAGCCAGTGTTTATCTTGCCACAGGGTACTGCTAACTGGAGCTGGATATTACAGGCTGTACTGGACAAAGGTTGCCAAGATTGGAATCATGTAATGCAATATTTTGTGATAATGCTGAAAGTTGTCATACAGGGCATTGCTGCATTGCTTCATACTTATGTTGTGTATGAGAACACTCTGTAGCACTGTTGGACAGATATATTAAAAGTACCAGAAATAGTTAGAGACTGGTGTATACGATCTGGGTTATGTTGAAAAACATAACAAGGTTATGTTGAATAACGTATTCTCCTCAGATATTGTTCTAGCAAGCAATGAACAAGAGTTCCTGATGATGGTGGGTTAACCCATAATACAAGAGTTCCTGATAAGGGGGAACAATGATGAGTATAATTAATTTGAAATATTGCTGTTGAGGATAATGATTTCTGAGAAATTGGTTGCCAATGGTAACCACCCAGGTATTAGCGAACCTGAAAGACAGACAGTGATGGCTGAGGTTGAATCAGGTAGCAAGAGGGGCAGTAGAGAGACCAGGAGGACCCCAAGGGACAAGAACAAGTGCTTGTGGAAGCACACTCGGAAAAAGGTGTGGTTAGAGTGCCCCTTTAGAAAGAAGGTCAGACAGGTTTGGGGGTGACAGCAGACAAAGAGGTGCCAGTGTGAAGAGTGGGTGTGAAAACAAGGGGGGGACATCTGGCAGAGCAAGTCTATGCCACTGTTTAATATTGCGGTCTGGGACAGGTTTTCTTGGAAGCAGGCACACTAATGATGCAGGTGTGTGCTGCATTCATCTTGGAGCCAGGGTTAAAGCTCAGGGCCCCACCCTCCCGAGGGGGTCTGTGATTGCACGGGAGCTGTGTGAGGTACACGTCGCACCATATTGTCCAGGACAGGGCAGATTGAGGCACGAGCCTAAGAGAGTCTGGGACAGATGGAGCAGCTGGGACGCTGCAGAAAAAAACACAGACCTGAGGTACAGCATGTCTGCATGAGCAGTAGAGCTGCATAGAGAGCCTCAAGGCTGAATGTTGTTTTTTCCTTATCGTATTGTGAGAACCCCCTGTGTGGGAAGACTTTCATTTGTGAACTTTTACTTTCTTTTAAATAAAAGTGGGCAGAAAATGCCCTGAAACGTACTTCTGGCATGGAGTAAACTCACTGTTTTGCACTACCAATGAGCTACAAAATCCACAACTTCTCACAATTAGGGATGGGCGAACAGTTCAGCATCAGTTTGGGCCTAACATTTACTTGTTCGGCCGTTCGCTGAACACCCAAATTTGCAGGGTGTTCGCCCTGATGAACACCCTGCAATGCACAAAGCAAACACCCTGCAATGCCCAATCAGTGTGCAGTGTATGCTGGTTGTTAAGGAGCCAGGCCGGGAAGCTGTCAATGGGTTCCCCCCGCTAACAGCTGAACAATAAAAAAAAGTACTGGTTAAAAAATAAAGAAAAAATTGCGCCCCCCCCCCCCCCCCCCCCCCCCCAGTCCATACCAGGCTCTTTGGGTCTGTCTTAGATTTGGAGGGGAACCCCACGCCAAAATTGAAAGAAAAGTTGGGGTCCCCCCAAAATCCACACAGACAACTAACCGTGAGTCATTTTAATCTGGATTTTACGTGCTTTTTTTTTCTTTAGAAATTTCATTTTTGCTGCAGCTATATGCTACATATGTAGCTGCAGCAAAAATGACACTTCTAAAGAAAGAAAATTAGTAAAATCCCATTTAAAATAACTTGCGGTTACAATTGCCGACCCTCGGATTTTGAAGAAAAAACAAAACAAAAAACGGTCCACACCAGACCTTTACCCAGGTATGCAGCCTAGCGGGTCAGGAAAGGCACATTACAGGCACATTAAGGGGACTCCCCAGGCACTATACTTGAAAAGGAGAATAGAACGGTAATACTATGCCATTATTATGCCACATCCAGTCTCAGAAGAAAAGGAAAAATCCCCTATGGTGGACTTTAAAGGCACACAAGATTTTTAGATTGAAAAATATTGAGAGTATTGTAGTACAAAAAAAATATTTATCCATAATTAAACATAGTGGCTAAAATGTGGAATGCATAAATCGTTCATAACAATGTCGCCATATTCTGGCAAAACATATATGGAGTCCTCTTGCACCCAACACGTTTCAGAGTACAGTTTTCTCCTTCTTCTGTGATGTTTGAAGAGGAAAATATATCTATAACATAGTTGAAAAACAATCAATGTCTGATAGCATAAGATTGCAATGAAAACAAATAGTTGTAAACATAGTTAGCGAATACACTTGCATATGCTTTTAGGTAACAGGATGAATACAACATTCAACAGAGATGTATATATCAGTAAGAGCTGTGTCTGTTGACTCTCTACTACGATAACATAGACATCAGGAGAGGCTTTATGATGCTGTGTCATATTTCAAAATCACCCAGGGAGCCAACTCACTACTCCCTCCACATCCCACAGGGGGGGGGGGGTGGCCAGGAGGATTCACTGGGGCCAGAGGTGGAGAGATCCTGCAATAAAGGGCATGAATAATTCCCAGGTATATGGACAGAGTATATTAATGTAGTTGTTTATATATTAATCCCCTCAATCTTATTTTGAATGTTCTCTTATACCTGAATATTGCTGGTGATACTCGACCAAGACGGAAGAAGAAGTTCTATTTTAGAAGAGGTGATATTGACTAGAAGAATATATAGAGCGTTGAAAATTAATAAAATGTTTAGCTAAAACTAAGGGTAATACAGCTTTGGGTAACCATAATTAGTTATATAGATTGAATATATTTTATTACTATGTAACTATATTAACCCATAATTAAATAGAGGTTGTATAAATCAACAAAACGTTATATTCCTAGATAAAAATTAGAAAATGGGAGCGATTCAAAGCTATATTATACCGGAATATTAACTCTAAAACAATGATCAGGTAGTCACAGTAGTCACAGTAAGATTCAAAGGGATAATGCTTAATTAGGCATCTTTACCTTGGATCAGAGTATTACAAAGCCCTGAAGAAGGAGAAAACTGTACTCCGAAATGCGTTGGGTGCAAGAGGACTCTATATATGTTTTTCCAGAATATGGTGACAATGTTATGAACTATTTATGCATTCCACATTTTAGCCACTATGTTTAATTATGAATAAATCATTTTTTGTACTATAATACTCTCAATATTTTTTAATCTAAAAATCTTGTGTGCCTTTAAAGTCCACCATAGGGTGTTTTTCTTTTTCTTCAGGCACTATACTTAGCATAATTAAAATCACTGCTCCTGTAAAAACAATTGTTTTTAAAAAAAATGTAATTGATACATATTCCCCAGGGCAGTGCCCAGACCCCCATATCCCTTTTGTGGCAGTGTCCTGATTATCAGTGCAGTCTCAACAGTGCCCACCAATGCTGCCAATCAGTGCCTCCTCATCAGGGTCACCTATCAGTGCTGCCCATCAGTGCCACCTATCAGTGCACCCTATCCGTGCCCATCAGTGCCTATCAGTGCCGCCTCATCAGTGAAGGAGAAAAATTACCTGTTTACAAATTTTTATAACAAACTATGAAAACGTTGTTTTTTTTTGTCTGTCTGAAAAAAATAACCCAGTGGTGGTGATTAAATACCACCAAAAGAAAGCTCTATTTGCATGAAGAAAGCAAAGATGAGACTGTGTCAACTTAATAAATAAAAAATATTTCTTGGTTCAAAAATATGCACACTTGACGAGGGATCCCAGTCAATTTATGAGTAAAAATCTTGAACCGCTTCTTGTAAAGTTTAAAAAAAAAATAGATATTTGGAAACGTTTTCCATTATCAGTGGCGGGAAGGTGTGGGCTGATAAAAATGATTTGGATGCCACAACTATTGTACATATTGCACAACTCCCCGGTTTGGATAGGCAGGAAGTGGTTCAAAAAAATTGAGTCCCTTTTCAGGGAACTAATATGGAAAGGGGGGCAAGCCAGGATTCGGCTCCGAACCCTGCAACTCCCTGTGAAGGAAGGGGGCCTTGCGGTGCCCAACCCGGAACGTTACTTCCTGGCATCTCAATTACAACAATTAATAGGATGTGGTGTTCCGGGGGGGGGCACCCCAAGTGGTAGAATAATGCTGATGGGGACGGGACATAAAACAATAATAGAAACTATTGAAGCTGACTCTTTTTGCTATAAGTATCCTACAATAAAAATGATAATAAAAATTTGGACAACAGTTAAAAAACAGTTACACTATAAAGGATTAACTGAGTACTCCCCCCTATGGAACAACAAAAATCTACATGAAGTTTTCCAGGTAGGAAAAGTTGAAGCATGGGAAAAACAGGGTATCACAAGACTAAGACAACTGTATAGAGGCAACTTGTTAAAAAAAATTCAGATCTGAAACGAGAGTTCAATATACCGCAGTATACGGCCTATGCATATCTACAAATAGTTCATGCACTAAAGGCCCAATTCCTGAAACAGCCGTTAATATGGACAGAAATACCCCTTTTTAAAAAGATACTTGAAGTTGGCTCTACTAAAGGGTTAATATCCGAGTTATACGGACAAATGGGTCAAGAAGCGAATACAGGGGAGAAACTCCAATATGTAAAGGCAAGATGGGAAGAGGATTTAGGCGTAATAACCAGTGTACAATGGAAGAGAATTTTGGAGATGGGTCCGATGGTCTCAGTCTCCCCCCCGCAGAGGATATCCCATTTGATGTTGATAAATAGAGCTTACTATACCCCTAAACGGTTATTTAAATTTGGGAGGAGAGCTGACGATAGCTGCCCCAGATGTCAAGGAACTGGTGATCTCCTGCATATGTTGTGGAGATGCCCTAAATTGCACCGTTATTGGACGGGAGTGATTAACGGCATGAATGAGGTATTTGGGATTAAGCTTGAGAGAGAAGTTAGGGCATGTATACTGGGATATAGAAGGGAATTGGAAGAGGAGAAAAGCAAAACAGTAGCAATCCTAAGATGCTTGTTCCAGGCCAGGAAATTGATTGCAACCAAATGGCAATCAAGGGAACCCCCTACCGTAAGTGATTGGATTAGGACTGTAAATGAGATCTTATGTAGAGAAAGAACAGTATATATAAAGAGAGGTAACCTCAAGGAGTTTAAGAAGATGTGGCATCCCTGGCTGGTAAAAATGAGCCCCTTGGAGTAGAGGGCTTAATTATAACGACGCCCCACCCAGGATAGAAGAGGAACTGATAAGATTGGGAATAGGTACATAGGAATCCACGCATGAACATAGGGGGGTGGGGGGGGGTGAGGGAATGGGGAGTAAAAGGTATTGATAAGGGAATAAGATGTAATATATAATAGAGGGAGGGGAGGAGGATGTATAAAGGCCTTTATTATTAATTTTTGGCCATGCTTTCTCTGCCCCCCTCCTTCCCTCTCTCTTTTTTTTTTTTTTTTTGTCTCTTTTCCGTTTCCCTTGGGATAAAATGTATAAGACCTATTTAATGTGCACTTTTATAACAGGATAAGAGCCTACTCACTTGTTATTTTTTACAATGAAGTGTTAAATAAATGTGGATAATAATAAATAAAGATTGAAATATAAAAAAAAAAAAATATGCACACTTGTGAAATAGACGTGCATGAGGATATCTAATATGTGACTGTACTCTTGATATGTGCTTCATTTGAGTGGGCCTTAACATAATGCATGTTAAAATGCAACATAACACACCAGAAAATGTAGGAGTAAATGTGCCCTACTATCACTGATCCAGAACAAGTATGCAGTTAAGGAAGGTAAGAGAAAGGAAGGAAGTGTTTATTGGCATACTTGGCACTGAAGATAGATGATCAGCAGAAAGCCAGCGTACTAATTTTTCAGTCGAAAAGCTCAGCCTTTATTTTTCTCTTATGACGGTTTTTTAAAACTTTTTTAAATTCACATTTGTTCCAAAGCAAGCATCCTGCAGAAGAGATGTACTTGCATTTAACAATAAACATATAAATTGCATTTCCTTATTGATCCCTCTATACTTACTATGGAAAGGATTGATTGCTAAAAGCGGGGATGCTACACAGTGCTCTACAAAAGATTCTAATCTCCCGTCACTTTAGAGCTGACTCTTACAACCTTATGGTTCTAAATAATGGATTATAATTCCTTTTATAGTTTGATCACATTCTGCTGATGGAAGGTACTCTATATCTAAAGGAGGTATGCTATTATAGGGTCTAGGCAGCAGAGCTGGAAATAGTATTTTTTTTTTCCAGTTTTCCAAGTCTTTCTATAGCATGTGAAATACTAGCAGTTACATATGTTATGCATTCCATCTTTATTAGCATTTTACAAAATGTTTACAAAGAGAATCAAATATATCAAATAAAAAATATGGTTCAAAAAAGAGAAAAGAAAAAAAAAACAATCACACTTATAATTAGGTATTTCACATAGACAGGATATCAATGTGCGGAGTCCTCGGAGTAAGGGTAGACATACAAAGGTGTGTGAGCATATGTGGAGATCATATTTGATTAATTACATAAGAGTTCACTGTAATGGAAATTGACCAGTGCCAGAGTCCCCAGAGCTTAGGTAATGCAGCAAGGCCTAAGTTTAGAAGAGGGGAAAAAAGAGGGGGTGAGTGGAAATCAGGTGGAGAGGTGTGGAAAAAATGGGGGTGGTAAGAGTAGAGGGGGAGGGTGTCACGTCCCCCCCCCCATGGCCAGGACTGTACCTGAGAATACCCAACCACATTTTTTTGAGTAATGACTACGACTAGTCCATGTGGTACAGAGCATATCACTGCAGCATAGGTGGCAGTTGAGATCTCAAGCCCACCAAGAGCCTCACAGGGCATAATACTGAAACCTCAGCATGCATTCAGCTGACATATATTTGTTGGAACTCTGTGGTACAGAAATATGTTATCCAGTGAACTCACACTTTGCAGGTTTTTTCCTCTGTACGCCTTACAACACTTGTCAGGCTCTTCATCCTCTTTATATCTTCGATCCTATGAAAGCAGTGCTAGAGAGGGAACTGTGGTGGATTTTTGTAATGCAGGGATATGGGAGTGAGCCACAGTAACCAGGTGTTGAACAACTGACCATTTGTTAAAGTGATGTAAAAGGGGAAAAAAACTGGGGTGAAAGGTACAGAGTAGTCTGTAAACTTCTGTACTATAAAAAAGTTCTGTTTCCAAATTATTGGAGCAGTGGACAAGACCAGAAGATATGTATCATGTCGCCTATGTCTGTGCCACAACACCAGCAGGTATCTGTCACAGAGGGGTACATGTGATGAAGCATGGCAGGAGGATCCTACAAATGGAGGATTTGTGGGAAAAGGCTAGGATTCTCGTTTGGTCCTCTGGTGTAAATTCGAGTTGGACATCCCTCTCCCATTAAGTCAAAACTTTCAGAAGGGTTGAGGGGGACTAGGAATAGGAGATTATAGGTGAGGGTGCATGTCTGATGGGGTCCCCTGCTCTGCATTTCCTTTCAAAAGTCAACAGGGGGTGGGCAAACAGTGACACAGATGGTAAGGATTTCAACTGGGATAGTTGAAGCAAGTGGATTTGGTTTACATGGAAGAGTGGTTGTGTCAGCGACATCTGTTGGACATATAGCCAACGTGATTGGTTGATGAAATGTGTCACAGAGTACATAACCTTTCAGCACAGTAAAGAGAAATTTGCATCTTGTAGGTCTGCGATTTTTTTTTTGCCCATAATGGGATAGAGGGCGAGGAAAAAGGGGACAGACCATAGGTAGTGAAGGCATTTGCACAAAGTTTCCAAGTTGGGGCAATAGTGGGATTGTTGAGTAAGGATGTGGAAGGCAGGAAAGGGCACCAGGGCAGTATTGTAAGTGGTGTGGGAAATACATGATGTTCCATGGCCACCCATTGCTTTGTTAGTAAATGTCTGTTCCAGTCAATGACCCTAGTAAGATGTGTCGCCAATTGGTAAAGTCACACAACCGATAGAGTCATCCCACCCTCTGCTTTATGTTGTCAAAGAATTGTGTGCTTAACGCAGGCCGGCCTGTCCGTCCATTCAAACTTATTCCAAATCGACTGCACCAATCTCAAATAGGAAGATGGGATGGCAATCGGTGAAGTCTGGAACAAGTACAGGAGTTTAGGAAGGAGATTGTGCTTGATGATATTACATCTACGCATCCATGAGAATGCATGTTTGTGCCAACCAGCTATTTCTTTCTTGAAGGAGGCAGGGAATCGTGCAAAATTCAGGGAGTACATTTTTTTTAAATAATTCACCAGCTGAAACCCAAAGTAGCAAATGCTAGAGGGAACCATTTGAATGTGAAATTGGATCTGAGTCTCAGCAGCAGTGCCCCTGGTAGACCAAAATTCAGGGCCTTGGATTTCTGGAAATTTATTTGGAAGTTAGCTAGAGCCCTATATTGTTGGAACTCAGCCATTAGGTTAGGTACCAACAGGTCTGGTTGACTTATGAAAAATAAACAGTCATCTGCATATGTGGGGACCTTGTGCCAGCACTGGCCAACTTCAAGTGCATTAATGTCACGGTTTGCCCATATTTGATGTAAGAAGGGCTCTAAGTTTAATATGAAAATAAGAGGAGACAGGGAGCAACCTTGTTGCATCCTGTTCCTGATATCCAATGATTGAGAAAGCACTCCGTTGGCCCTAACCTGCACCGTAGGAGTCAAGTACAAAGACTCTATCCAGCCCATCAGAGATTTGCCAAAACCAATGGGCTATAAGATAAGTTTGAGGAAAGTCCAATAAACCCTGTCAAAAGCCTCAGCGTCCGTATAAAGGATGAAGGTGGAATTGGCCTTTGACAGGGTGGAGTGGATCACATTTAAGGCTCTTATTATGAAGCATTATTAGCATGAAGCCTAAGTGGTCTAGGTCAGTGTTTCTCAACCTTTTTTAGTCAAGGCCCCCTTTGAATTTTTGGACAATCTCAAGGTTCCCTATTCTAAAATGTAAAAACTATTCTAATAGTTTTACATAATGCAACAACATTGACACACGTAGGACACCCAATAATAGAGGTGATTAATTCTTCTAAAGCAAATACACTTTTGCAAATTGGTACTGACTAGTATTCCAATCTTTCTCTTTTTATTAATTTTTTGTTTCCATCACTCACTCACTCTAACTCACTCACGCTAATTTGACCCCAGTGCTGACAGAGAGGGGCAGGGGAGGGTCAAAAAAGGATGCAGTGCAGGTGACAATCATCCTACTTATCAACTGATGATATAATTGGTTGTTAGGATGCCGGTGGCTAGAAGGTCGTAATGGTGTACAATGAAAACTTGTGGCTTTTTGTAACTATAAGGCAGGCTTCATCCATTTCCTGGCTTGCGTACAGTTTTTAGGCAAATTTTAGGCTACTTGCACACTGAGGCGCTGGGCGCGCTGGCGGTAAATCGGCGCTATATTTAGTGCCACTTTACCATCGTTTTAGCATCGCTTTTTGGCCGCTTGCGGGACAGTTTTACCCCCGCGAGCGGCCGAAAAAGGGTTAAAACCGCCCGCAAAGCGCCACTGCAGCAGCGCTTTGCAGGTGGGTTTGGAGCGCTGCCCCATTGTTTTCAATGGGAAGGGGCGCTTTAGGAGCGGTAAATACACTGCTCCTACAGCGCTCCAAAGATGCGTCTTGCAGGACATTTTTCAGCGTCCTGCAAGCGCACCGCTCCAGTGTGAAAGCCCTCGGGCTTTCACACTGGAGACACAGCAGCGGCATTTTGCCAAGGCACACCTGAAGAGACCTCAAGGCACCCAACGGTGCCTGGGCACCCTTTTTGAAAAAGGCTGGTCTAGGTGTATAATGTCTTGTAGGTGCGGGATCAGGCATGTTGCAAAAATTTGCACCACTTGACTAAAGGCATTGAGCGCTGCTATGAAGTGTGGGGCCAGCTGAGCATGAAAGTGTTTATAATATGCTAAAGTATAGCCATCGGGCTTGGCTTTCCTTGTTTTGGTCTGTTTGATAGCCATTATGAATTCCAGGGGTGTGATAGGACTTTCCAGAATTGCAATGGTGTCAGAACCTAGAATTGGTAGCTTGGACTGTCTAAGGTACTCTCTAATTGGCAACTGTGGGGATCAAGTTTGATGGTGGTGCAGTACCCTATAAGGTTACCCTTAACATCTTTTGAGGAATCTAGGATCACATTGAAGTCCCCTCCTAGAACAAAGAAAACAAGATTTGTGAATGACTGGGCAAATATTCAGTCGCAAAAGTCATCTTGTGGGTGCCCAAGACCCCTGTAATAAACGGGTAACTCCCTCATTTCTACAGCAGTTACAAGGGTGTAAAATGTAAATGTAATCAAATCTCTGGTGGTGAACATTGCTACAGACTGTTAGTAGTTGTAGAATTTTTAGCATCATTATATCACAAACCAGTGAAGCACCGTGGTCACACAGCTCAGCTTTTTTCATATGATGAAGAGGCAGAAAACAGACATAAATAATGTGATTTTGAGATTTGTTTTGGTGTTTCAATTTCAATTATGAGGTAATCAAACCCATCAGAATTTACTTAGACTTTGATGGCTTAGTTTACTGTTAACCATTGTTCTTAAGTTCTGCTGTTTTTCCCAAGTGTATCCTCTATTATCACAACCTAGGTGCATAATCTTTAGCTTTATCAGTTAATTATTATTATTTTTTTTTTTATTCCAGCTAAGATGTTTTTTCTTCTTTGAAGTTGTACATGGAAAGGGTAAGGGTTAGAGCCTCAGGTTTTATTGTACCCTGGGTTTTCATAGTTACATAGTTAGTCTGGTTGAAAAAAGGCACAAGTCCATCTAGTTCCACCAATATATCATCATGGATACTTAATAAGATTTCCTATCTCATGACATTTGCAGGACAGAAAATGTACTTTTGAAAGTGAGTGAGGGGAAGTCCCCTATGGTGACACTTGTTTTGGTAACAAATTATCAAATTTCTCCAAAAGTGATATGACAGTAAAAAAAAGTTTGCATTTTAACTGCCCATGTTTATTTACTGTAGATCTATGTGTAATACTGGTTCTTCTGAGAATTAACAGTGCTACATAATTTTGTGTCAGGAGTAAAACTGCTAACATTACCTTGCATTCTTTTCACCATAAGTGAGTAAAAAAAAAAAAAAAAAATGGCATAAAGACGTTCCTATTACAGCTATGGTACCCTCTGCTTTCTTTTTTGTAACCAGTCACTTAGAATTATTATTTTTTTATTTGCAATTGGCTAGGCAGCCATACGTCTCTTTCAATCTTATATGGCACGTATATCAGCCAATTCAGACCCATATGCACCCTTCTGCTGATCCTTATGATAACACCATAACAGGTCAATGTGTATAAACGTAGAAAATCCTTTTATAGATAAAAAATAAATTGATTTATAAATATAACCATATGGGGCAGACAGCTGTACAGCTGTTTGCAGGAACCTGGCATTGCACCAATGATCTGCAGTGTAAAAAATGTATAAATGCACACTTTTTTACCTGAAAAATCATGCACATTTATTATTTTTTTAAATGGTGAACTTAGCCTTTAACCATTTGACCTCCGCAAGATTTACCCTCCCTCGTGACCAGGCCATTTTTTGCACTGCATTACTTTAACTGACAATTGCTTTTGGTGGTGCTTGATCACCACTGCATTTATTATTTTTTGCACTTTAAACAAAAAAAAGGCCAACAATTAAAACAAATAAAATAAAATAAATATATATATAAATAGTTAGATAGTTGGTAAGGTTGAAATAAAGACACCAGTCCATCCTGAATGAGTGAGGATGCGTGTCTACAATTGTCCCTATCCCTGTACATTGTGTCTCATTAAGATGCTCATCTATTATTATTAGATATTTAAGGTACCCATATATGGTATGGCCGTCAATTTACGCAGCGCTCCACACATACATTGCATGCTCACATCGGTCCCTACCCTCAAGGAGCCCACAATCCAAGGTCCCCAACTCACACCCATATACCAGGACAGAAGCCAATTAACCTACCAGAATGTCTTTGGATTGTGGGAGGAAACCGGAGTACCCAGAGGAAACCCACGCAGGCACAGGGAGAACATGCAAACTCCAGGCAGGTAGTGTCGTGGTTGGGATTTCAACCAGTGACCCTTTTTACTGCTAGGTGAGAGTGCTATCCACTACACCACTAATAATAATAATAACAATATATAATAGTATATCTATATATATATATATATTTTTTTTTTATCTACTATAAAACACATTCAATAAAATTTGTAAGAAAAAATCAAATTTCTTCCTAAATTTTGGCCAATATGGATTCTGCGACACGTTTTTGGTATAAAAAAAATCCCAATAAGCGTATATTGATTACATGAACGTTATAGTGTCTACAAACTATTAGATATATTTATGGAATTTGTATATTTTTTTATGATGGTGATCAGCGACTTATAACAGGACTGCGATTTTGCAGCGGACAATCGGGCACTAACTGACACTTTTGCACTTTTGACACTTTGTGGGAACCAGTGACACTAATACAGGGATCAGTGCTAAAAATATGCACTGTCACTGTACTAATGACACTGGCTGGGAGGCGGTTAAACATCTAGGGTGATCAAAGGATTAACTGTGTGCCTAGCCAGTGTTTTTGTGTACACAGTGTGCTGCTTTGCAGAGACACAGAATACATCCCTTCCTCCCCGTCAGAACTGAGATATGCCTTGTTTACATAAGCATATCTCAGCTCTCTGTGTATTTCCAACGATCGGTGTGTGACTGAGTACATTGACACCCGCAGATCGGCTTCTGCTGTAAATTATCACAACAGAAGTGGCCCAATGGCGGCGCTTGCTACCCCTGCAGGCGAAAGTGCAGAATCACGTACAGTGTGTATAGAAAAGAATTACCCCCCTTTAAAATAAATTTTGTTGCTTTGCAGCCTGAAATGAAAACAGACACAGTTTTTGTTTTATCCAGCTGTATTTACTCAGTGCAACTTATAACATCCAAGTGAAAGATATAACAACAACATGCCAGAAAAAAATTCAAAAACAGAATCACTGAGTTGGAAAAAGGGTCACCCCCTTGTGTCAGTATTTTGTTGAACCACCTTTTGCTGTATTAACAGCCTTTAGTCTAGATTTTGCGAAATTTGCCCAATCTTCCTTGAAGAACTGCTCAAGTTCAGGTAAATTTGAAGGTGACCGTTTGTGGACTGCATTCTTCAGGTCATTCCACAGATTTTTATTGGGGTTTAAAGCGGTAGTAAAGCCGCTGAACTTTTTTTTTTTTTTAACACCTGTAAAGGAAAAGGCATAATGAGCTAGTATGCACCGCATACTAGCTCATTATGAAATACTTACCTTAGAACGAAGCGTCGGTAACTCACCTTGGCCACGCCGAGGTCGCTGACATGTTGCCTCGGCGTGTCTTCCGGTTATCGCGACTCCAGCGCTGTGAGTTGCTGGAGCAGCGATGTCGTCACTCCCGCACATGCGCACGGGAGACTTCTTCCCGTCAGGGTTCGGATTCTGCCGGCCCTTCAGCCGAGAATCCCCCGTGCGCATGCGCCGCTGCAGTCAGCGGCGCATTGCACGGGGAATATCTCCTAAACCGTACAGGTGTAGGTAAAAGTTATATTTTTGACTTTACTTCCACTTTAAGTCTGGTCCCCGACTAGGCTATGCAACGATATTCACCTTTTTCTCCTTCAACCACCGTGTTGTCATTTTTGCTGTGTGCTTTGGGTCATTGTCATGTTCGAAGATAAACCTTAGTTCATACATATTGCAATACATGTTTAAGCTGGCCAACTGCATTAAAGTAATCCCTCTTATGGTAAGTTCTTCTCTGCTCTACCAATGCAAATGCTGCTGTGGACACAATGCCAACATGGGGCAAACAGACATAAAGTGTGGGAGTACTAGGTTCAGGTCTGGTCACTGACCTGCAATGCAACAGAAACAAGATATACTTGTGCTCAAATCCCAATAGCTTGTACATGTATATAATTGTTGGCCAGCTTAAACATGTATTGCAATTGTAACTAAAAATCCATGTTTTTCATTGAAAAGTTTGCCAGAAATCATTTTTCCAGTTTTTATTATGCAATAGGGGAGTATTTGCAAGCAGAACATTCTCCACACTATACAAAAATACTGATGAGATTGGCTTTTTATTTCTATATCTGAAACCAGTATATTTTTATTTAGGCAATGGTCATTATGATGAGAAAATTGATCCTATCAAACCTGGATTAACTTGATCCACTTGGGGTTGGGATTTGTAAATGTGTATTATTTTGCCTTAATGTGTGCACACTTTGGAGGCCCGCCTTCATAACACCTTAGATGTGTGACAAGCCTCCATTTTTATCACTTGCCCCAAGCACAGCCAATCAGTCGTTGTGATGGCTTGGCACCCAATAATTTCTATCCACCAGAAACCCCCCCCCCCCAACCCCCACCAACAATATAAAAGCAGAACAATTGATGCTGCCCTATGCAGTGTTTTGCAGGGAGAAAAATCATTAAAATAAAGCCCAGAGCTAATAATGTGGCTTGATACACAAAATTGAAGGGGGTCTACTGCTATCATTAGTGCACTTGTGCCATCAACCGACACGCTCTTTTTTTTTTTTTTTTTTTTGACAGTTGTACCTTTTAGAGGCTCCATTCACATCTCAGCGTTCCGAATTGCAGGCGAAATTTCCACAATTCTACCCACGATTCGCAATAGCAGCAAATCGTGGGACGCCTGTGCGTTGTCCATTGATTTTAATAGCACCCCCAAATGCAGCACGATTTTCCTGCGACTCATCGGGTGACAATCGCAGTAAAAACACGCAGAATCACGGGACACCCTTCACCCAAAAGAAATACAGGAGCTTCTTTTGGGCGATGGGTGTCCCGCGATTTTATTTGTGTGTTTTTACGCGATTGTCGCCCCCATATGCGGAGATGTGAACAGAGCCTTATAGTACAGTGTATTTTGTTTTTGTACATAGCATGCTTTACAACCTGGCAACAGGTTTAATAGTAAACCATCTGCATATGCAGCTACTTTAAGAAATAGGGAAGCCCTTAATATTTATGTAACGCTTATGCCCCATACACACGGTCAGACATTCCAACCACAAAATCAGTCAGATATTTTCCGACGGATTTTGGCCGAAACTTGTCTTGCATACACACGGTCGCACAAAGTTGTCGGAAAATCCGATCGTTCGGAACGAGGTGACGTCCAAAAAGTACAACGGGACTACGTAGATGCCAGTAGTCAATAGCTTTCATCTCCAAATTTTTTCTGAGCATGCGTGGCACTTTGTGCGTCGGAATTCTCTACACACGATCGGTAAAAGTAAGATTGGATTTTGTTGTCGGAAAATTTTAAATCCAACTCTCAAACTTTTTCCGTCGGAAATTCCGACGGAAAAAGTCCGATAGAGCCCACACACAATCGGATTTTCCGACAACATAATCCGATCAGACTTTTTCCGTTGGAATGACCGACCGTGTGTACAGGGCATTAATCATGCAGAGAAAAGGCTTCATGGTGATAGTAGTGGCGATAGTGGACAACCCTGCTTAGGTGCCATTGCAAATATTGAAGGCGTCCCACAGGATCCTGCTCGCACCCTTGCATATGGTTCATGTTTGAGGGTCATAAAAAAATTTTCTAAGGCCGTGTACACACGAGCGGACTTTCCCGCGGGATTGTCCGTCGAACTAGAGTTTTTCCTCCCAAAAGTCCGACGGAAGTTTTAAGTTCAGACTTAAAATTGTCCGCTTGACTCGGCAGTCCAGCGGACGATTCCGCGGTCTGTGTGCTAGTCCGCGGGACTTTTGAAATCAACAGACTTGCAGTGAATGCCGCCGCGCCAGCCCTGTCACCTGGTATGAATTTAAAGGGGAATCCCTACGCCGAAAAAACGGTGTGGGGGTCCCCCCCACATCCACCTCAGACCCTTATCCGAGCACGCAGCCCGGCCGGTCAGGAAAGGGGGTGGGGATGAGCGAGCGCCCCCCCTCCTGAGCTGTACCAGGCCACGTGCCCTCAACAGGGGGGGTGCCCTGGGGAAAGGGGGGCCCTGCTGCCCCCCCACCCCAAAGCACCTTGTCCCCATGTTGATGAGGACAAGGGCCTCTTCCCGACAACCCTGGCCATTGGTTGTCGGGGTCTGCGGGCGGGGGGGCTTACCGGAATCTGGGAGCCCCCTTTAATAAGGGGGCCCCCAGATACCGGCCCCCCACCCTATGTGAATGAGTATGGGGTACGATGTACCCCTACCCATTCACCTAAGGAAAAAAGTGTAAATAAAAAAATGACACAATTTTTGAAAATATTTTATTGCACAGGTCTGGGGGTCTTCTTCCGTCTTGGGGGGTCTTCTCGCCGGACTCCTCTGCTATCTTCTGCTCTTTTACCTAGCTCTTTCACGAGCGGAGGAGCCTGGCTTTCTCTTTCGTCGCCGCCATCGTCTGGGGGTCTCGTTCCGCCTTCGGGGGTCTTGTCCCGCTCTTCGGTTCTTCTTGCCGCTGTCGCTGTCCCTGCCGCCTTCTGCGTCGTCGTCGTCTTCTTCTTCTTCCGATGTTGACTCGTCGCTCTCTCTGTCCGGAATGGCAGAGACATGCGGTGTTGTGACTTATATAGGGGCGGGACCACCAGCTCATGTCACATGGTGACCCCGCCCCCATATGATGTCACAGTCCCATAATCCTCCGGGACTGTGACTCCGAGACTCCCGTCTACCTGGAGTCACGTTCCAAATGAACGGACTTTCCGATCGTGTGTCGGCAAGTTCGTTCATTTCAAAAGTCACGCAAACTTTTTCAAAAAATCCGCCGGAAAAGTCCGGGCATGTGTGGGCAAGTTCATACGGTCGGAAAGTCCGGCGGAACTCCGCTGGAAAGTCCGGCGGTTTGTCCGCTGGACAAGGTCCGGCGGACAATCCCGCCGGAAAGTCCGAGCGTGTGTACGCCGCATAAGTGGTGAACTTTCTCTGCATCTGTGGAAAGTATAAACCCAGGGATGGATTAAAACTCTTATTTGTGTAGCTACTCAGTGGAAAAGCTTTTATGTAGTTTTCCCATTACTATTTTCAAATGAGAATCTCATGATTAAAGATCTGTGTAGATCTGTATAGGAAAACTAAACTCAAGAACAAAATGTACTCTAATTGCAACTTACCAGTACTTAGATAAAACAGTGTTACTTGTTATTTGCAAACTTCTAAACTTCCCATCACCCGTAATGAGATGAACATAGACAGAGATAAACTAGAACTTCGAGGTATTTGAGGAGCACTTTGATTTCATGGCAATATCAGAAATCTGACTGGACAGCTCACATGACTGGGCTGCAAATATTGAGTAGTACACTCTATTTTGGAGGGACAGAATTGCAGAAGAGGTGGAGGTGTATGTTTGTATGTAAGTGAAGAGCGATCTGAAAGTGAGTTTGAGAGATGATATCACTAACGAGAACGGTGATGGTGCAGAGTCTTTGTGGCTGGAGATCCATAAGAGTGCAGCAAATAGTAAATTACTTACGGGAGCATGTTATAGGTCCCTTAACATAAAGGATGAGGAGAAGTCTCAGCTCCTGTCTCAGATTGAAATGGTTACAAAGTAGGTAATTTTATTATTATGTGGCAAATGTAATTATCTTAATATTGAACCATACAATCAACAAAGGCTTGCAATCTCCTAAACCTATTGCAGGACAATTTCATGGAACATATGGTGGACAGTTGCAGAGCTAAAAATTCTTTCACCCAGGTAAAGGACTCAGTTTGGCATCCCCCACCCCCACTTGAGAGAGAAGGTCTACACAATCATCACGTAGGTGAGGTTTGAGCATTTTCAAGCTTCACTCCCAAAGTAAAGGGGGCATCACTGGAAAAAAAAATCGAGCCAAGGCTTTCTTCTGTGTGCTCTTCTTCCTTCCCACGATGGGCTTCCAAATCTGATGCAGAGGTGAGGCTTAAAACTATAGGAACACTATAGGATTGTAAAAGACCTGGGACACCTATGGGTGCCCCAAGGAGAGCGGTATGTGGTGCAAATAGCGCTTTGAGGCGAACAGTGGGTGTGGCCATATTGCGTTAACAGTGGCGGGGCTTAAAAGGGCATGGTTAAATAAAATCTATTTTTGTACCCATAAAATATGCTTAGATTAATAAAGCAAACGTTACTGTAAAAATATGAATTTAGCCTACCTTAAAAGTGGAATGCAGGGCTGGTGCAAGTTTTTTTTCTTTTTTACACAGGTGAAAGTACAAGTAGCACACTCCTGTGGGAAGCAAATTGAAGAGTGCAGGGTTCAGGGGTATGCTATGTACTGAGTGCAGGGTTCAGGGGTGCTTTCTGTACAGAGTGCATGGTTCAAGGATGCGCTACATACAGAGTGCAAGGTTCAGAGGTGCTCTGCGTTAAGAATGCAGGGTTTAGGGGTGTGCTATGTAAAGAGTGCAGGGTTCAGGGGTACATATCTCATAGACCACCTTAAACCAAAAATGACTCCCCTGAAAATCTCCACCCTCAGACAATCTTATTACCCTGTCATCACGACCCCCCCACCCCCTTTCACCTATACAAATGCAACCGTAATATTTTCCAATCCCCCCCTTAAATTTCCCCTCTCAACAAAGACCTTAGATACAGCGTGGCTCAATGTGAGCTGGAGATGTTATTCCTGTCAGGCTCCACCTTGTTGTCTGTTGTGAGACAGGGAGAGCTGAGGAAGAGCCTACTGGAAGCTTCCATGGCTCTGTACATTACACTAGCTCACTAGCTGCACCTGGGGACCGTGGGGTGGGGATGGTTCATTGCAGCCGCATAGAGCGCACGTCTATGCGCTTGTGTGTGCAAATCTCCGGTTGCCCTTGGTTTACTATTTTGATGGTAGAGTCTTCTGCTGACTGTGTTCAGCATGGAGCAGGACATGCTCGCTATACTCCACTACAGAGATCTCGGACAGCCTGCGGGGAAGAAGGAGGAGGAGAAAAGAACCATGACGCCTCTCTTAATGCAGCAGCCCTAAGGGTGGAACCCCCAAAAAGGAAAAATGCTCTGTTAGATCTATTAATTTCAAACAACAGCAAGCTTATTAAAGATGTGCAAGTTGGAAACAACTTGGGTAATGATAATCATGATCTGATCACATTTGTCATAAGTTACAGGAAAGAGAAACATGTTGGTATGACAAGAATTTCAAAAAAGCAAACTTCAATAAGCTGTGATCCTTACTGTATGACATTCAGTGGGACCCAATACCGTATTTGCAACAAAGAGCACACAAGTGTAGTGGGAGAGTTTTAAAGATGAACTAAACTTAGTTCTAAACTAAGTGCTTTTGTAATTTTTCAACAGTACATGTTGTGCTTTTTTAAATGTCTTTCAAGTCATGATACTGTCCAGAAGATGAAACATGATTCATGTACAGTATGTATGGTTAGTACAAAGTAGTTTTAAGCTAAAAAGTATTGTTGAATGGTTGTTTGTGAAATCATAGCCAACGTAGCTGTATCCAACTTCTCCAAGGGGGAAGGGGGCATTTTAATAATAAGGAAAGTGCATCTGAGTTGCTGCCATTTGTTGATACTGGTGCAATGAACACTGCTGCTTGCAACTGTTTTAATGTGCATTCCATAAGTACATTCATAGACATCCTGCATGAACCGCTGCAGGTATCAATGTTGCGTTAATAACACCCCAAAAACATGTCGCAAAACGCAGCGCAGTTGGCTGAATCAGATTGCATGGGTGCGAAAACCTGTGCAATCCAATTCTAGCATGGCAAAAAAAAGGCGCATGCATGGGTGCGGTGCGATTTGAGCCATACAAAATTAAATGTCTCAAATTGCACTGCATAGAATTGCATGCGATTTGAACAAGAATGTAGTGCGATCCCTGTCTGAATCACATGTGGTTTCCTGCACCTCTTTAGTGTGAACCAGCACTTAAAGGCTAACTCCAGGAAAATTAAAAAATCTACCATTGCAATCACACTACACAGGTTAATTGCTTGTTTAATGCAGAGGCCCCCTCCCGGCCCCTCCCTCCTGCTGAGTGTCCCCATAGGAAGCAGCTTGCTATGGGGGCATCTGAGCAGGCTCGCTCTCTAGCGCGCTGCTCTGTATGTCGACTCACACACAAAGTGTGACTTGGCCCTGCCCCCGCAATCCTCATTGGCTGACTGGCTGTGATTGACAGTAGTAGGAGCCAATGGCTCAGCCAATGAGAAAGAAGAGACCTGGGAGAGCCACTGCTATCAAGCACATCGCTGGGTTGAGGTGGGGCTCATGTAAGTATTGGAGGGGTTGCTGCAAACAGAAGATTTTTTACCCTCATGCATAGAATTTGTAGGGATGGGCCCGGTGCTCGATGCGAACCCACGTTCGCATCGAGCACCGGGCGTTCGCTCGCTCGGCGCGCCCAGAACTATTTTGGCCGCTCGCATCACGTTCGTGTGATGCGAGCGGCCCCGCAATGCATTGCGGCCGGCGCGGCCGGCGCAGTGCATTGCTGGCTGATGATTGGCCAAGCATGCACTGTGACCCCGCATGCTTGGCCAATCACAGCCCCGGAAACTCGAAGAGCCATAATTGGCTACAGGCAGGACGCCTGTAGCCAATTACAGCTCAGGGGCTTTAGTACACGCCCCCCCCCCCCTATAAAAGGCCGCCACGCCGTCTGCGCCGGTCACATGCTGTTCCGGCGTAGATAGAGCAGGATAGATCTGTGACACTCTGCTGGATTTAGTTAGTTAGAGAGATTTACTTAGAGAGATTGAGTTAGATAGATTCATTTACAAAGATTGATTTAGAAAGAGGGGCTTGTAGTGTGTTCGTGGCAGGCAGGCAGAGCTCCTATATTTTGTTCCCAGAAGCACCTATAGGACTTGTAGTGTGTTCGTGGCAGGCAGGCAGAGCTCCTATATTTTGTTCCCAGAAGCACCTATAGGACTTGTAGTGTGTTCGTGGCAGGCAGGCAGAGCTCCTATATTTTGTTCCCAGAAGCACCTATAGGACTTGTAGTGTGTTCGTGGCAGGCAGGCAGAGCTCCTATATTTTGTTCCCAGAAGCACCTATAGGACTTGTAGTGTGTTCCTGGCAGGCAGGCAGAGCTCCTATATTTTGTTCCCAGAAGCACCTATAGGACTTGTAGTGTGTTCGTGGCAGGCAGGCAGAGCTCCTATATTTTGTTCCCAGAAGCACCTATAGGACTTGTAGTGTGTTCGTGGCAGGCAGCAGAGCTCCTATATTTTCTTCCCAGAAGCACCTATAGGACTTGAAGTGTGTTAGACCCATCACACAGAGATCATATATATTGTTCCCAGAAGCACCTATAGGACTTGAAGTGTGTTAGTCCCATCACACAGAGACCTATATTTTCTTCCCAGAAGCACCTATAGGACTTGAAGTGTGTTAGTCCCATCACACAGAGATCATATATTTTGTTCCCAGAAGCACCTATAGGACTTGAAGTGTGTTAGTCCCATCACACAGACCTATATTTTCTTCCCAGAAGCACCTATAGGACTTGAATTGTGTTAGTCCCATCACACAGAGATCATATATTTTGTTCCCAGAAGCACCTATAGGACTTGAAGTGTGTTAGTCCCATCACACAGACCTATATTTTCTTCCCAGAAGCACCTATAGGACTTGAAGTGTGTTAGTCCCATCACACAGAGATCATATATTTTGTTCCCAGAAGCACCTATAGGACTTGAAGTGTGTTAGTCCCATCACACAGACCTATCATATTTTCTTCCCAGAAGCACCTATAGGACTTGAAGTGTGTTAGTCCCATCACACAGAGATCCTATATTTTGTTCCCAGAAGCACCTATAGGACTTGAAGTGTGTTAGTCCCATCACACAGACCTATATTTTCTTCCCAGAAGCACCTATAGGACTTGAAGTGTGTTAGTCCCATCACACAGAGATCATATATTTTTTTCCCAGAAGCACCTATAGGACTTGAAGTGTGTTAGTCCCATCACACAGACCTATATTTTCTTCCCAGAAGCACCTATAGGACTTGAAGTGTGTTAGTCCCATCACAAAGAGATCATATATTTTGTTCCCAGAAGCACCTATAGGACTTGAAGTGTGTTAGTCCCATCACACAGAGATCATATATTTTGTTCCCAGAAGCACCTATAGGACTTGAAGTGTGTTTGTCCCATCACACAGAGATCATATATTTTGTTCCCAGAAGCACCTATAGGACTTGAAGTGTGTTAGTCCCATCACACAGAGATCATATATTTTGTTCCCAGAAGCACCTATAGGACTTGAAGTGTGTTAGTCCCATCACACAGAGATCATATATTTTGTTCCCAGAAGCACCTATAGGACTTGAAGTGTGTTAGTCCCATCACACAGAGATCATATATTTTGTTCCCAGAAGCACCTATAGGACTTGAAGTGTGTTAGTCCCATCACACAGAGATCATATATTTTGTTCCCAGAAGCACCTATAGGACTTGAAGTGTGTTAGTCCCATCACACAGAGATCATATATTTTGTTCCCAGAAGCACCTATAGGACTTGAAGTGGGTTAGTCCCATCACACAGATCTATATTTTCTTCCCAGAAGCACCTATAGGACTTGAAGTGTGTTAGTCCCATCACACAGAGATCCTATATTTTGTTCCCAGAAGCACCTATAGGACTTGAAGTGTGTTAGTCCCATCACACAGAGATCATATATTTTGTTCCCAGAAGCACCTATAGGACTTGAAGTGTGTTAGTCCCATCACACAGACCTATATTTTCTTCCCAGAAGCACCTATAGGACTTGAAGTGTGTTAGTCCCATCACACAGAGATCCTATATTTTGTTCCCAGAAGCACCTATAGGACTTGAAGTGTGTTAGTCCCATCACACCGACCTATATTTTCTTCCCAGAAGCACCTATAGGACTTGAAGTGTGTTAGTCCCATCACACAGAGATCCTATATTTTGTTCCCAGAAGCACCTATAGGACTTGAAGTGTGTTAGTCCCATCACACAGATCTATATTTTCTTCCCAGAAGCACCTATAGGACTTGAAGTGTGTTAGTCCCATCACACAGAGATCATATATTTTGTTCCCAGAAGCACCTATAGGACTTGAAGTGTGTTAGTCCCATCACACAGACCTATATTTTGTTCCCAGAAGCACCTATAGGACTTGAAGTGTGTTAGTCCCATCACACAGAGATCCTATATTTTGTTCCCAGAAGCACCTATAGGACTTGAAGTGTGTTAGTCCCATCACACAGACCTATATTTTCTTCCCAGAAGCACCTATAGGACTTGAAGTGTGTTAGTCCCATCACACAGAGATCCTATATTTTGTTCCCAGAAGCACCTATAGGACTTGAAGTGTGTTAGTCCCATCACACAGACCTATATTTTCTTCCCAGAAGCACCTATAGGACTTGAAGTGTGTTAGTCCCATCACACAGAGATCCTATATTTTGTTCCCAGAAGCACCTATAGGACTTGAAGTGTGTTAGTCCCATCACACATATCTATATTTTGTTCCCAGAAGCACCTATAGGACTTGAAGTGTGTTAGTCCCCATCACACAGAGCTCCTATAGGACTTGAAGTGTGTTAGTCCCATCACACAGAGATCCTATTTTTTGTTCCCAGAAGCACCTATAGGACTTGAAGTGTGTTAGTCCCATCACACAGAGCTCCTATATTTTCTTCCCAGAAGCACCTATAGGACTTGAAGTGTGTTAGTCCCATCACACAGAGCTCCTATATTTTTTCCCAGAAGCACCCATAGGACTTCTAGTGTGTTAGTGGCATCACACAGAGCTCCTATATTTTCTTCCCAGCAGCACCCATAGGACTTCTAGTGTGTTAGTGGCCCATCACACAGAGCTCCTCTATTTTCTTCTCAGCAGCACCCACAGGACTTCTAGTGTGTTAGTGGCATCACACAGAGCTCCTCTATTTTCTTTGCAGAAGCACCCATAGGACTTCTAGTGTGTTAGTGGCATCACACAGAGCTCCTATATTTTCTTTCTCAGCAGCACCCACAGACTTCTAGTGTGTTAGTGGCATCACACAGAGCTCCTCTATTTTCTTTGCAGAAGCACCCACAGGACTTCTAGTGTGTTAGTGGCATCACACAGAGCTCCTCTATTTTCTTTGCAGAAGCACCCATAGGACTTCTAGTGTGTTAGTGGCATCACACAGAGCTCCTATATTTTCTTCTCAGCAGCACCCACAGGACTTCTAGTGTGTTAGTGGCATCACACAGAGCTCCTATATTTTCTTTGCAGAAGCACCCACAGGACTTCTAGTGTGTTAGTGGCATCACACAGAGCTCCTCTATTTTCTTTGCAGAAGCACCCATAGGACTTCTAGTGTGTTAGTGGCATCACACAGAGCTCCTATATTTTCTTCTCAGCAGCACCCACAGGACTTCTAGTGTGTTAGTGGCATCACACAGAGCTCCTCTATTTTCTTCTCAGAAGCACCCACAGGACTTCTAGTGTGTTAGTGGCATCACACAGAGCTCCTCTATTTTCTTTGCAGAAGCACCCATAGGACTTCTAGTGTGTTAGTGGCATCACACAGAGCTCCTATATTTTCTTCTCAGCAGCACCCACAGGACTTCTAGTGTGTTAGTGGCATCACACAGAGCTCCTCTATTTTCTTTGCAGAAGCACCCATAGGACTTCTAGTGTGTTAGTGGCATCACACAGAGCTCCTCTATTTTCTTTGCAGAAGCACCCACAGGACTTCTAGCGTGTTAGTGGCATCACACAGAGCTCCTCTATTTTCTTTGCAGAAGCACCCATAGGACTTCTAGTGTGTTAGTGGCATCACACAGAGCTCCTCTATTTTCTTTGCAGAAGCACCCATAGGACTTCTAGTGTGTTAGTGGCATCACACAGAGCTCCTATATTTTCTTCTCAGCAGCACCCACAGGACTTCTAGTGTGTTAGTGGCATCACACAGAGCTCCTCTATTTTCTTTGCAGAAGCACCCACAGGACTTCTAGTGTGTTAGTGGCATCACACAGAGCTCCTCTATTTTCTTTTGCAGAAGCACCCATAGGACTTCTAGTGTGTTAGTGGCATCACACAGAGCTCCTATATTTTCTTCTCAGCAGCACCCATAGGACTTCTAGTGTGTTAGTGGCATCACACAGAGCTCCTCTATTTTCTTTGCAGAAGCACCCATAGGACTTCTAGTGTGTTAGTGGCATCACACAGAGCTCCTATATATTCTTCTCAGCAGCACCCACAGGACTACCGACTACAATGGCTGGAAGACCGCCAAGGGGAGGCAGAGCGTGCAGAGCCAAGAACACAGGGCAGGCAGGCTCTGTTTCTAGTGGACGTGGCCGTGGACGTGGACGTGGTCGTGCATCGTCATCAGCACGTGGCCATGGGACACGCGCGTCTTTGTTTTCGGCAGCTGGACATGTGGAGCCGCATCATGCTGAAGGCTTGGTAGAATTGATGACCAAGCCCTCCTCATCCTCCTCATCCTCTCTCACCCAGGCTCAGGGTACTGGCAGAGCATCATCAGCCACCCCTTCCCTAGACCCACCATGTCCTCCTGAGGAGTCCCCCGAACTCTTTGAGCACAGTGTTGGGTACATGCTCCAGGAGGATGCCCAACGATTCGAAGGCTCGGATGATGATACCCAGCTTGAGGAATCTGGCAGTACTGTTCCACCAGCTGCAGCTTACTGCCAGGTTTGCTCTAGTGGTGAAGAGGGAGGGGATGATGAGGTCACTGACTCCACGTGGGTGCCTGAAGGGAGAGAGGATGAGGAGGAGGACGAGGAGGAGGAGGAGGAGGATGCGGCGTCACATGTCCAACGAGGCAGGATGCCCCCTGGAGGCCAGGTAGAGGCCAGCACAGCAACTGTACAACACCGCAGAGCTCCGCCTGTGCAGGGCGCTGCCTCTGCACGTTATCAGAAAAGTTCTTTGGTGTGGGCCTTTTTTGAGACGAGTGCATCAGATCGCACCACTGCTATTTGCAATATTTGTCTCAAGCGTATCTCGCGTGGCCAAAACATCAGCCGCTTGGGCACCACAAGCATGACCAGACATATGGCGACCTGCCATGCAGCTCGTTGGCAGGCACACATAAAAGACCCACACCAAAGAACTAAGCGGACCTCTCCTTGCTCCTCCTCAGCTGGGATCTCCATCCCCACTACACCTTCAGTCCTCTCTGAAAGCTGCTCTGAGAGGACTGAAGGTGTAGAATTAGGTGTGTCACAACCAAGTACTTGCAGTACACCGACGTCCGATTGCAGCAGGCAAATTTCCCTGCCCCAGCTGCTGGACCGTAGAAAGAAGTACACTCCCAGCCATCCACATGCCCAGCGGTTGAATGCTAGCCTGGCTAAATTGCTAGCACTTCAACTGCTGCCTTTTCAGTTGGTAGACTCGGCCCCCTTCCGTGAGTTTGTTCAATGTGCGGTTCCTCAGTGGCAGGTTCCCAAACGCCACTTTTTCTCACGGAAGGCGATTCCGTCTCTCTACCGGCATGTGGAGGGCAATGTCCATGCCTCGCTGGACAGGGCGGTCAGCGGTAAGGTGCATATTACCGCTGACTCATGGTCCAGCAGGCATGGACAGGGACGGTACCTTTCTTTCACGGCCCATTGGGTCACTCTATTGGCAGCTGGGAGGGATGCAGGACAAGGTGCAGTAGTGTTGGAGGTTGTTCCGCCACCACGCCTCCAAAACGCTACTACTGCTACTGGTTGTGACACTCCTCTCTCCTCCACCCCCTCCTCTTCTTCTTCCTCCAGTGCTCTGTCCTTGGAACCAGCGGTGCTCCGTAGGCGTACAAGGGGCTATGCAAGTACGCAGGCAAAAAGATGCCATGCCGTGCTTGCGCTGGTGTGTTTGGGGGACAGGAGCCACACTGGGCCCGAGGTTCTGGCAGCTCTGCAGGGGCAGGCCGAGAGGTGGTTGACGCCACGTCAGCTTAAGCCAGGAATGGTCGTTTCTGACAATGGCACCAACCTCCTCTCCGCCCTGCGACAGGGGCAGCTCACCCATGTGCCCTGCATGGCTCACGTCCTCAACCTGGTGGTGCAGCGGTTCTTGGGCAGGTTCCCAGGCTTACAGGATGTCCTGAGGCAGGCCAGGAAAGTCTGTGTGCATTTCCGCCGATCTTATAATGCCAGTGCTCGGCTGACTGAGCTGCAAAAGGAGCTGAACCTGCCCAAGAACCGCCTAATATGTGACATGCCCACCAGGTGGAACTCAACGTTGGCCATGCTGCAGCGACTGCACACGCAGCAGAGGGCCATCAATGAGTACCTTTGCGACTATGGCACCAGGACAGGGTCAGGGGAGCTTGGTTTTTTTTCCCCACGTCAGTGGAGCATGATCAGGGATGCATGCACTGTCCTCTCACCATTTGAGGAGGCCACGAGGATGGTGAGCAGTGACAGTGCATGCATCAGTGACACTGTCCCTCTTGTCCACCTGTTGGAGCATACGCTGCGTGGGATAATGGACAGGGCACTTGAGGCAGAACAGAGGCAGGAAGAGGAGGACTTCCTTGCCTCTCAAGGCCCCCTTTATCCGGACAGTGTTCCTTCTGTCCCACCCATCACACAGGAAGAGGATGAGGAGGAGGAGGAGGAGGAGGAGGATTGTGTGAGCATGGAGGTGGAGCCTGGCACTCAGCATCAGCAGCAGCAGTCTTTTAGGGATGATGTACAGTCCCAACAAACCAGTGGACTTGTACGTGGCTGGGAGGAGGTGGCTGGCGATCATGTCATCCTCAGTGACCCAGAAGACTCCGGACCGAATGCCTCAGCTAACCTACGCTGCATGGCCTCCCTGATCCTGCAAAGCCTGCGGAAGGATCCTCGTGTTCTTCGGATCAAGGAGAGGGACCATTACTGGCTGGCCACTCTCCTTGATCCGCGGTACAAGGGTAAGGTTGCGGACCTTATCTTGCCGTCGCAGAGGGAGCAGAGGATGAGACATCTCAGGGAGGCCTTGCAGAAAGGTCTGTGCAACGCGTTCCCAGAAACTGGGAGGCTACAAACTCCTGGTCCTGGGCGACGAGTTGCTGAGGCTTCGGTCAGTAGCAGAAGGAGCGGTGGGGAAGGTGGACGTCTGACCGATGCGTTCAGACAATTTTTTAGTCCGCAGCCCCAAGGTATGATCGGTTCCAGCAACCATCGCCAGCGTCTGATATACATGGTGCAGGAATACCTTGGGGCAAGGTCAGACTTGGACACCTTTCCCACCGAAAATCCTCTGGCTTACTGGGTCCTGAGGATGGATCACTGGCCAGAGCTTGCACAGTATGCAATTGAGCTACTGGCCTGTCCTGCCTCCAGCGTTCTTTCCGAACGCACATTCAGTGCTGCTGGAGGATTTGTCACCGATCATAGGGTGCGCCTGTCCACCGCCTAGGTTGATCGACTGACCTTCATCAAAATGAATCAGTCTTGGATCACCACCAGCTACCAGGCACCTGAGGCGGATATAACCGAATAATTTTTAATATCACATCCCTTCAAGACTGCCTATGCTGATGCTGAGTGACTGTCCTCTTATGTTCACTGACTATCCTCTTCCTCCTCCTCAATGATCCATGCCACCACACCAGTGCCTAAGGCACAATTTTTCAGCCCCTGTTTAACAGGGGCGTGTACATACAATTTTTAAAAAAATGCTTCGCAACACGTGTGACTGCTGTGCTCCAAGTACAGTATCTGTGAGGGGTTGCAGTGTTGTGGCACCCGCACCAGTGCCTAAGGCACAATTTTTCAGCCCCTGTTTAACAGGGGCGTGTACTTACAATTTTTTTAAAAAAATGCTTCGCAACACGTGTGACTGCTGTGCTCCAAGTACAGTATCTGTGAGGGGTTGCAGTGTTGTGGCACCAGCACCAGTGCCTAAGGCACAATTTTTCAGCCCCTGTTTAACAGGGGCGGGTAATTACAATTTTTTAAAAAAATGCTTCGCAACACGTGTGACTGCTGTGCTCCAAGTACAGTATCTGTGAGGGTGTTGCAGTGTTGTGGCACCAGCACCAGTGCCTAAGGCACAATTTTTCAGCCCCTGTTTAACAGGGGCGGGTAATTACAATTTTTTAAAAAAATGCTTCGCAACACGTGTGACTGCTGTGCTCCAAGTACAGTATCTGTGAGGGGTTGCAGTGTTGTGGCACCAGCACCAGTGCCTAAGGCACAATTTTTCAGCCCCTGTTTAACAGGGGCGGGTAATTACAATTTTTTTAAAAAAATGCTTCGCAACACGTGTGACTGCTGTGCTCCAAGTACAGTATCTGTGAGGGGTTGCAGTGTTGTGGCACCAGCACCAGTGCCTAAGGCACAATTTTTCAGCCCCTGTTTAACAGGGGCGGGTAATTACAATTTTTTAAAAAAATGCTTCGCAACACGTGTGACTGCTGTGCTCCAAGTACAGTATCTGTGAGGGGTTGCAGTGTTGTGGCACCAGCACCAGTGCCTAAGGCACAATTTTTCAGCCCCTGTTTAACAGGGGCGGGTAATTACAAATCTTGATCTAATAGTTCACAGCAGGGCCCATTCCTGCGCCCACCAAGAGTAACTATGAGGGCCTACAGTCTTGTGGCAACACCGTCCACCACCACCGCCAAAGGCCCAATTTTTCTGCCCTGTTCATCAGGTGCTTGCAATTACAAATCTTGATCTAATAACTCACAGCAGGGCCCATTCCTGCGCCCACCAAGAGTAACTGTGAGAGCTTACAGTCTTGTGGCAACACCGTCCACCACCACCGCCAAAGGCCCAATTTTTCTGCCCTGTTCATCAGGTGCTTGCAATTACAAATCTTGATCTAATAACTCACAGCAGGGCCCATTCTTGCGCCCACCAAGAGTAACTGTGAGAGCTTACAGTCTTGTGGCAACACCGTCCACCACCACCGCCAAAGGCCCAATTTTTCTGCCCTGTTCATCAGGTGCTTGCAATTACAAATCTTGATCTAATAACTCACAGTAGGGCCCATTCCTGCGCCCACCAAGAGTAACTGTGAGAGCTTACAGTCTTGTGGCAACACCGTCCACCACCACCACCACCCCCCCAATTTTTCTGCCCTGTTCAACAGGTGCATGCAATTACAAATCTTGATCTATTAACTCACAGCAGGGCCCATTCCTGTGCCCACCAGTCTTGTGGCTACACCAACATCTAATAGGGCAAATTTCTGCAGAGTATATACGCCAGGCCCCTACTTTCAAACATCCAACTTACAAACGACTCCTACTTGCAAATGGAAAGAGAAAACAGGAAGTGAGAGGAAATCTACCCCTAGGAAGGGAAATTCTATCCTGTTAGATTTAATTTGGGAAAAAGGTATCTCCTCTCTACTGATACTTTATCACCAATCCTTGTTTCAATTAAAACCCCACTTTTTCAAAAAACATTTGTCATTGAGACGGAAAGTGAGGTGACATGTTCTGAACAGATGTGCAAAGACAGCAAATGTTACAGGGGTGATAACCCCTCCCTATGTTCTCCAAAAAGCTTAAAAATAGATTTTTTTGGGATGGAGCTACACTTCATAATGTACCTGTTCAGATTCTACTTAAGAACAAACCTAAAGCCGCAAGTGGTTTTAAATGGCTTCTTTTTTTCCTTTAAAAATGTCATTTTGTGCAAGGACAGTTCTAAACACGGGAAACACATGCCACTTCACAGGCATACTTTAGACACCCCCCAGGTACCATATTTAAAGGAAAATTTCACTTTTTTTTTTTCACTTTATGCATCATTAAAATTACTGCTCCCGAAAAAACGTTAGTTTTTAAAAGTTCTTTTTGCATTGATATATGTCCCCTGGGGCAGGACCCGGGTCCCCAAACCTGTTTTATGACATTAACATGCATATTGGCCGTTGTAATTAGCACTTTTGATTTCGAACGTTCGCGTCCATTATAACGTATAGGGTTCGAAAATTCGCGCGAACTTTCGGTCGGTTCGAAGGTTCTGGTGCGAACCGAACCCGGGGGTTGTTTAACATTAAATTGTGCAACCTATTTTATGAGAAGGTCACACTCTCAGCTAGGACCAAAAACATTATTACAAATGCCAAGCTGTTTGCCTTGAAGTAACACTAAAATGTTGAAGATGTAAAGCCAGGAAATCCAAACTGATAGAACAGTTCATAATTTGAGTACAATATGTAAATGTATTCCTGTGTGGATGTTTACTAAACTGTGATATGGTATAAAATAAATGATCATATAAACATATGATCTAATATAAATATTTGGGGAGTATTGTTCTACATTTTTTTAACCAAAAAATAAATAAATGCATGGAACAGGAAGCATAGATAACATCCAAAATGTAACTTATGTGCAGTAGCTGTTTGTACAGGTCCAATAACCCTCTCCTCCCTCTTAGGCTGGATTCACACCTTTGTGCTTTTTGCATTTTGCAGATTTGCACTACAGCCTATTTAACATGGCTTCCTATGGAACACGTTGTGCAGTGCAAATCTGCAAAATGCAAAAAGCACAAAAAATGCATAGGTGTGAATCCAGCCTAAGGCTCGATTCATATCTATGCATTTTGCTTTTGAGCGTTTTTGCAGTGCTTTTTGCGGTGCTTGCCGCGTTTTTGGACACGCGTTTTTACCGCGATTTTGCCACGTTAAGAAAACGCAAATCGCGGCAAAATCGCAGTAAAAACGCGGTACTTGCATTTTGGATGCGGGTCCATTGACTATTACATGCAAAATGCTGCATTTTGCATGAACAAAAGTCCCCGACCCTTTCCAAAAACGCAGAGGCACAAAAATGCATTGATGTGAACATGTTCCATAGGAACCCATGTTAAAAAATTTCCCTGCATTTCTGCAAAATGCAAAATGCATCAAAAAACGCGTTAGTGTGAATCAAGCCTTACACAGCAATCGTTGGTGACATAGTGGAAGCCAAGCCTCCCACAGCAGTCACTTTCTCTTCTGTGTTAGGCTAGTTTCACACTGGGGCGCTGGGTGCGCTGGCATTAAAGCGGCGCTATATTTACCGTTGTTTTAGCGGCGCTATTCGGCCGGTAGCAGGCGGTTTTACCCCCCGCGAGCAGCCAAAAAAGGGTTAATACAGCCCGCAAACCGCCGCTGCAGCGGCGTTTTGTGGGCGGGTTTGGAGCGCTGCCCCATTGTTTTCAATGGGAGGGGGCGCTTTAGGAGCGGTAAATACACCGATCCTACAGCGCACCAAAGATGCGGCTTGCAGGACATTTTTCAGCGTCCTGCAAGCGCACCGCTTCAGTGTGAAAGCCCTCGGGCTTTCACACTGAAGACACAGCAACAGCTGTTTCGGGTCGGTTTGCAGGCGCTGTTTTTAGTGCAATAGCGCCTGCAAACCGCCCCAGTGTGAAAGGGGCCTTAAGATTAGACCACTAGCAACATCAACCTATTATTGATTGCTTCTACTGAGGGTGGCAAGACTTTCCTATTCCAAAATATCAGAAGTTGTCGCATAACCTCACATCATGTAACAGTGCCAGAGTTAAGACTAAAAGACAGACAAAAAGCCAGGAGTTCTAGAAAAAGCAGTAGAGAAGATAGGATCAACTGATACTACTAGACTACTAGACTACCAGATATGCCCCAAAGTAATAAATAAAATAGAAAAGCGGTACCCAGTGTTTTTTTTTTAAACCACTTGATTGCCAAGGAAACCTATTGAACTGAAGTGGACATTTAATAACCCACTCCTCATCAGAGATACAATCTTAAAAGTAATTCTAAAAGCATTTTTTAGTTTTTCATTAAAATTAAATTGTTATAGTAAAATATTAAATTGCTGTCTGTATGATTAATGGTAAACCAAAAAGCTGACTCTTGAGTCCTTAGTCTCATCTTTTGTCTCTGGTTGATGATCCACAGTATTTGTGTAAATGCAGATTGTAATTATCTGCCATATCGTAACCCCCTCTAACACGCTACTCTGATGAACTCCAAATTTATGCCTGCAGGTAATACTGAATAAGACCAAGGTCAAGGAGCCTTTCAGTTGTGATAAGGTCGGTAAAGACTTTTCTGAATACAGTACACTAAGGACCTCTGCAGTCTCCGACAGAATCAGCAGCGTCTTCAACACACCTATACAACTGTAATACGTAAGGATTGGTTGGGCAGCCTCTGGTTTATTCCCAGGAAGACTTACAACAGCTTTTAAAGCATCATATGTTTTTGTAGCCTCTGGTTTACTCTGGAGAGTCTGCTTTACTACCAATATAATACGCCTGATGGTTGTACTGCCTTATGGGATTTGTATAATTTTTTAGTCTTGTTTGAATATGTAAGACATCAAAAATGACTTTGTGTAGTGACAATCACTGACCTGGATATATGCAGCCTGTTTGAGCACACTATACTCATCTAGCGGACTTTCTACTTTGCAGTGGCTTTTTTGGAATACAATAAAACAATCTAAACCTACAATTTTAGCGTGAAGGCCGAAAACTACAAATTGAAGGACCCATATACAACTTTCTTTTTAATTTGTTTTAAAGTCTTATATTTTTCACTTTGTGTTTTGTGGGGATCACTAATCAGTAAAATGTGTTTCCTATCTGCTAACAATATACTTTAACAATTATTGTTTTCTTTTAGAAATCAATGTACCATTCAACGTTTGTTGTATGTCCTGTTTTTGGAGGTTGATCATTGAAAGTAACTAAGAACAATAGCACAGTCTTTTCGTATGACATATACAGTACTATTATATACAAAACACATTCATGACATTGTTTCAGTTGAAAGAGAGGCAAAGCACACACACACAGTGATATACATGAGAACATTTTATGGGTATATATATATATATATATATATATATATATATATATATATATATATATATATATATATACACACACATATACACACACATTCACTATATTACTAGTATTGGGACGCCTGCCCTTACACGCACATGAACTTTAATAGCATCCCAGTCTTAGTCCGTAGGGTTCAATATGGAGTTGGCCCACCCTTTGCAGCTATAACCACTTCAATTCTTCTGGAAAGGCTGTCCACAAGGTTTAGGTGTGTCTAGGGGAATGTTTGACCATTCTTCCAGAAGCGAATTTGTGAGGTCAGGCACTGATGTTGAGCGAGAAGTCCTGGCTCGCAATCTTGGCTCTAATTCATTCCAAGGGTGCTCTATCAGGTTGAGGTCAGGGCTCTGTGCAGGCCAGTCAGGTTTCTGCACCCCAAACTCGCTCATCCATGAGTTTGGGGTGGAGAAACTTGACTGACCTGCACAGACCTAAAAGATTGGTCAAACATTCCAATAGACACACTCGTAAACCTTGTGGACAGCCTTCCCCCAAAGAGTTGAAGCTGTTATAACTGCAAAAGGTGGGCCAACTCAATATTGAACACTATGGACTAAGACTCCATACATACTATTATGCCACGTACACACGATCGGAATTCTCGTCAGAAAAATCTCTGATGGTTTTCCTGACGGAATTCTGCTCAAGCTGTGTTGCCTACACGGTCACACCAAATTCCGACCGTTAAGAACGCGGTGACGTACAACACTGACGAGCCGAGAAAAAAATCAAGTTTAATGCTTCCGAGCATGCGTAGGAATTTTGCACGTCGGAATTGCTACAGACGATCGGAATTTCCGATAGAAAGTTTTTCCATCGTAAAAATTGAGAACATGCTCTCAAATTTTTGCTGGCGGGAATTCGGTCAGCAAAATTCCAATAGGAGCCTACACACGGTCGCATTTTCCGATGAAAACCTCTCATCAGTCTTTTGCTGGCCGAAATTTCGATCGTGTGTATAAGATTTTCTGCAGATTTTTGCCTTCAGATTTACCAAAACCATGTAAGGCAAGGGCCTGCCTTATTGCATACAAATTGAAACTCCTAAGGTTTGACCTCATATTATATGGTTTTGGTAAATCCGAAGACAAAAATCTGCAGTTAATGTAATAGTGTGTATGGGGCTTAAGACTGGGATGCCATTAAAATTCACGTGCGTGTAAAGGCAGGCGTCCAAATACTTTTGGTAATATAGTGTGTGTGTGTATATAATATAATGTGGCACAGAGTCGCAATCTAGGAAAACTCTTAATGGCTTTAACAGCAGATGTTAATGTGTTAATGCAGACAGAAAATGGAAGACATTTAATCACATCTGTTTAAAGATGTCGTTGCTGTAAGTAGCGATGCTTCAGATTATTATGAAAAGTTAGCTAAAACACACAATTAAAATGTTAAATTGCTGCACAGAGAACATCAAACTATAGAAGTGACATTACATTCAACTTGGCCTCCTGGATGAAAAGAGGTCTGGTAACAAAATGTGGTCAAGCATGAGTATGTGTATTAAACACTGTGGGGAAGAAAAATAATATAGGTGGATGATAGTACAGGATACAACAGAAAAAGATACTCTGGTATTTATTGTTCAGTCTCTGCACCTACCACTTCTTTTTGCCATAACAATCACTGTCACTGCACTTTTATACTATTGAGCTTTTGTAACATGCATTGGTGTCATTCTGGTACCTTAAAACACTTTGCCAACTGGTTTGCATTACAACACATTGTAAGGCAATGCACTAAAGCGTGCTACCAAAAATGCTACATACACCTTTTTTGTTGCAGTAGGCAGCTCATTTAAATCAATGGGCTGCCTTAAAGTACAACACGTATTTATTTTATTTATTTATTACAGGTACTTATATAGTGCTATCAATTTACACAGTTCTTTACATATATATTGTTCATTCACATCAGTCCCTGCCCATATTAACATAATACAAAACATAAAACATACCTCCCAACTTTCCGAGATGGGAACAAGGGACACCTTTTAGCAAAAGTATGTAGGCATAGGACACACCTACTGCCACGCCCACTTAAAAGAGAATTGTACAAAAAAAACCTGTTTGATTAAACACGCAAGTGCTTTTTTACTACTATTGTTCCTTTATATTGGCTTTTAAAATGTATAAATGCAGCAATTTAGAAATTGGATGAAAAGTTTAACACTGTAAAAAAAAAATTTGATAGACAAATAGTGCTTTTCCTACACAACTATGTAGATCAGACCACAATAAGGGACAAATGAAGAGGAAAGAGGACAGAAGGACTTTGTTCCAAATCAGGGACAGTTGGGAGCTATGCTAAAAGGATGCAATTGTGTGAATGGGCCCTATGGATGTAAGCTGAACTAACTTCCCCCATCTCTGCAGTGCATTCTCTATATTCTCCTTTGGAGCTGGGGCCAGGCTCTATAGTGAATTTATTATTGGAATAAATGAAGAATACTTTCCAGAGAGGTAAAACAGAGAGTTCATTTCACAGCAGTGCTTTGGTTGTCACTGGGCAAAATGCCAAAAGTGATACAGACAGCAAGAAAAACTTCATAGGTTCCCTTATAAAAAAAATAAAAAAAAAAATAAAAACTTTTGTATATCAATTTTAACTCCGGTAGATTTACCCCCCTTCCTAACCAGGCCATTTTTTGCAATACTGCACGGTGTTAATTTAACTGACAATTGAGCGGTTGTGCGACACTGTACCCAAATAAAAATGTTATGCTTTTTTTCCCACAAATAGAGCATTTTAAATTTATAGCGCTATAAACCAAAAAACAACAATTTTGAAAAAAAATATATATATTTTTTACTTTCTGCTATAAAACATATCCCATAAAAAAAAAAAATCGAATTTCTTCATAAATTTAGGCCAATAGGTATTCTGCTACATATTTTGAGTAACAAAAAATCCCAATAAGCATATTTTGATTGGTTTGCGCAAAAGTTATAGCATCTACAAACTTTGGGATATATTTATGGAATTTAAATTTTTTTTATTTTACTAGTATTGGCGGCGATGAGCGACTAATAGCAGGACTGCGATATTGCGGCAGACAAATTAGACACTGACTATTTTGACACTATTTTTGGGGACCAGGGACACTAATACAGTGATCAGTGCTAAAAATTTGCACTGTCACTGTACTAATCACACCGGCTGGCAAGGTGTTAGGGTTAACTGTGTACCCCCAAAAAATAGAGGCAGAGGACAATTGAAAAGGCTGCTCACTTTTCAATTGAGGATGTAGTGGGGGAGGTGCTTGCACTAGGGAAAGGCATAGATCTGTGTGCCTGCTTTGCAGGAACACATGATCCATGCCTTCCTTACTGACAGAATGGAGATCTGCCTTGTTTTATATAGGTAGATCACCAGCTCCTGCTGTGTAGAATCACAGCAGGAGCTCTGGCAACACGCACTCACTCCTAATACCTTAAAATGCAGAATAATGTATATATACCTGATCCTACGCAGCGTGGCCGCCCTGTAGAAGTAAAAATGCTATAGAGAGTCAGCAACTGGATAAAGTTTCCCCACTACAGTGCAAGATTACAGAAAAAAACTCTGCTACCAACACAGGTCTTTCTGTGAGTCATAGGGGTTGATTTACTAAAATTGGTGCAAAAAGCGCAGTGCAAAATCTGGTGCAGCGCTGCATAGAAACCAATCAGCTTCCAGTTTTTTTTGTCAAAGCTTAATTCAACAAGCTGATGCATGCACAGCTACACCAGATTTTACACGCGCTAGTTTTAGTAAAAAAAAAAAAAACATTGTATTTTTTAATGCAAGGGGAGATTTGAGCCTGCTAGTTTTGGAACACGTTAGACACAATGCTTAAAAATACTTTAGACAGTTTCTTGTTAATGGGATTTAAACCATGGCTGTGTGACTCTCCCGCTCCCATGGTACAAACGTATCATTTTTAACAGTTTCTATTGATGCCATTGTTAATCTAAAACTAAAAACAGAAATACAGCCACAGCTGAGCCCACCGCCCCCCCCCCCCCCCCCCCCCCTCTACCTGAAAAAAACCCTGGTAACGGAGTTAGTAAAAAAAAAAAAAAATCGAACAGCCCAAGTGCTTACGTAAATACACAGGGACATCAACACCTTTTACTGGTTGTCCAGTGGTGGGGGTCCTCCCAGAATCCTGAACATTGAAGAGGGATGGAACGTCATGAAAAGCTGACCAGTCGGCATGGGGGCATCCTGTTAATAATTGCCTTTATATATCTCTTATTTACAATATCTTGATGCCCTTATGCCTCTTCAGTGTTTCACTGCAATCCTGTAGTTATCAATGCTATCTTTTTTTTTTTTTTTCTTGCACAAGTATTATATTTTACCTGTGAAAAAGAGTTGTATTTTGGACTGACAACCACAATTTCCTGGACATGGAGTCATGGTGGAATGCTGCAGCAATTTTTCTGTAAGTTGCTGAAGCCTTTACAGCAAAGGGATAAGTATGGGTGATTTGTTAAAGGCAATTAGGCTGCTCACTTTTCAAGGGAATTTGCCCTAGAGCTTAGTGAATGACCAGATGCTCTGCTGACTTCCCCCATCCAATCATGTGCAAGCAAAAAAAAAATGTTTTTTTTTCCTTGAACGTGAACGTGATTGGGTATTCTTGGCAAAGTACAATTTCACCACAGTCACTTAGCTCTGGGGAAAATTTATTATGTGAATAGTCTATTTGCCCACCCCAATAGCTCATTGGCTGGTGGAGGTCCTGCTTGGTGATTCAAGCAACAGGGCTGCTAGAAATGTTGCTGTTTTTTTGTGGCCCAGCAGATAGATCCAGTGCTCAATCTAGTGACAGCTGATGGGGCTGCACCTGAAGTCAGGGCTGTTTCTGGTAGAATAACTATGAATGGGCCTGGAACCTTAGGCTGGGTTCACACTATCTTCGCATGCGGCTCACAGCAGGGGTTCGGTGCATTCCCGTTCACCATTTCAGGTCCAATTTCAGCCCGAATTTATGGCTGAATTCAGACCTGAAACGGATCAAAAGACGCACAGGACTCCAGGACTCTGTGAACCGACTCCATAGAGACCCGGTCTCTATTGCGAATTGGATGCAGGTTACCCAGCCTTATAAGCATAAGCTAATTGGCTGTGGCTGTGTTTTGTAGCAGACCTGATATTGAACATATGTTAACTATTGCTAGGCCATTGTTTCAAATGTTTAGAAACTACTCAGTGGTTGTCATAGTTCAAATGAATGGACATAAAGCAAATGTGGTATCTGTATTTAAAAATGCATTAAATGATCTGGATATGGATCTGTTAATAACAAACAATGCAGAGCTTATTAATATGTTCATATAAAGGAAAAATATGTAATAGTGACCTTAGTATGATACCATTTAAAGTGTTTCTTACCTTAACGCCCTACTACAGGAAACTTAAACATTGTTCCTGGCTGTGCCCACACTACTAGATAAAATTCTTGTTTAGGTCTAGGGGACTTGTAAAAGAAGACTTACATACAGTACATGATTCCTCTGCACTGCTAGATCTGTTCCCCCAGTGTCTTCTATTCATCCTCAAGCAATCCATGCTCCAGGTTCTGACATGATCAAATCCAATGCAGGGTCAATACGCTGCATTAGGCATAACGACACCGAAGGACAGTCCACCACCGAAGCACGGATCAGGTAAGGTAAAATGTTTCTTCTGTCCCCTAGGCTAAATGAGTAGTTAAGACTTTAAAATATAAACTTAAGTTAATTTCTCTTTAAAAAAGACAAGTGCATATATCATCATTCTTTTTTTACATGTATGATTTATGTTTAGAAAACCAGTTTGATCTTGCCAGTTCTTCCTTGTAAACTGACCACGCTAAGCATGGACGCCGATCTGTGCTAGGAGTAGTCATTTTGCATCCCATGTCTTCTTGGTCAGACAAACAGAATGCTGTAAAAACACACAGCGTGCCTGTTTGTTCTGCAGCCATGCCCTCTGCCCAGCCTCACACTGTTGAAAGAGATTTTCAGCCCTTTCAAGCCCAAGCCTGTACTGCACAAATAGTGACTCCCACCAGCTACTTAGTGTTGCTGTGCTGGGGATATGCAGTCACATGACGGTACAATAAAACATTTAAAGAAGGTATAGAGAAAGCGATTTTATGATTTTGAAAGGGTCTACTATTAAATGCCGTCTTTATATAGTATGTATTGAAGCTTCATAGCTACTGTAAACAATAACTGGGTGACAAAATAATAGCCAGGGTTGGTCACAAAGTGAGGGAGAAAAAAAGTATTTGATCCCCTGCTGACTTTTAGAAACATTTTAATGACTAGCTTGGTAACAATACATAGGCACAAAGCAAATGTCTAACAAGGACCCATTAATTAACACTCTAATTGTAGGGAAGCTATTTAAAACTATTGGTCAAATACATACAAGGGTATCTGCAATAAAATAATAAGAAATAACCAGCATTGATTTAGAAAAGAAGAAAAAAAAAACAAATATCCCCCTGCTAATTTTGTACGTTTGCCCACTGATAATTTTAATTGTAGGTTTATTTTAACAGTGAGAGACAGAATAACGACAAAAATATCCAGAAAAACGCATTTCAAAAAAGGTATGAATTGATTGGCATTTTAATGAGTGAAATAAGTATTTGATCCCCTGTCAATAAGCAAGATTTCTGTCTCCCAGGTGTCTTCTATACAGGTAACGAGCTGAGATTAGGAGCACTCTCTTAAAGGGAGTGCTCCTAATCTCAGCTTGTTACCTGTATAAAAGACACCTGTCCACAGAAGCAATCAATCAGATTCCAATCTCTCCCACCATGGCCAAGACCAAAGAGCTGTCCAAGGATGTCAGGGACAAGATTCTTAACCTACACAAGGCTGGAATGGGCTACGTCTTGTAGCCCATTCCAGCCGCTAAGCAGCTTGGTGAAAGGGTGACAACAGTTGATGTGATTATTCGCAAGAAACACAAAATAACGGTCAATCTCCCTCGGTCTGGGGCTCTGCGCAAGATCTCACTTTGTGGAGTTTCAATGATCATGAGAGCGGTGAGGAATCAGCCCAGAACTACACAGGAGAATCTTGTCAATGATCTCAAGGCAGCTGGGACCATAGTCACCAAGAAAACAATTGGTAACACGCTACACCGTGAAGGACTGAAATCCTGCAGCTCCCGTAAGTCCCCCTGCTCAAGAAAGCACATGTACAGGCCCATCTGAAGTCTGCTAATGAGCATCTGAATGATTCAGAGGAGAACTGGGTGAAAGTGTTGTGGTCAGATGAGGCCAAAATCAAACTCTTTGGCATCAACTCAACTCACTGTGTTTGCAGGAGGAATGCTGCCTATCACCCCAAGAACACCATCTCCACGTCAAACATGGAGGTGGAAACATTATGCTTTGGGGTTGTTTTTCTGCTAAGGGGACAGGACAACTTCAGCAGATTAAAGGGACTGGGCCATGTACAGTCAAATCTTGGGTGAGAACCTCATTCCCTTATCCAGGGCATTGAAAATGGGTCATGGATGGGTATTCCAGCATGACAATGACCCAAAACACACGGCCAAGGCAACAAAGGAGTGGCTCAGGAAGAAGCACATTAAGGTCCTGGAGTCAGTCTCCAGACCTTAATCCCATAGAAAATATGTGGAGGGAGCTGAAGGTTTGAGTTACCAAACGTCAGCCTCGAAAAACCCTAATGACTTGGAGAGGATTTGCAAAGAGGAGTGGGACAAAATCCCTCCTGAGATGTGTGCAAACCTAGTGGCAAAATACAAGAAACGTCTCGACCTCTGTGATTGCCAACAGGGGTTTTGCCACCAAGTATGTTTTGCGAAGGGGTCAAATACTTATTTCAATCATTAAAATGCAAATCAATGTATACCTTTTTTGAAATGCGCTTTTCTGGATTATTTTAATGTTCTGTCTCTCACTGTTAAAATAAACCTACCATTAAAATTATAGACTGATTATTTCTTTGTCAGTGGGCAAACGTACAAAAATCAGCAGGGGATCAAATACTTTTTTCTCTCACTGTATTTTTGATAAATGTAAAGTTATGCCTGGGATCTTTTGAAACTCCAATTCCTAAGAGTGGGGGGGGGGGGGGGGGGGCAAATCAGAGTGCACAATGCACACAACAGTGAATAAAGGGTGTGGCCAAATTGCATTAAAAGTAGAAGAGGCTTAAGGCTGGGTTCACAATGCGGCTCACAGCAGGGTGGGTTACTGTTCACCATTTCAGGTCCGATTTCGGTCTGAATTTTTGTCTGAATTTGGACCTGAAACGGACCAGAAGACTCACAAGACTCAAAATCTCCTGGAATGCGAATTGGATGCATGGAATTTGCAATAGTGTGAACCCAGCCTGAAGGATTGTTTCTAAATATGTTAAATGTTTCTTATATTAGATGCTGTTAACCACTGCGGCACTGTTACTTTAACTGCCACGGTCATGCAACGCTGTACCTAACTAAAATTTATGAAAACAAAATGGAAAAGACAACCTCCATAGTTTAGTAAACAAGGTTAACAATATTTATTAATGATTAAAAACACACTCACAAAAGGGGAGCTTGTGCAAAGTAGTAAGACCCCTTTCACACTGAGACTTTTTTCAGGCGCTTTTGGGCTGAAAAGCAGCTCCCCTCAGACTCGGTGTGAAAGCCGGAGTGCTTTTACACTGAATCGATGCGCTGGCAGGACGTTAAAAAAACTCCTACAAGCAGCATCTTTGGAGTGGCGTATACACTGCTCATAAACTGCTCCTGTCCATTGAACCGAATAGGCGCTTTGCGGGTCGTTTTAACCCTTTTTCGGCTGCTAGCGGGGGTTAAAAGCTCCCTGCTAGCGGCTGAAAACCCCTGCAAAAATGACGGTGCCAACGCCCCAGTGTGAAAGGGGCCTAAAAGTCACAGCTGCTGCCTCTGGAGCCAGGAGCCGCTGTGGAATTCTCTTGCTTCCGCTGTGAGCAAAGGCACCCCTGCTGCAGTGAGACAACCCGGGATGGAAGCCAGAGCCTAGATGGAGAGGATGCCTGACGCCGCTGGGAGATAGGGACGCATTTCAAAACATGTTGCTTCTTCTTTAGCATTTATTTTATGGTTTGTCACATTGCCACACATACATTTCCTTGAGACCCTTTCATTCACACCAATAAGTTTATTGCCACAACACTTGCACATTGTATACAGCTTTTGCCCTCTGAAGAGCACCCTGCAGTGGATTACTCTTCAGAAGGCAGTTAACAGGGTTTAGGGAGATGTTGTGTAGCCTGTTTTAACATCTTCACATATTCATTCATATTTTTTGCGCTATAAACAAAAAAAGTTTGACAATTTTGGAAAAAAAATATATATATATATATTTTTTACTTTCTGCTATAAAACACATCTTCATAAAAAATCCTAATAAGCGTATTATGATTGGTTTACGCAAAAGTTTTAGAGTAAAAATGCTTTATACTAGTAACGGCGACGATTAGTGACTTGTTAGACTGCGATATTGCGGCAGAAAATTGGACACTAACTGACACTATGCAGGAACCATGAACTCTAATACAGTGATCAGTGCTAAAAATATGCACCGTCACTGTACTAATGGGAAGTTGTTAAACATCCAGGGCAATCAAAGGGTTAACTGTGCACCTAACCATTGTTTGTGATTACTATGTGTGGTGCTTTTACTAGAGGAAGAGATTCCTGCTTTGCAGGAACACAGAATTTATCCCTTTCCCCGTCAGAACAGAACTCTGCCTTGTATACATAGGGAGAGCTCCGTTCTGAGTCTCTGCGCGATGATCAGTGGGTGCCGGCGGACATCGGGTGCCCGGCACCCGCAGATCGGCTTCTGCTGTGAATAATCACAGTAGAAGCGGCACACCTCCTGCAGGCGAAAGTGCAGGATCACGTATATATGCATGATCCAGCACACAGCTGTCGTCCTGTAGAAGTAAAACTGCTATAGGGCGGTCAGCAAGTGGTTAAAAAACTAGTAATGATGAAGACTTGGGGATGGCAGAATTATCAGGATTCATTTAAGGGTACATTTACACAACTGCACAGGGGCAGCCACTAGCTAGATTCAGTAGATTCTTGCCAGCGTACCCCGTTTGAGAACAGCCGCAGCTGTCAGTGGTGGCTGTTAGATTTGTACAAATCAATGGCCAACACCAATGCCGTTCATCTGAGCAGTTATATATCGCCACCAAGGACGCCGTTTCTGTGTAATTTCTGGCCAAACACAAAATGCACCAGTGTGTATGCTGCCATAGCACAGAGCATTGCCGCATCCAGACCTGGTGTGTAGATGCCTTTTAACGCAGCAAACTATGTGCCCCTGGCCCCCCATGTAAATATAGCCTAAGTGAAAGACAGAAGGTGAATAAATCAGGACCAGGATAATAAACCATACTGTATACAGGGAAAGCAAGTTTAAATACCGGTAGCTAAAAGAGCACTAGAATAGTAATGGAGGAGGACTCCGATCCAAACCAAGGGTTTAGGAGGGGTTGATGCTGAGGAGGAATGAGAAAACCAAAGATAACAGGAGGGGTGAAACTTAAATGACAGAATTTTCATAAATTTTTCCCATATCTGTCATTCAAGTTTAACTCCTCAAGTTACTGTTGTATTTATGACAGATTTAAGGGAACCAGATACTATATGTGTAATACTGGTGGTGAATGAACTAAAAACTCATATGGCACTATGGAAAGGGAGAGAGATCCAAGTAAAGTGAGAGGAGGGGGAACAAAAAGGTGATGGGAGGGATTGATACTGGATGGATGGGAGAAGTTATGTCAAAAATGACAGAAGCCAGATGTTATACAAGCTGTGTCTCGGGCAGCATGCCTCTAATGCCTCGACCCAGCTCTGCTTGCCACAGTAACAGCCTCAGCTGCTTCTGCCCCCAGCAAACTAACGTCCTTGGGTGCCAGCAGCCAGCCTGCATAACATCATGTGCTACCATGGTGTGGGCAACAGCCAGCACCTCAAGAACCAATGACACTGTGCATAGTGTCATAGGACATTGGTACTGTGGGCAGATCCATCAGTGATGGTGCAGGGACTGCTGGACCAGATATTTGACAAAGCCGGTAATTGCCCGAAAATGTATTCAAATTTCATCACTGCTAGGTCAGTTCCAGCATGTTCCCAGGTATACAGGCTAAAAGCATGAATATGTCATACAACCTTTCAGGGGCTAAATCTGTCAATCAGTGGTTGAGAAGAATGTGGATGTCCTGGTATACCTTAGACATTTGTGGCAGCCACCGCAAAAAAATACAGTGCTTCCAGGTATGAGGGAGCATGTGGCTTTGCACTATGGTGCAGTGCTTGGTTCTAACAACCTTTTGCTAGCCCAAACACTATGACATGACAGAGGGGGTGACATGTTCACTCCCTGTAAGCTCTGACACCTGGTATTTTGCTGCAGGCATGCTGGAGGACATAGCAGCAGGGGAGCACTGTGAAGGTGAGTAATGCCCCGTACACACGGTCAGAAATTCTGATGGAAAATGTCCGATCGGATCATTTTGTTGGAAAATCCGCCCGTGTGTGGGCTCCATCTGACTTTTTCCGTCCAAAAAATTTGAGATCCTGCTCTCAAATTGTCCTACAACAAAATCCGATCAGACTTTTTCTGATTGTGTGTAGAGAATTCCGACGGACAAAGTGCCACGCATGCTCAGATCAAATTACGAGACCAAAGCTATTGGCTACTAGCCTCTACGTAGTTCCGTCGTACGCAATGAACGTGACCACGTTCAGAATGATCGGATTTTCCGACAACTTTGTCCGACCGTGTGTATGCAACACCAGTGTCGGACAAAATCCGTCGGAAAAAATCAGACGGATTTTGTGGTCGGAATTTCCAACCGTGTGTACGGGGGCTAAGACTGTCTGAGAAGATGGGCATTAATAAGATAATGGAACACCACGATTAGTACAACCTCAGTAATTGATTATTAAAGTCCATGCTTCTCTTTCTTATCCCCTAAGTCCTCTCTTTAAAGTTGCTCTATGTACAGTATATCTCTAAATGAGTTATATATACGGAGGGAGTGCTGTATATTTTGAATGCAGTTGTACAACCTCATCTTGAACATCTAGCTGAGTTTTACGTAGCGGTTTACAAACATAATGTAGAATTGGAAAGAGTGCAAATAAAGGTAACTAAATAAATAAAAGGCATGGTGGACCTCAGCAATGAGGAAAGAATAACCAAAATTAAATATTCTCTCTTTGGAAGAATGTAATATACTGGCGATATGATCACCTGGTATAAATACATATAGGGGGAGATTCGCTAAAACTAGAGCACTCAGAATCTGGTGTAGCTGTACGTGGTACCCAATCAGCTTCCAACTTCAGCTTGTTCGATTAAGGTTTGGCAATTAGCTCTGGTTCACATTGATGCTACTTTGAAATCGTGCTACGTCACTTAAAGTAGCACGATTTCAGGTGCTACTTGAAAGAGATCTGTGCGACCTTATGCACAAATGTCTATTGCAGTCACACCTGAAATTGGAACGGTGCCATTGCCAGCAATAAGCTGTGACTTGACTTTGACCTTACAAATCGCTCCACTGTGAACCAGGGCTAAAACATGGAAGCTTATTGGTTTCTATGCAGAGTTTCACTAGATTTTGCACTCTCTAGTTTTAGTAAATCTCTCCAATAGTATATTGCGCATTTAGTAAACTGTCCAAATCAGTTGGTGAAGGGGGGATTATGGTGTGGTGTTGCCCCTTTGTTCCAGTGAAGAGAACTCTTAACATCAGCATACCAAGACATTTTGGACAATTTCATGCTCCCAACTTTGTGGGAACTGAGATGGATTTGGGGGGGCCCCCACGCCGTTTTTTCGGCGTGGGGATTCCCTTTAAATCCATGCCAGGTGACGGGGCTAGCGCGGCGGCATTCACTGCCTTCGCTAGCTCTGTCTACCTGAAGTCACGTGCTAAATGAAAGGACTTTCCGATGAGCGGCAAGTCCGTTCATTTCCAAAAGTCCGTTGGACTAGCATACTAACGGCGGGATTGTCCGCCGGACTGCCAAGTCCAGCGGATAATTTTAAAACAAAACATAAAACCTAGTCCGTCGGACTTTTGGCGCCAAAAAGTCAGCCGGCGTCCACACACGGGGGGATTGTCCGGCGGACTCGAGTCCAGCGGACAATCCCGCTGGGAAAGTCCCTTCGTGTGTACGCGGCAATAGACTCACTCCTAAACCTTGTGAACAGCCTTCCCAGAAGAGTTGAACCTGTTATAGCTGCAAATGGTGGGCCAACACTATATTGAGACTAAGACTGGGATGCCATTAAAGTTCATGTGCGTGTAAAGACAGGCGTCACAATACTTTTGACAGTATAGTGTACGTTTAATTGCAAAAAATATAGGACTAAAAAAACTGTAAAATCTTGATCCGAAGAGTTACAGGTATGGGGAAAGATTTTTTCCTTGTTAAAATTCTGATCCATGGACCGAATGATTACCATTCGGTAATTTTATATTTACCACTAGTCCTAAGCACTTGATCTGGGATAATTTTTGTGGTTCATGTTCTTTATCCATCTCCGAAGGCAGCTATGGATGTTTCTTATATGATTTTGTTCTATCGTCTTCCAAATTTGGCGCCAAATAATTATTGAGCAGTTTTCCATTTGGGAATGAATTTGCTTCCTGTTAAAATAAATTGGACAAAACTATAGAAAGGTTTTTTGTTTTTTTTGTCCTCTAGTTGGGGTTCTACTTATGCATTTTTTATGTTCAACTCTTCATGTTCATGTATTTTGCCACTTAAACATGTTAGGTCATCTTAATGACAGTGAAGAAGTGTTTCTCTTATAAAAGTAAAATCGAATATGGTTTTTTGTTTTTTTATTATAATTTTTTTGCCCTATTTTGGATCAGTTTGGATTCCTGAAGGTAATTATTTAAAGCCCAATTACAGTTTTAACACAACATGTCTATTTCATTTGAAGCTGCATAAAAACTATGATGTTTAAATGTCTTAATGTAATCTTTAAAACAGGGCCCATCCCTAGTCCAAATGGTTTTACCATAGTCAGCGGGCTGCAAAGAAGGACCCTTGCTATATATGTGCAAGTTGTGGTCTCTATGCAGATATCCACCACGTCCTACGCCAAGCTAGAGTTGTGCAGTCAGCCGGCAGGATGAGCTTTGCTGATGGTACATGATAGATCACTGCAGAGAAACCATTGTTTACATACGGATAGCAGCAGACCTTCTCTGCAGCCTACTTCGTGAGGTAGAGAAGTTTGGGCTCTGTTGCGCTGAAAGCTCAACTGGACTTTAAATATGTACTTGTGCCCTGTTGCAAAAATTGACTGTGACATATTTTATGGATTTTAATGAGTAAAACTGAAAGTCTCTTTTAAACATAAAATTATTGAAAAGAAAGTAGTTTCAGCAAATATTTAAACAAATTGAAGCCATTTATATAAAAAACAGTAATAAAAATCAGCGCTAAAGAAATGTACAATGATAAGTGAAAATAGCAGTTAGCACAGTTCATTGATAACCAAACATACAAAAAATTAAATCCAAAAGTGCAGAGCTTGGATTTTATAAATTGAAGCCATTGCCTGCCAAAACTTAGAATTTTTGTACACCATAATAACTTTATCAGTGTCTGGTTATGAATGGTGAATAAAAATTCTACCATGGATGAGGGAAATTGAGAGTTTTTACTTTGTCAAAATGTTACCATTATGGCACAATGCATTGAAGTGGGGGCAAAGTGAAAATAATTTTTGTGGTTTTTAAACCGCTTTCACACCGAAGGCGCTTTACAGGTGTTTTAGCGCTAAAAATAGCGCTTATAAAGCGCCTGTAAACTGCCTCCCCTGTCTACCCAGTGTGAAAGCCTGAGTGCTTTCACATTGGGGCGGTGCGCTGGCAGTACGGAAAAAAAAAGTCCTGCAAGCAGCGTCTTTGGGGCGGTATACACTGCTCCTAAACCACCCCTGCCATTGAAATCAATGCGCTTCGGCAGCGGCGCTTTTCGGGGACTTCGGCAACCCCTTGTTAACCCCTATCTTTGGGGTTAAAAGTGCTCTGCTCCCATCCGCACAGCGCCATTAAAGCGCAGCTAAAACGAGCAGCGCTTTACTGCTAACGCGGCCCACGCCCCTGTATGAAAAGGCTCTTAAGGGTGGGCTTCAAATGGCTCCTGAGGGTTAGGGAAGCTCCTTTCAACTATTCTGTACCTGTTCTTGGGCCTGACAACAGCCCCTTATGATCTGGGAACATAACTTTAGATGTTGTAATGAACATGGCATATTATTGCAATTGCCGGTTTGTAGCCCATGTACAGTGACTGCCCATTTGTTGCCAATTTCTTGTTTATCTCAATTGGCCTTTTATTGTCCATGTATTGCTACGACTGCCGATGTGTTGTGACAATTGCCCATTACTATTGTTCATAGTCCTGATTGCCCATTTCTTGCCTGGATATTATCATGACTGTCGATATGTTGTCTGCCTATTTTCCAATACACATATTGTAATGTCTGTTTATTTATTGTCAATGTTTTATCAGGATTTAAATGTTTTTGCCTATGTATTTTCAAGTCAGCAGTGTTAGCGATAGTGCGCATAGGTTATGCAAGACACATGGTGAAATTGCAAGCTAATTTGACAAAACTATGGGGGAGGCTAAATTATCGTTGACAGAAAAACACTCTTCATTCCTATTTTCAATGCTACCCTGTTACGAACACTTTTGGTAATGGATTAACGGCTCACGCCACAAAACCGCACTCCAGATCCGTTCCGGATGCATTTTTGCATGTGCGTTTTTTGTGTGTTCCAGTGCATTTTCGATGTGTGTTTCTGGATACATTCCAGATGCTTTTTTCCACTGTACTGGGGCCTGGTGCATTTTTTATGTGTTTTTAATGCGTTTCAGTGCATTTCGGTGCAGCATGTTCTACTTTTTTTTTCTGGAACTGGAAAACATGTACCGGGCACGAGTGTCTGGAGGGGCCCGGCAGCAACCAGGAAGTCTGCAGGAGAGAGGAGCCGAAGGAGAAATACTGCAGGTCTGCTGCCTGCAGTAGAGACGCTGCCGTAGGCTAAGCATAGTAAGCTGGCAGAGCTGGGACTCAGGAGATGATATGAGGGAGGGACTTAACAGCCTTTCAGTTGCTCATTGGCTGAGGTGGCAGCAGGAGGTGGGCTGCTCCGCCTCCTGCTGCCTCCTTAGCCAATAGGCACACGGGGTGCACTGTCCATCACTGAAGAGCCTCGTGCTTCCTGTGTTGGTGGGAGGGACAGAATTCCTCTGAAGAGAAGCTGCTGCAGAGATCAAGGTAAGTGGAAAAAAAAAAGGGTTTCCCTGAAGCTGCTAGAAGACATGTACAGTGCACAGCCTGTGCTCCCCATATATCTATCAATGTATTACCAGACCTATTGCTGTCCTTTTAGCAGAGTGAAAGTAACTTTACACATGTGCAGATAGGATGTCGGCTTATGTCACCATGTTAAAAGGACAGCAATATGGGTAGCAATACAGTGATTGTTGTTGGTCCAGGTTCACTAAACTAGCCAATGCCCTTTCACATGAGTGGTCCGATCGGGTCCTCCTGTGCGTTTTTGAGGCAACCTAATCGAACCACCTATTGTTCTCTATGGAGCGGCAGATTTAAATGAAAATTTGTCTGTATACACCCACCTACCTCCAATCAATTAATCGATCAATCAACTTGAGTACAACCAGCCTGTCAGATTTTACATACAATTATCGCTAGCAGCTCTTGTAGCCACTAGCAATAATTACTGTGCTCTCCTGGCAGGGGCGGTTCCCCCCCCCCACACTGGGAGAATACAATTGCTCCGCAGCAGAGATTCCCCCCATCAACTCTGTGTTAATGGGGGAATCAAGAATTTTTTTTCCTGCAACCCGTGGAACACAGATGGGGAAAAAAAAATCATAATTTGGCCAAAATGGGGAAAAAATTTGCTTGTTTTATTTATTTATATATATATATATATATATATATATATATATATATATATATATATATATATATACTTTTTATACATAACTAGAACATCTAACAGGGTTATGTCATTGCAGGAGATTTCCCCTCACTTCCTTACTGTCACCAGAACAGGAAGTGAGGGGATCTCCCTGTGGGGATATAGCCAGCAATTGTTTATGTTATATATATATATATATATAATCGATCAGGGAGATGAGATGAGACTGAAAGAGGAGGACATGGGATGGGACTCGTGGGGCTTCCAGTGGGCGGGCCCTGGGGAATGTTGAGGGTCAGGTCCGGGGTTGGGGGGGGGGCCCAGGCCTAAAACTGTGTAAGGGGCCCCAAAATTTCTGATGGCGGCCCTGACTGGTGTGAACTATGTCATTGGAAAATACATAATCTACTTTCCATGCGTTTTTGATGCTGAAAAAAACACACTCAACTACATGTGGTGTGAACTGGCTCTAATGCCTCATGCATACTAACAACAAAAACAGACCATTGAGGCCTGAGAAGCGAACATTTTTAAACAGATGTGAATGCATTCTATGGTCCTTTGTGTACATTTGTACACTCAACGTTTTGACGTTTTAAATCATTTACACGTCTTTCTAAATATTTTATTATATCTTTACATGTGACAACACTGAAAAAATTACACTTTGCTACAATGTAAAGTAGTGAGTGTACAGCTTGTATAACAGTGTCAATTTGCTGTCCCCTCAAAATAACTCAAAATTATTTTTTGCTCTACATAAAGATGACCTAGGCCAGTGATGGCAAACCTTTTTGAGCCCGAGTGCCCAAACTGAAATAAATACATTGGTTTTGTGTTGGGCTGAGCGAAAGAGAGGGGTTGTGGGTGAGAGAGAGAGAGGGGTTGTGTGAGAGAGAGAGGGGTGTGAGAGAGGGGTGAGAGAGAAAGATGGGGGACAGAGAGAGGAAGAGGGGCTGAGATAGATGGAGAGGGGCTGAGAGGCTTAAAGAGAGGGAGAGGGGACAGAGAGAGAGGGAGAGGGGACAGAGGGAGAGGGGTGTGAGAGAGATGCTGAGAGGGGCAACAGAGAGGGGGAGAGGGGCTGAGAGAGAGGGGTGTGAGAGAAATGCTGAGAGAGAGGAGAGCTGAGAGAGAGGAGGAACAGAGAGAGGGAGTGGGACAGGGAGAGAGAGAGATGGGGGACAGAGAGAGAGGGGGGACAGAGAAAGAGAAGGGGGACAGAGAGAGAGAAGAGGGACAGAGAGAGAGGGGTGCGAGAGAGATGCTGAGAGAGGGGTGAGCTGAGAGAGAGGGGGAACAGAGAGAGGTGGACACAAAGAGGGGGGGCAGAAAAAGAGGGGGGCTGAGAGGAGAGAGAGACCTCTAGCTCTGTCCTGGACCCTCTCGTGTGCCCACAGAGATGGCTCTGCATGCCAGCTGTGGCACGTGTGCCATAGGTTTGCCATCACTGACCTAGGCTATAAGAAGATTGCCAAGACCCTGAAATTGAGCTGCAGCTTTGTGGCCAAGACCATACAGTGGTTTAACAGGACAGGTTCCACTCAAAACAGGCCTTACCACGGTCGACCAAAGAAGTTGAGTGCACGTGCTCAGCGTCATATCCAGAGGTTGTCTTTGGGAAATAGACGTATGAGTGCTGCCAGTATTGCTGCAGAGGTTGAAGGGGTGGGGGATCAGCCTGTCAGTGCTCAGACCATACGCCGCACACTGCATCAAATTTGTCTGCATGGTTGTCCTCCCAGAAGGAAGCCTCTTCTAAACATGATGCACAAGAAAGCCCCAGTTTGCTGAAGACAAGCAGACTAAGGACATGGATTACTGGAACCATGTCCTGTGGTCTGATGAGACCAAGATAAACTTTTTTGGTTCAGATAGTGTTAAGCATGTGTGGCAGCAACCATGTGAGTACAAAGACTAGTGTGTCTTGACTACAGTCATGCATGGTAGTGGGAGTGTCATGGTCTGGGGCTGCATGAGTGCTACCGTCACTGGGGAGCTACAGTTCATTGAGGGAACCCTGAATGCCAACATGTACTGTAACATACTGAAGCAGAGCATGATCCCCTCCCTTCAGAGACTGGGCCGCAGGGCAGTATTCCAACATAACGAACCCAAACACCTCCAAGACGACCACTGCCTTTCTAAAGAAGCTGAGGGTAAATGTGATGGACTCCAGACCTAAATCCTATTGAGCATCTGTGGGGCATCTTAAAACGGAAGGTGGCGGAGCGCAAGGTCTCTAACATCCACCAGCTCCGTGATGTCGTCATGGAGGAGATGAAGAGGACTCCAGTGGCAACCTGTGAAGCTCTGGTGAACTCTATGCCCAAGAGGGTTAAGGCAGTGCTGGAAAATAATGGTGGCCACACAAAATATTGACACTTTGGGCCCAATTTGGACATTTTCACTTAGGGGTGTACTCACTTTTGTTGCCAGTGGTTTAGACGTTAATGGCTGTGTGTTGAGTTTTTTTGAGGGGACAGCAAATTTACACTGTTATACAAGCTGTACACACACTACTTTACATTGTAGCAAAGTGTAATTTCTTCAGTGTTGTCACATGAAAAGATATAATAAAATATTTACAAAAATGTGAGGGGTGTACTCACTTTTGTGAGATACAACTGACAAGAAACAGTAAGGAGAGCGCTCATCTAAGCTACAAGCACTACTGTCTGGTAACTTCCAGTCTGATCCCATGGACTATAGATCCCTGGAAGGCTGTCCAGGGCTGTGCTAAGCCCAGCACTCCTTGGTTGGCTTAGGTCCACTGGGTGGGGGGAAATTACGTCACAACTGGAAGTCATGGGCATGGCACACAGTAGAGGTATTTCCATCATGCCTGATGAAGGAGCATGCATCCGAATGTTCGCTATGCCTGCCACTTCATGTTGTGACATCATCTCTGCCCGCCCACGTGCACCCAGTGGACTAGAGCCAACCAGGAAGTGCTAGGAGCCACTAACACAGCTCAGGGCAGCCTTCCAGGGATCTACAGTCAGCAAAATTAGACTGGAACCAGACAGTGGTGCTTGTAGCTAGATGAGTGCTCTCATTGCTATTTCTTGTGAGTTGCTTACTTATGGAAATAAAATCGTTTTTTTTTATGCTGCACTTAGAAGGCGCTATTTCCCTTCTTCCATTTTGATTTACACAGAGTATCTTCTAGCTCAGCTGCCACTGAGTCAAACTTTTTGATTCTTTGGACTTTAAGGACTTTTTATTACACCTGCCTTTATTAATTGTAGACCTGGATAACTCCATCTCTGCTCGCCAAAACACCCTATTTTTTTTCAGGTGGTGGATGGCAAGAGCGTGCATATTAAGCTGAATGGGAGAGAGAGCTGTCTGCTGCTGGAGCTACTGTATATTTAGTGTTTACAATCCATGTATTGCGTTTCATACATATATGTAATTTGTATTGCTTATGCCGCGTACACACGAAGGGACTATCCCGCGGGATTGTCCGCTGGACTCAAGTTCACCGGACAATCCCCTCGTGTGTGGGCGCCAGCGGACTTTTTGGCGCCAAAAGTCCGGCGGACTAGGTTTAAGTTTTGTTTTAAAATTGTCCGCTGGACTTGGCAGTCCGGCGGACAATCCCGCCGTTAGTAAGCTAGTCCGCCGGACTTTTGAAATGAACGGACTTGCCGCTCATTGGAAAGTCCGTTCTTTCCCGCTGACTTATTCCAGCGGATTGTCCACCGGAGAAGTCCGGGCGTGTGTGGGCAAGTCACACGCTCAGAAGTCTGGGCGTGTGTGGGGAAGTCCCGCCGGACTAGGTCCGGCAGACAATCCGCCGGACTAGGTCCGGCGGACAAAGTCTGTACGTGTGTACGCGGCATTAGTTTAACTTCTTCATGTCCGCGCTATAGCCAAATGACGGCCACAGCGCGGACCTGAATTTCCGGGAGGCCGTCATATGACGGCCTCCCCTGTGCACGCTCCCTGTAGGGCGTGCGCGGAGCACACTGATCACTGAGTCACTGAGACTCGGGTGATCACCGATCCAAGTAAGGGGCTGGTCCCGGCCCCTTACCATGTGAACAGCTGATCACATGATCAAAAAAATAGCCGATCACCAGCTCATCTGCAAGGGACATCGGTCCCGAAGAGGAAGAGGCAATTATGCCTCATCTATGCCACCTGCCATTGCCACCTGACAGTGCCCACAAGTGCCACCTATCAATGCCCACAAGTGCCACCTATCAATGTCCAGCAGTGGTGCCAATCAGTGCCACCTAGCAGTGCTGCCTATCAGTGTAACCGATCAGTCCCCCATCACTGCCACCCATCAGTGCCCATCACTGCCACCTATTCGTGCCCATCAGTGCTGCCTCATCAGCGTACATCAATGAAGGGGACAAATTACCTGTTTTAAAAAAATTTAACAAAAAATTAAAACCGCAGATCTGATCAAATACCACCAAAAAAAAGCTCTATTTGTGGGAAAAAATTATAAAATGTTATTTGGGCACAGTGACCGCGCAATTGTCATTCAAAGTGCATCAGCGCTGAGAGCTGAAAGCTGAAAATTGGTCTGGATAGGAGGGGGGTGCCCAGTAAGCAAGTGGTTAAAATAGCGCAGCACATTTATTTTTACATTAGTTGAGAGTGGTTTAGCCCACTTTTTGCTTGCAGCTTTATATGTATATGGGTGCACAGGATTTTTATTTATATTATTTAGATGCACTTGCCAATTCAAGAACATTTGTATTCACAATTCATTTAGTGTTGGTTTTGCAAAGTTCGGCGTAGCTGAATGAAGATCAGTTTGTCTAAACCTGCTCTAAAGCAGTAACATATAAAAACAGGGGAAGTGATCTGGGAAGCATTAAAATTACTTATGCTTCTCAGATAACTTCAGATAACTTCTCGTGCATTAAGGAAAAACTAAACAGGTGTCAGTATGAAGCCTAAATTGTCATGATTTTCCTAATGCCTGCCAATGAAGGCCATCTTTAAAGCAAATATGTCTTTAGCACATAAAAACTAAACCTCGCTTAGTACGATTTGTAGTAAGGCTGAGTACAATCCATTCTGCACATTCCACACTTTTAAAAATACTGCTGTAGCAAGATCCCAGGCCTCCTTTGGTCTGATGAGAACCTCTAGGGCCAGGGATAGCTGACATCCTTTTGTATGTGGTGGGTTGTGAGGCATAGTGGGTGTAAGATGGTTAAAATTATTGGGCACCAGACACTTCTTGGATGCAAAAGAGGGTTTATTTCTCTTAACAGTCCTTTTACTTTTGGGGGGAGAGAGGGTTAGGGCTAAAACACCCTTAGGTAGTTGCAAGATTAATTGGCAGAGTCAGAGACATCAATAGAAGGACAGACATGCAGGGAAAGGCATCCAGCAAGATGCCCCATCTGCATGAGCAGGAATGCTGTCTCCAATGACAACAGTCTTTAACAGTTCCTAACACAAAGCTTAACAGTTCTTTTACCTTCACTACAACTTCTCCTTGTAGTTCTTCACTGCCACGGAATCCCTTGAGCTTCTTCAATCTTCACGGTGGTATCTTCCTCAAGCGTCACCCTCGCCTCTCTGCTGGGTCCCTAGCATGGCACTCTAGATACCGCTCAAGCTTCAGCCTTGCTGGCGTGCTCGGTCCTTAGCTTGATACACAAGGCTGCTCTGCAAGCGTCACCTCCGCTGGCTGGGTCCCTGGCTTGATTCCAACTGAAGTTTCTCGATTCTCCACTGTCCCCGGTTGGTGAGAATGCTGCTCCAGTATTTGCTTCAGTTACTCACTGTGGTCCCTGGTAATAAGGCGGATAGTCCCTTACTGGCGAGAGCTTCCCCTCTATCTTCGACCATGACAGGTTCTCCGGCCGGCAGAACCGTCACTTCTGGTTGGACTGCAAGCCGCAGTCCCAATCCTGCGCTGCTCTCTTGCTTCTGGATAGACCCTCAGACAGCCTAACAGCCAGATGCTCACGAGATAGGCCTAATCTCCAGCTTAGCAGCCCAGGGCACACAACACATGTCCACACAGACAGCCGTCCAGGTGGCACAGAACATAGATCACCTGACCTCACCCGAATATATAGGCTCTCCAAGCAGGCCAAGGGATTCGAGAAAACTCCTGCCCATTATCTGGGATACCTCATATACCCATAACCTGACCTTGGGTTGCCCTTCTTGTATCTAGTACCACCAAGTACCCAGCCACCTAGTGGTAGAAGAGAAAAGTGCAACAAGGCCAAACGTAGGGAGAAATCAATAGATCTCTAACAATCAACCAGGATAACTACTCCTGCCAAGTAAATTTGTGAGGAGCATCCCTGACTAAACTCCAGGGTGCTACATCCACCCCCTTACCAAAAAACTTCATTTTAGGGTTTGTAGAAAGATAATTTGAGCTCCCAAGCCTGAGAGCAAATGTCCTGGCAAAAACTGTGGTGGGTGGGGAAACAGGGAAAAAATAACAAGAAACAGTGTATGTGGCGTACCATATGAAATAAACATGGTATTAGACACATGAGATAGTAGATCACTTATGACAAGGAAATATAAGATAGTTATGTAAAATTTTAAAAGTATGCAAGAGCAATGGCATTGCTTCCTGACCATCTATCTAATATATGCAGTAATAACAAGATATATGAAGCGCACTACTCCCTTGGGAGCTGCTAGTAAGTTCATTACAGTACATGCTGGTTTAACCCCCACTTCTTCCACCTAAGACACAGACAATTTAGAACAGTTCAAAACTTAAACTTAACTTTATTCCAGATTCATGGCAGGTGCTACCATCTCAATGATGCACAGGATACAAGTTGCCTCTGGATTGATGTGTGTGAGTGATAGTCCCTCTCCTTAGTGAGCTGACACGCATACCCCTCTGAAAGGTATGTGGTACTTTGAAACGCTAGCAGTCCCAGGCCTCACCTGCCTTCTCTTCCTGCCCCTTTCTTCCCAGGCCAGCTCAGGAAAGGTCCAGGCCAACCCTGGTTCACTCCGGTCCATTTGCAGCTACTTCATACTTGGAAACCTTCCAGCTCTGGAGTCCCCGGACCTCCATCACCTTTCGGAGAAGATCTGTGGCTTTCCAGCTCTGAAATCTCTGCACTTCCAGGCCTTCCAGCCCTAAGCCTTAATGTCACATTTTTCTGCCTGTGTGGATTAATCAATTTCCCATCTCCAACTCTCCAGGGAACATGTGACCCCAGTGTATATGTATGGACCCCGCCCCTGACCAAGCAAATTAACGATTGGACAAGGGCCCATACACAGGGCCTGACCCACCTCCTTTCCAGATACTTCTCTGGAGAAAAAAAGAAGTGTTTACCAGGGTGCTGAACAGGTGGTCACACCCCCCTCTAACCTATAACTTAACCCTAACCCAAAACAAACCCCCAGACCTATACAAAATACAGTAAGGCAATGGCAATTTAACCTGTGTTTTAAACTAATAGCACCCACCTAAAGTGGTGGGCGCTACATATAGAAAGGGTTAGGGTTGTTAGGGTTAGGGCCAAGGAAGATGCGCCGACTCAGCAACACCTGAAAGAGAGTAAACAGCAATGCAAATGCATCTTATCCTATGGGAACAATAGACATGCATTCTATCCTATGGGAACAATAGTGCAATAAATATACATACGTGATCGAATGGTTTTCGATTGACCTCAGCCGAAGGTGTAAATACACCTCAAAGAATATTGTATTATTTACATCTTTAGAAGCAGGTCCCATCCTCTATGGAGAATACCACCTTCTTCTCATTGATCAACAAACTTACATCAGCACATAATGTGAATAAAGTTCACATAGGTCGGCAGCGCTCACGCCACCTGGTGACCACACTAGAGACAGTCCAGGCATTTTGTTTAGTCCATTATTCACATGCATGGTAAGAATTGACCCTTCTATTATAGCCTAATCTAACTAAACACTTGGAGTCCAAAACAGTTTCCAGTCCATAGATTTCCCTCTGGGTGGACTATATTTCCCAGCAGTTTCCCCTCTTCTCCAGGGACAACTCCGTGGACAAAAAGACACAGCTCCACTTCAGGCAACAAGCAGCCAGGCCTTAGTGCAAAGGACCATACTTCAAAACATCATTCCCTTTGAAAAGACATCCTCAGTCTGTCCACATGACAGCCGAGGACAAAGAAGATTTTTTTCTTAGGAACAGCAACCTGCTGAAGTTCACAGGTCGCCCTTCAGGGTGAATTACCCCAACAACTTCAAACTACACTCCATGTATCTGCTGGCAGCATTCAATCCAGCATAGTCCGGGCAGAACAGCTCTCGGGAATGTTCTCCACTAGCAACACTTTAAATGTATGTGTGAAGTATTTTAGCCAGTTATCTATCCATTTACAAACTGATGTTTCCAAGCTTCTAGACTTTACCTTACACATTAGTCATGTGTGGGGAACTGTGTCAAACGCTTTGGCAAAATTGAAATATACTACGTCCACAGCCACTCCTTTGTCCAAGGTTTTACTCACCGCCTCAAAGAAAGAAATCAGATTTGTCTGACAACTTTCATTCTTGTTATCTGTTACTTAAAATATTTTTTCTAGCAAGAACTCATCTACAGTATGTGGTCCTTTATTAAACTCTCCAGTATCTTCCTAACTATAGAAGTTAAACTAACTGTACACCAGAAGGACATTTCCTTCACTGTTTGGACAGGGGGAAGTGATGTAGAGGAAATGGTCTACTTTGAGGTGTGTTTAGTGGTATAATATCTGGCATTTTGTAATTTGCAAGATAAATTATTATACTTGATTTTTTTGACATTTGGTTTGGTGTAGCTCAAGATAATCATGGAAAGAGTGTCCTAGAAGAAAAAGAGAAGAGTGTTTCGGTGGTGTGCCACTATGGGTCCATTCCATAGTCTCACAGAGAATTTCCAAGGGGAATTTCCATACTCTTTACCAAGAATTGCAGGTCATACCCCAAAAACACCTTTGATTTATGTCCGTCTTGAGATTTCTAGACCCTAACCGATACAAGCCACAACTGATATGAGATGTCCTGAGTCTCCTCTTAAAGTGTTACTAAGCCCAGGATCCTGCATTCACTATATCTGGTCTCCCACGGTATACAGAACATGGAAATGCAATTATTTTACTAAATATAAAATGCTAAATACCTTTTCTCATCAGCAGTATATAGCAGTCTTGTGACTTCTATCAGTGCCTGGCCAAGCACTGGTTAAGGCTTGTAGGAGGATTTTTTATTCTCCTATGGACTGTCTTATGAGGCTGCATGACCCCTGATCCTCTGTCTGGACACCTCAAACTGAGCATGTGCAGAGTGCCTCCTAGGGCTCTGTAATATCAGAGAATTAACCCCTTAACCTCCACAGTGAGTGTAACAAGCATGCTTTACTGCATATACAGACTGATTTTGCTTGTTGTGCATTTAGTAACACTTTATTTTTGTGGTAATTGATCGCTAATTATTCTCTTTATTGCCATTTTTGACACCGACCCCGGGCTGCGTGCTCGGATAAGGGTCTTATATGGATATGGGGGGGAACCCCCACGCCTTTTTTTGGCGTAGGGAATCCCCTTTAAATCCCTTTATATCCTAGCGAGGTGTCAATCTCGCCGATCGAGGCGGCGGCATTGACTTCCTTCGCTAGTCCCATCTACCTGGAGTCACGTTATAAATGAACAGACTTTACTCCGTGTAAAAGTCCGGCGGACCTCCGCCAAAACTCTGGTGGATTGTCCGCCGGAAAAGTCCGGGCATGTGGGGGCAAGTCCGCACGTTCGGAAAGTCCGGCAGACCTCCACTGGAAAGTCCGGCGGATTGTCCTTCACAGCCTTAGCACCCTCTGGCACACCTGGCAATAGTGTAAGTCGTTTTAAGTCGTTTTAAGCCTTGCCAGCCCACTTTTATTCATCAAACTTAAGTTCAACAGAAACAGTTGCTCATGCAGGGGATTTTCACCATCAAAACAGGCAACAAGAAAAGGCAAGCCATCTGGCTCTTACTGTACACCCTTGAGGACAGATAACAGGTTTTGAAATATGGCTTCTGCTGTGTTTATCTATCAAGTTCAGAGCTTATCAGGCTTGCTAGTAGTGAATCTTTAAAGTGTTGCTTTTGAATGCAGCAATCACCAATATTTCTTCAAAATGTTATAAATGCCTCCCTTTGAAAATTGTAACGAGTGATTAAATGTGTGACCTGTGTTTAGGTTTGTGTTTGGGTTTCAGTAATGCCGCGTACACACGACCGGTTTTCCCGTCGGAATAAACTCTGAAGGTTTTTCCGACGGAGTTCCGACAGAGTTCCGCTGAAACTGTCTTGCATGCACACGATCACACCAAAGTCTGGTGCGGTGACGTACAACACGTACGATGTGACTAGCTTCAGCCCATGCGTCGTTTTTAGTCTGTCGGAACAGCATACAGACGAGCGGTTTTCCCGATAGGAATTGGTTCCGTCTGAAATATTTAAAACATGTTCTATTTCTAGGTCTGTCAGAATTTTCGAAAATAAAAAGTGTGATGAGGCCCACACACGATCGGAATATCGGATGAAAAGATTCCGTCTGACTTTTTCTGCCAGAAAGTCCGACCGTGTGTACACGGCATAAGGCTCTCCAGTCACTCTGCTGGCCTATCAAAAAAGCTTTTTTAATCTGTCTCTCAGAGCAACCTCTGCTTTGAAACTAGATTGTAAGATCTTATTATTGCTGGGTAGAGGATGATTTTTCAGTACAACATCTTTTAAGGTAAGTTCTATACCAACTAGCCTGTAGAGGAAAGATGTGTATACTTATCTATTCTCAGGGCACTCCGGTCCAGTCACGTGATCTCCCCAACGGCTAGCATCTGGGAAAGGGGAGGACAGATGGAATGCCTGGGTGGTGACATCACACATAGTAAAGTGAAAAAATTGTAAAAATACTGCGCCAACCTTGGAGGTGAGCAGACAACGCAACAATAAGATTTATTGTAAAATAATATATGGTGTAAATGTGTAGCGCTAATGGTATGTATTGAACACAAGAATACCTCCAAGATGTGAATCTGGGGGATGTATACACTGTGAATACAATCACGTATCACTCAAGGAAAAGTGTATACAGTGAAAAAATGAGACCAATCCTGTGTAAAAACAATGCAATTAAAAAGGCGCACAGGGTTTCAAGTGATTAAAAAATCGCACAAAATGGATCTGTGAGTAAATGTAAATCACAAAAGGTAAAGTGAATACTTCAATGCTGACAAATAATAAAATTAGAAGCAATCTATATGACTCTGAGAGTGATAAACAAATAATATAGTCGAGTGGTCAAAATAAATATAAATCTTTTGACTATATACTATGGTGTATAATATAAACTGCAGATGGTGGTCAAGGGTATATCGCTAAAGAAGGTCAATCAAATGATATAAATTCTTAATGCGGTTAGGGCAAATCACACCAAATCGCATATATTTTTTAATTCTATAAAAATAGCAGCGATTAAAAAAATTGCGTACAAACATATAAACTAAATGATAAGTGAAATCACAGACTGTGAAGTGAGTGCATTTGAAGTGGATAAGAGATAAGTCTCTTCTACATTTTTGAAACCACTATTATCTGGAGGGACCTGGCGTATGTGTGGTGCCTTTGAATCGCCCATTGATCAATAGGGGAGAAGATTGATTACTCTATCTTTGGAACCTGAACCCTGTCCATTACATCCTTGTGGCGATCAAATCTGAGATTCACAGCTGATCAGCAAGGGAGAAGATTGTACACCCCTTCCCCGGAATCCATCCAGATTTACCGTATTCTGGTCTATGCCTTATTGATCCACCGCCGCTGGCGAGTGGGTCTATCATTTAGGGTAATGCCACGTACACACGATCGGACTTTCCGACAGACTTGGTCCGGAGGATAGTGTGCTAGTCCGACGGACGAAAACCGATGCTAGGGCAGCTATTGGCAACTGGCTATGGACTTCCTTATTCTAGTCAGGTCGTACGTCATCACATTCGAATCCGTCTGACTTTTGGAGTGATCGTGTGTGGGCAAGTCCGTTCATTTAAAAGTCCGGCGGACCTCCACTGCAAAGTCCGTCGGATAGTCCGCCAGACCTAGTCCGTCAAAGTCCGATGGTGTGTACGGGGCATTAAGAGTACCCCATCCCCCTTTCTCCCAGAAGGTGGAGGCACGCCCCCGGGTGTTATTATAACCAATGATCGTGTGTATATTGCACAGAGGATAAGAGGAAATATTGGCTGGTCCTATATTACTTTGCATGCACGCTACAGTATTTTAAAACCATGGACTTATTTAATTGTTTTTATTAATTTGTGATGCATTTATGCTATTGATTTATTATTTGTAGTGATATGCCTGAAATACTGGCACTCACCTTATCTATAATTTATACCTTAGATAACACTTATGGTATTTCCATCCAGTATATTTTATATGTAATGCCGCGTACACACGAGCTGATTTTCCGTCAGAAAAGTTTGCTGAACTTTCGACCGTCAAGAACTACAACACTACGACGACCAGAGAAAATTAAGTTCAATGCTTCCGAGCATGCGTCGAATTGTTTCCAAGCATGCGTATGAATTTTGCGCATCACAATTTCCGATCGGAACTTTTCCGACCGAAAAATTGAGAACATGCTCTCAATCTTTTGCTGGCTGGAATTCGGCAAGCAAAAGTCCGATGGAGCATACACACGGTCGCAAATTTCCGACTAAAAGCTTTCATCTGTCTTTTGCTGGCCGAATTTCTGATCATGTGTATGCTGCATAACATTCCCCTGTCTCTCCTAGAGTCATATAGTATATACACTTGTCTCTTATCCACTTCGAATGCACTCACTTCACAGTCTGTGATTTCACTTGTCATTTCGTTTATACGTTTTTCCGTAATTTTTTAATCGCTTTGATTTTTATAGAATTAGAAATGTATGCGATTTGGTGTGATTTGCCCTAGCCGCATCAAGAATTTATATAATTTGATTCACCTTTTTTAGCGATATACTCTTGACCACCATCTGCAGTTTATATTATACACCATAGTATATATTCACAAGATTTATATTTAGTTTGACCACTTGAATATATTATTTGTTTATCACTCTCAGAGTCATATAGATTGCTTCCAATTTTGTTATTTGTCAGCATTGAAGTATTCACTTTACCTTTTGTGATTTACATTTACTCACAAATCCAATGCGATTTTGTGCAATTTTTTTTAATCGCTTGAAACCCCATTTGATTTTGTGCGACTTTTTAATCGCATTGTTTTTACACAGGTTTGGTCTCATTTTTTCACTGTATACACTTTTCACACATCACACATACTATGCATCCGTATATGGGGCATCCATTATCAGCTGTCCCTCTTCTCCCCTGAAGCTGCCTCTGGGAGCTGATCGCGTGATCGGACTGGAGCGCCCAGGCAGTTGGTAAGTATACACATCTTTCCTCTACAGGCTAGTTAGTATAAAATACTTGTATGAAAGCTTTTATAGGGCAAGTAGCTGTTTACCTCTTTGGGTTTTCTATAGATCTGGGAAGAAATGCTACTATACTCTATCAACTGGACCTGACAATTTGAACAGAGTTCAAATTGTCTAGTGTAGAAGTAAAGAGTATAAGTATAAATCTGAACCTGCATTGTATATATGGAGTTGTAAATCACATAACTGTCATTTAATGCAATATAATCTCTCTCCCACCATCCCAAAAACAACTTGGCCACAAACAGTACACATTTTTCGTCCATTGCTACTCCTGTAATCTTTAAAAAAAAGATACTATGGAACACAAAATAATAATTTTTCCAAATAATTTCCAAAATATTTTTCAAAATAACTTCATGTAAAAGGAGAGTTTGAGTGGTGTTTAAAAAAATTAGATGTCTGACTTTCTAAAGGGAAATATTAGTATACAGCAATTCCACATCACTTGTAGCCAAAAAGGTTTTGTAGGCAATCTTAATTCCTTCAAACCGTGCAAAAAATAAAAACAAAACCTGAGGTTGCAAAAAAAAAAAATACATAAGTGCAGTCTGGGTGATCTATGTACATTGCAGGGATTTTAACAAATGTTGTTGCAGATTTCTACATTTGTTATTCTGAAAGAATAGTTGTTTTTCTGTGTCCATGTGTCAAGTGAATCTGTATGGGAGTAGTTTTATCATTATCAATTGATAATGATAAAACTACTCCCGTAGAGATTCACAAAATCAGATTTTGAGCATCCCCTGCAACAAAACCAATTATTTAGCAACAACAAACAAATTAGCTGCTGAACTGCAGAGCTCTAATGAGGAAACTTGCAGGGTCTGTATACCTTTATACTTGATTTCTTTAAGAGTACCTCACCGAAAATTGGTTTTGTTGCAGGGGATGCTCAGAATCTGATTTGCATCTTAGTGCAGACTTCTGGGAAAATCAGTAAGACAATCACAAGCAAAAAATTAAATTTCTGGAGGGGGCATTCTGTACACCATTTGTGTACAGAAGGCTTCCAGGTAGTCATATTGCATTGAATTCTACAGAAAATTACAGCGCTGCAGATTGAAAAGGAAAGGTCATTTTTTCTATTTGCAAATTTTTTCCCCAAAAAAGTGGAGTTACCTGTTTCCTGAAACAATTGGTCATGTATGTGGTCTGGTATGCCATTTTTATATGGCAACATATAGAAGAATAAGATAATGGGAGGGTGGACCATTAAAAAAAAGAAATTCTGAATTCTCTGAAGTGATCTCCCCCATCCGCTCTTGCTGTAAGCAAATTCTTCTTGCAGAGATTAGTAGGATTAGAGGATATCTGCCTATAATGTGTTGTTAGCCTGGTGCATCACTTCCCAAGCATAGATCTCACTGAGCCACACTATGTTGTTACCTCCTTTGTTCGCTTCTTTAATTGAAATGTCAGTCTTGATGGAAAGATTGTGCAGTGAAACTTTCTCTTCATTTTAGTTAAGTTGCACCCCATTGTATTCGGATTTGGTACGCTTCTTACAGACAAGATCTTAAAACAGTTTAAGGGCTCATGTACACTGACTAGGTTGATCGCCGGCCACTGGGGGAAACGCAAAATCGTTGTGCAGCCGGCGGTCAAAACGCTCCTCTCCTGAACGCATAAAAATCTTGTTAAGGATAGGGAAGTTGAACCTCCCCTAACCGCAGCAGCCTCTAAACCAGGGGTCTCAAACTGGCGGCCCTCCAGCTGTTGCAAAACTACAAGTCCCATGAGGCATTGCAAGGCTGACAGTTACACGCATGACTCCCACAGGCAGAGGCATGATGGGACTTGTAGTTTCACAACAGCTGGAGGGCCGCTAGTTTGAGACTTATGCTCTAAACTCTTACAAAAGCCTATGTGTGCATGGCTTTTATGTAGTTGAGTTTAGGAGCTTTGGGGAAAAAAACGCCAAAAGCTCCTAAACTAATGTTTAGAAGCTGTAGTGTACATGAGCCCTTACTGATATTGAATAAAAGTATGGTTGTAGAAGATTTCTAAACATCTGGGCCCTTTGTCAAACCTTGTTGGGTATCATTCTGCTGTTCAAAATCTAATAAATCTTGAAAAATTGTATTCACAGTCATGGTTTTGGGTTTACATTGATTCTTTTCTCTCTATCACTCCTTCACCTGCACTCAGCATTTTCTTTTTTTGGCCCTTTCCTTTGCTTTTTTTAGTTCAATCTTATTTTATTTACTTTCACCAATCTTTTGCTTTTTTTACAGTAATGTATAGGTGAGTACTTTTGATGCACTCATTAGAAAAGGGTAGTACATGGTAAGAATACACAATTTTTTGTGCAAACTGCACTGGCTTGTTTCGCTATACAGTAAAGAATTTTCAATAGGGATATACATTTCTCATGTATGATTTTTTGGCTAACATAGTGGGTTCATGTGTGTCTTGATTATTATAAGGATATATACTGTATATAATAAGATTATAATAAGATCCTCTGAGACTTTTTGAATGGATGACATTATTTTAGACAGTCTCTGTTTTATGTTTAAGGTGGATATATTTCTGCTAATATTGTTTGTTGATAACTATACTATTCAAGTAATATTGTCTTTGTTATTATTTAGGGCATGTGATAATGTTTGAAACTACGTAGTTGGTATATATTCTTTTATAAATATTTTATATAAGTTTTGTTTAGTTTATATTTGTTTTTGGATATATATATTTTTTTCCTTGTATCCTCCCCTTTTTTACTTAAGATCTGCCCCGTTTATTATATCTAAATTGTTCATTAATCATGCTGTAATAATGTCTATGTGTAGAAGGACAGATATTACCACTTGGGCCTATTAATTTGGCAGTTATTTACTATACTGAAGAACATATGTTTTTTGAGGTGGTCAGCCAAGGAGACCTTTTGCTGAAATTATTTAAAATTTTCTTTAAATTTGTGATTTTTCTCTTCATCACAACACTGAAACTATTTTTCTGGTACAAACATGGTGAAGCTCTTCACCAAAGGGTGAGAAGGCAAGAAGTGAATACGTGTTAACTGGGGTTTATTATTTACTTATTTCTCACTTTGGGTCTCAGTAGATTAAATTGCATTGGGAAGCCTGTAATAAAAAACCCTACATGTTCAAAAAATAGTATAAGCTGCCTTCCCAGTGTAAAAACACTCTGATAAAGAAAGAAGGGGATGCTAAAAAAATGTGCATATATGTGAAAATAAATACTTATATATGTGAAAATACTCAGATATCCAAAATGAATGCTTATATCTCTATTACCATATTCATATATTCCAGATATATATCCTTAATACAATATGATAAACACATTTACAAAAAATAAATATAATATTCCACCATAAAAAAATATCAGATGTGTATATAAAAAAAACATTTAATATAAAGTGACCGTCTCCTCCTTGTGTTTTGAAATCTTGTAAATCTTTGTAAACTATCTTCAGTGTTTTCCACTACCAGTATAAATATGCACACACCCCGTGAGAGCGAATGCCTAAATAACGCACTAGACCAATTGGACCTTTTTTAAAAGTCACTTGTGTAATGGTTGTGCGCATTAAACCCATGAAAAGCTGTATGTGACATCCAATTTGTCAGGTCTCTGCCATGTTGGTCATAATAACACACTTCAAAAGAGTCTGTTATCTCAACTTTGGGACAGCAGACACCAGCACACAGACTTTTGCAGAACTGCAACAGCTAATTGAGTTCTTGCAGGATGTCTGTTGTTTCTGCTGACCAGACCGATTGTAAAACTATGTTTAAATCCTTCAGTTCTGTCACCCATGGTTTGTAGGGCAATTAAAGCACTAGGAATATATAGTGTGCCATAAAATGTTTACCCAAAAAGGAGTCAAGCATGGGGCGACCTCTCCGAGACCTCTGCCCAATTCACAATTTAATAAAATCCACACAAAATTCATAAAATCAAATAAGACCAAGACACATCATTATTAACTATATATTTGAATGGGGAATATCATCCCAAACAAATCAAGGTAATACACGACTATGCTAGCACATACAGAGGCTGAGATAGCAGTCAGATACCTCCTGGGTGACAGGCCCATCTGATATACTCTGATATACTACTTTGTTATCACTTGACATAAAATTGAATGCAGAACAATAATCTACCATATATGGGTAGATCTTAATATACGATTGTGTGTAAGAGAGGGCCATGATACAGTCAAACACGCTGGCCAGTGGCCACTCCTCGGACGCCTAATTGGTCGGATGGCCTCTGTCAGCACCCCTTTGATACCAGAGAAAAGGGATATGCCATGACAGTTTGACAGTTCTCATGTACCAGCGTTGGTGAGGAGAGCAGGGATCTGATATTCGCTTTCTTCACAACTTGCGCTTGTTTATGTGGGATCTGTTGTGGCCCAAATTGAAAATCTTGCTGTCAATCACTCCACCATGATACAGAAGCCAGGGAGAAAAACTTATATAGTGTAGTATTTTTATTTAACTGGACATAATAAAAACATAGGTATTATGCTTACATTAATTTGTGCCTGCTATAGGCACCAAAGAAATAGCCTGTACAATACAAAGGAACCACGCCACTCCGCTCAGCTCTGTAGCCAGTGTGTGCTCCACTTACCAGAAGCACCTTTGTTGAAATTATATTGTCAGGAAGCAGACCAGCCACCATATTATTGTAGTCTTAAATTGTATATACTGCTTCCTGATAGGAGGGTGAAGATGGAAAAATGCCACCCACCTGTATCATTTAAAATCGACTTCAATTGTCACTGCACATTGTTTGAGAAATGCTGAAGGTCCAATTGGTGAGTTATTTAGGCATTCCATCTCACAGGGTGTGTGCATGATTATACTTGGTGGTGCAGTACACACTGAAGAAAGTAAAGATTACAAAACACAGGAAGGAGACTGTCACTTAATATTAAATGTTTTTTGGACTGATTTTTTTATATACACATCTAATGTTTGTATGGTGGGATATTTTTTATAGTGGAAGATATATTTTTTATTGTGAAATACTATATTTTTTGTAAATATGTTTATCATATTGTATTAAGGATGTACATTTAGGATCTATGAATATGGTACTGGAAATATAATTCATTCATTTTGGATATCGGAATATCTTCACATAGAAGTATTTATTTTCACATATATGCACATCTGTTTAGTACCCCCTTCTTTCTCGAAGCCTGTAATATGTTTGTGACACCTGCAATAATTTAACCTAAAAATGACATTGTTTCTATCACTGACCACTGTAGCAAGCAATCACAGTCCTTACTGAAAGGGGCAATGTTTCTTGGCTTTTTCACACTATTAGCTTGGCTGTCACACCAACATTATGTCCTGGGGCAAATAAAGAGGTAGGCTAAGAAGCCATTTTTATTTTGATGTCTTTATCATCTGGAGGCTTATTGCGTTACAGCAGTGTCTCCTTACTTTTTCAGTTGGAGTGCCACATTGTATATTTTACATATTTTACAAATTTTCATAGGAATTTAAATGAATTAATACATTTTACTTGGAGCATTGCTGTTGCTGCAGGGTGGGATCCAGGGTGCAGAGCAGGTCTGGGTGGAGGAAGTTTCATCCTCCTGTGAATGCTGGGGCAAACATGTAATTGGGGAAAGAAGCTGACTTCTGCTGACTTGAAGTAAGACCTTTGTGACAGCACAGTGAGCTTACTTTGAGGATATGCCACTGGCCTTAACTGCAGGCTGGATTTAGCCAATGGTCCATAATTTGGATACCCCTGCCTGCTATACAGTATTAACCATTTTATGTATAAAAATCTCATCATTACTGGTACCTTTAGCTTTACTGGATATTAACGCAATATCAGGTTTGTATGAAGAAATAACTTTGTAAAATATATCACTAGTGATGTTTCTGACAGTAAGTGATGGTTATTTTCTTTTTTTTTTCTAAACTGCAATGAAAATAATTGTTAGCTGCGCAACTAGACACTTTGTTTAGCTCCACTTTTCATTGCTGTCCCATTACATTCAGCTGAGGACTGAAAACATTTGAGGGTGGATGTTTAGAATTTTTTAGGCCTTACTATATATTCATAAATAAGCATGCACTGACAGCTAAAAATTGATTAAGAATGCAAATGTTTTAAACAAATTTAAATTTAGTCATGAGTAGTATTTGAAGTAAATATGTGCCTTTTAATTGCTGCATTTACAAGAGAAAGCCTAGCTCTGATAAATGTTGTAACATTGCAAAAAAAAAAAAAAGGTTTATACTAACATTAGGCATGTTTGTATTTTTTTCCAGAGGGACTTCTGAACAATGCCAGGGATACAAGTGTCATGGATACTCTACCACTGAATGGTAACCATGTGAACAGTTATAGCATTGCAGCTGGAGGATACCTTACCGACTGCGTGAAAATTATTGACCGTGGCTTTAACCACAAAGAGACTGCCTTAGAAAAAAAAATTTTGAAGGAACTTACTTCTAACTATATACCTTCCTATATGAACAACCATGAGCATTCGTGTGAACAAAGTCGAAATCTGGTGAACAAATTGATAAATAACATAAACAATATAAAAGAGGATGAATCAATTGTCATGGATGATGCCACCTCTTTTACTAATGATGAGATAATGGGCATAGAACTTATACATGAGGAGTCTGATGCCCCACTGCTGCCCTCACGTGTTTACCCTGCTGACAGCCACCAGCCTCTTCACTTTAATAGGAAAAAGATTCCGCCAGACAACAATGAAAGTTTTTTCCCCTTGTTAAATAATGAGCACACTGACGCAATGCAATCACCAAACAAGGATTCTCTTTATACCAGCATGCCTACATTAACTGGCATCGCTGTCACAGGAAGCATAACCACTAGCACTCAGACTGATTCTTCGCCAGCCAAAACTAGGGATTCAGAAGATTTATACTACAAAAGCATGCCAAATTTGGGCAACCGGAATAACATCCATCAGCTTCACACTTACTACCCTTTAGGACGAGGGAGCAGTGATGGATTCATAGTCTCACCAAACAAAGATGAATCTCCAATTGAAGAAAACTGCAAAGAACCAGCTCACCTTGTCACAAGTCTATAGAATATAAAAAGGGAAAAAAAACCTGTTAACAAACTGTTTTCGATTTACTTTAAGAAATAATATTGTGTGTGCTCCTAAATCTTTATGCTGTAAGACTTTTTTTAAACTGGCATTTTTAGTCCTGTGTACAGGATACCAATGTAATGCTCACATTTTGTTTCTATTTTCATCCCAAAATAGACTTCATTATGTTAATGAAACAAAGCATTTAACGGCACTCTTTGTGGCCTTCTTTAATTATGCTGTATAACGGAACTAGATGGTGTTTCTAGTTTCTAGATGAGTTATAACGCTCTGACATATTCAGGACTGGACAACATTAATTTAAAGGGTAATGGTCCATATGAGGTAAACACTGGTGCATACTGCATTTGGCTAAAGTACCTATAAAGAACAACAGAACACCATGCCAAGTAATTTCTTAATCTTGGCAAAGCAATCTGTTATCTGTTTGGTGCCATTGATATGAAAAACACTACTGCCTGCTCAGTTCAGTATTCACCCTTGATTTAGACCAATACACCTTTAAACTGATGACTGACTTATAGCAATCAGAGTTTAAGACAAATCTAATTATATCTTTTGGTTGTCAATCAAGGTTGCATTATGCTTCTTTGCGGATGTGATCAAAATATCCAAAGTTAACAAAAAATGCAACCAACCCAACATTAAATGAATTTTAGAATCACATGCTAATTTCATATATTTGTGTTTTGCTGTATTAACCAACTATACCAACAAATTCAAGAGAAATAATGGCAGAAATTTAAAGGTTTTATGTGCTGTACAGATACTAGCATTGCACATGCTTTTTGTTTCTCTGAAATTCGTGTCCCTGTTAATGTAGTGGAAAATAATCTAAACATTTTTTTTCTGCTTGTCTTACACGTTTTGTCTCAAGCAAGAAGCGATGCCCTATGTTTGCCATTTACCTTTAGATTTTATAAAGCAAATGTTCACTTATTAATAAAAAATGAACACAATGATTTTAAAAGTAAAACTTATGGTAAAAAAGGTGTTTTTATTACTATTACAGAAATTATTATAATAGTGACAAGCTTAGTTAACAAAAAGCATATAAATTGCCATATAGATTACACATCTGCAGATAACAAACAAACTGAAAATGTGATGCTGAAGTATTGCGGTGCTGAATTTCCTAACGTTCAGAAATTACAACTGTGCAGATCTACTCATACTAAACAAAATAAATAATATTTTTTCTAGGCTGTAACCATTTATGGTTTATTTATAAAAATAATAATACAACTTTGGCATGATAAGAATTGCTGCACTATTTATAGTGCAGCAATTCTTATCATGCCAAAGTTGTATTATTATTTTTTAATTTTAAATTTATATAACCTTTGAGTTAACAAAATCACTGTACTGTCTTACCTAATCTCACCAGTTCTGTTATTTTCCCTAGTGTTATTATGGCAAGATGAAGAGGGTCCCATGTGGACCCTGATAAAGGAATTTGATCTTTCATGTTTTTAAGGTTTTTAAAAGCTTTTATAACTCATGCGAATCCCAACAGATATTGCTAAGGGAGACTTTCATGTTAAAGAAGCTAAATCAGAAGACACATAGACAAGAGGGAAATTTTAAGATGGCAAGATCTGGGTGTGTTTAAAGAGAAATTATAATGGTTTTAGATTAATTCTATTTTTTTTTTTTAAATATGTTTTTTGAAATGCATTCTTTATCTCACCTTTTTTTTTTTTTTATAGTTCTTCATTTAGACTGTCATATCACTGACTTGAAGTATACAGTTGTCAGTCAGTAGTGTAACAAAATCGTATTGTTGGAGTCAAAAGATATAAAGCAGTCATAGAAAATGTGTCAGAAGTTTCACAATTTCCAATGGGATACAATTCAGACAGCAAATATACAATATATGATAATTCAGCATAGTAGTACTAGGTGCTTTGCTTCTATAATAGAGGGGGGAAGCGGCAAGAATGGAACTGGCAAGGTATTAAAAAAAAAACAGGTAAGTGAGAGGAGAGAGATGAATGCAATGAAAAGAGAAGATAAAGATTTAACTGCCTACCAAGTCCATATAGGAGCAGGAAAGCTAAATCTCCTCCCTGGGAGGAAAGAAGAGGAAAAGGTAGTGGTAGGGATGAAGGGGGTCTATTCATTAGATACAGCTGTGAGAGAATTAAAAACATTTTTTTTTACCAGGATGCACCCAAGGCACAGTATTCAAAAAGAGAACAGGGAAGATGTTTTTTTCTTTCTTTCTATCTCTGTATGAAGGCCCCTGAGAAGTGTAGAAGAGAGTGCGGATGAGTCCCTCTTCTGAATGTGTACACTTAAGTTTGCGCTGTAGAGCTTTGTAAATAGTATTTTTTCGAATCAGCAGCTGTTATGTACCTGGCCGAGGCAGAGGTAACGAGAGGGCTTCCCTTACACCTCTTGCCCCATTTCCCCTGAGATTGATGATTGAGTATAACAAGGCACAGAGTGGCATGAGTGCCTATAGGAGAGCCAGGCTGGGAGATCTTGAAGTAAATACGGAACTGAAGACTGTGCAGCTGGCAGATGCAGAATCTCAAATGCATGGTCAAGCAGGCAGAAGTTAGCAGCAACCAGGAGGCAGAGGTACAGAATCAGGAACCAGAAGCCAGGTCAGGATCGAGCAAGCAGAGAAGGTACCAGAACAGTAGGTAGGAGGCAAAGTCGGGTCATAAGCCAGAGTCAGCAACAGAGTTGCTTCTTCTTTTCAATAGTTTAATACAGCATAAAAAAAGACAAAGAAAACAGTGTATACACAAAAAATATCAACTTAAATGAGATGAAGGTTAGGACAGTGAGAAATAAACAACATTATGGTAGCTAGGTTTGGATCATATATGTTAGCTGACATTGAAGGTCATGTGAGACAGTAGGTAGGGTGTAGAGACAGCCCCCGCTCCCAGCCACCCCCCTTGGGATCAAGCTGTGTCCGGGATTCAGGGCCCATCACCACTCCACAAAGCAATAGCAGACATCAATGCATGTAAATTCTGGATGAGAAATACAATCCAATGTATAACAGAACTGTAATCAACACGGGCAGTTGCTTGGGAAGGAACAACCGCATAGGTTAAAGAAAGGTAGATGAGAAAGAAATAGAAAAAGAAGAGGGGGGAAGAAAAGGGGGTAGAAGATGTATTGTATCCCGACGGAACCCCTGATTTGGGCTTGAGCACCCTATGAGAAAATTCAAAGGTGTATGTATATAGTCAGCCCATGGTTGCCAAGTGGCTTCAAACTTCCCAACTGTGTCCTGTAGGATGCTGACCATTTTCTCCTGGGCCATGATCCATGAAATTTTTCGTTTCGTCATGGCAAAAGAGACAAAGGGTTGCTTCCAAGCTCTGGCAATAGTCAATTTAACCCCCAAGAAAGATAAAGTGTATCAATCGCCCTGCATTCTTAGATGCCTTTTCAATAGGGAAATGTAATAAGGCTACATGTGGCTCTTTTGTGACTGTAATACCAGTAATTTTGCGTATCAAGGCAAATATTTTATTCCAAAAGCTTCGTGTTTTGGGACACTCCCACCAAATGTGGATCATGGAGCCCATATGTGAGCAGTTTCGAAAGCAAAGTGGGGAGGCTGTAGGATAGAATTTGGCTAGTCTCGTAGGAACCAAGTACCATCGAGTTAGTATTTTGAGGCCTGCTTCGACCAGTGAAATATTTATTATTCCACGGTAGGCCCTAAAGGTCGCAGCATACCATTCTTCAATGTCCCACTCATGGGAGAGGTCCTTCTCCCAGTCTGTCATGTAGCTAGGTTTAGAGTGGAACCTGGCAAGTGACTCGTAGATCACCGATATTCCTCCTCTCTGCTCCATGGTCTGAGTGCACCACTGGTCGTAAGGAGTAATAGAGGGAGGCGAAGGTTTAGTCTTCCACAATGCGTCGAGAAAGTTGGAGATTTGAAGGTATCTAAATCTCTCAGAGGTCGGCATGTCCAGTTTGCTAGTACAATAGTTAAGGGTGATTGGGCCAGTGAGAATGAAAAAGTGTTCAATTCTGTACAACCCTTTGTCCAACCTAGAGTTGCTTCTTAAAGTTATTTTGCTGGTATTTGATCACATCTGCGGTTTTTATTTTTTGTGCTATAAACAAAAAAACAGCGACAATTTTAAAAAGAAAACGATATTTTTTACTTTTTGCTATAATAAATATCTCCAAAAATGTTTTTAAAAAACACATTTCTTCATCAGTTTAGGCCAATATATATTCTTCTACATATTCTTGGTAAAACAAAAAAAAATAAAAAATGCAATAAGCGTATATTGATTGGTTTGCACGAAAGTTATAGTGTCTGCAAATTATGGGAAAGATTTATGGCATTTTTTTTTTTTTTACTAGTCATAGTGACGATCTGCGATTTTTATCGGGATTGCGACATTGCAGCGGACAGATCAGACACTTGACACATTTTTGGGCCCATTGACATTTATACAGCAATCAGTGCTACAAAAATGGTAGGGAAGGGGGTGACCAAGGGGTTAAATGTGTGTTCCCTCAGTGTGTTCCAACTGTATGGGGATAGGACTGAGTAAGAATGGAGACATATCGTTGTTCCTATTTACTAGGAATGAACAACATGTCTCCTTTCCCCTGACAGCACAGGGATTTTACACACACAAATCCCCGTGCTGGTGCTGGTGCACGCGATCATGCCCGCCAGCTTTTAAAAGGAAACCCCATGCCCCTCTGGCGGCTTTTAAAGGGCGGATGTACCCATATGAGATTTTTTACACACCCGTGCCACTTTGCCGACATATATTGGCATGAGGCAAGTGGTTAAAAGCAGTTTTTACAGGCATTTGAACTGTTTTTCTCTACTGATAAACTACATGTTTTCATATAGACCAGGGGTCTTCAAACTATGGCCCTCCAGTTGTTCAGGAACTACAGTTCCCATCATGCCTAGTCATTAGGGTGCCCACGTGTCCCGGATTGCCCGGGATTGTCCCGGATTTAAGTTTAATGTCCCGTGTCCCGGCGAGCTTCATTCCGGGACAATACAGTGTCCCGGAATGAAAAAAAAACACACAGTGACTGACTGCCCAGTGCCCACCAGACCACCAGACTTCCGCCCGTCCGCCGCCGCCCGCCGGCCGCCGCCGTTAGTTAACATTAGTCTGACTCTCTCTCTCTCTGACACTGTGCGGTTGCTAGGCTAGTGGCCGCCCAGCGTCTAGTAACCAGTGACGTCAGCTCAGGGGCGGGCTGACAGTCACATGGGCAGTTCCCGTCCCGAAGTCAGTGTGTGGGCAGTGTACCCGCCCGCAGCGCAGCCCCGCACCCTACGACCAGCGTGCGCGCCCCCAGCCCCCCACCCCCCAGGGAGATCAGCTGCCTTTGCCACCCAGCACAGAGCCACAGACTGAGTGACACCAGTCGTCACCTCACCAGAGAGAGACAGGAGCTGAGCAGCCAGCCAAGCCAGCCTGAGCCTCGTGCGCGCCCTCCTCCAGGCTCCTCCCGCCCACGAGATCCGCAAAAGTCCTGACCTGCAGTCAATTTCGGAGGAAGACAGCAGAAGACATTGACCAACTTCCAGGACAGGTAGGTTGGTGACTTGGTGTACTGTCCCCCCTCCATTCTGCTGCTGTCCTGTCCCCCTCTGTTCTGCTGTCCCCCTCCGTTCTTCCTCCGTGTCCCCCCCTCCGTTCTGCTGTCCCCCTCCATTCTTCCGCCGTGTCCCCCTCCGTTCTTCCGCCGTGTCCCCCTCCGTTCTTCCGCCGTGTCCCCCTCCGTTCTTCCGCCGTGTCCCCCTCCGCTCTTCCGCCGTGTCCCCCTCCGCTCTTCCGCCGTGTCCCCATCCGTTCTTCCGCCGTGTCCCCCTCCGTTTTTCCGCCGTGTCCCCCTCTGTTCTGCTGTCCCCCTCCGTTCTTCCGCCGTGTCCCCCTCCGTTCTTCCGCCGTGTCCCCCTCCGTTCTTTTTTGGGCGGGTGCGGGGGGGGGGGGTTGTCCCTGAATGGCAGTTTGGAAATGTGGTCACCCTACTAGTCATGTCAGTGAATGTCAGAGATTTACAATGCCTCATGGGATGTGTAGTTCGACAATAGGGATGAGCCGAACACCCCCGGGTTCGGTTCGCACCAGAACCTTCGAACGGACCGAAAGTTCGCGCAAATTTTCGAACCCTATTCATTATAATGGACGCGAACGTTCGAAATCAAAATTGCTAATTACAACGGCCAGTATGCATGTTAATGTCATAAAACAGGTTTGGGGACCCGGGTCCTGCCCCAGGGGACATATATCAATGCAAAAAGAACTTTTAAAAACAATGTTTTTTCGGGAGCAGTCATTTTAATGATGCATAAAGTGAAAAAAAAAAAAAGTAAAATTTTCCTTTAAATATGGTACCTGGGGGGTGTCTAAAGTATGCCTGTGAAGTGGCATGTGTTTCCCGTGTTTAGAACGGTCCCTGCACAAAATGACATTTGTAAAGGAAAAAAAGAAGCCATTTAAAACCACTTGCGGCTTTAATGTCATGTCTTGTCCTGGCCGCCATATAGCTGAAAATCCTTGAGAAAAATGGCATGGCTACCCCATCACCCCCCCCCCCCCCCAGCCCCTTTGGGTCTTGTATGGATATTAAGGGGGACCCCGCACCAAAATAAAACCCTATACCTACAACCCTATATACTCTGAACATCAGTATATAGGTGGTGCAAACAAGACACGGACTGTAGGTTTGTTCTTAAGTAGAATCTGAACAGGTACATTATGAAGTGTAGCTCCATCCCAAAAAAATCTATTTTTAAGCTTTTTGGAGAACATAGGGAGGGTTTATCACCCCTGTAACATTTGCTGTCTTTGCACATCTGTTCAGAACATTTCACCTCACTTTCCGTCCCAATGACAAATGTTTTTGGAAAAGTGGTGTTTTAATTGAAACAAGGATTGGTGATAAAGCATCAGTAGAGAGGAGATACCTTTTTCCCAAATTAAATGTAACAGGATAGAATTTCCCTTCCTAGGGGTAGATTTCCTCTCACTTCCTGTTTTCTCTTTCCGTTTGCAAGTAGGAGTCGTTTGTAAGTTGGATGTTTGAAAGTAGGGGCCTGCCGTATATACTCTGCAGAAATTTGCCCTATTAGATGTTGGTGTAGCCACAACACTGTAAGCCCTCACAGTTACTCTTGGTGGGCACAGGAATGGGCCCTGCTGTGAGTTATTAGATCAAGATTTGTACTTGCATGCACCTGTTGAACCAGGCAGAAAAATTGGGCCTTTGGTGGTGGTGGTGGTGGTGGTGGACGGTGCTGCCACAAGACTGTAAGCCCTCACAGTTACTCTTGGTGGGTGCAGGAATGGGCCCTGCTGTGAGTTATTAGATCAAGATTTGTAATTGCATGCATCTGTTGAACAGGGCAGAAAAATTGGGCCTTTGGTGGTGGTGGTGGTGGTGGACGGTGTTGCCACAAGACTGAGAGGGAAAGGTGTCCAAGTCTCTGACCTTGCCCCTAGGTATTCCTGCACCATGTATATCAGACGCTGGCGATGGTTGCTGGAACCGATCATACCTTGGGGCTGCGGACTAAAAAATTGTCTGAACGCATCGGTCAGACATCCACCTTCCCCACCGCTCCTTCTGCTACTGACCGAAGCCTCAGCAACTGGTCGTCCAGGACCAGGAGTTTGTAACCTCCCAGTTTCTGGGAACGCTTTGCACAGACCTTTCTGCAAGGCCTCCCTGAGATGTCTCATCCTCTGCTCCCTCTGCGACGGCAAGATAAGGTCCGCAACCTTACCCTTGTACCGTGGATCAAGGAGAGTGGCCTGCCAGTAATGGTCCCTCTCCTTGATCCGAAGAACACGAGGATCCTTCCGCAGGCTTTGCAGGATCAGGGAGGCCATGCTACGTAGGTTAGCTGAGGCATTCGGTCCGGAGTCTTCTGGGTCACTGAGGATGACATGATCGCCAGCCACCTCCTCCCAGCCACGTACAAGTCCACAGGTTTGTTGGGACTGTACATCATCCCTAAAAGAATGCTGCTGCTGATGCTGAGTGCCAGGCTCCACCTCCATGCTCACACAATCCTCCTCCTCCTCATCCTCTTCCTGTGTGATTGGTGGGACAGAAGGAACACAGTCTGGATAAAGGGGGCCTTGAGAGGCAAGGAAGTCCTCCTCTTCCTGCCTCTGTTCTGCCTCAAGTGCCCTGTCCATTATCCCACGCAGCGTATGCTCCAACAGGTGAACAAGAGGTACAGTGTCACTGATGCATGCACTGTCACTGCTCACCATCCTCGTGGCCTCCTCAAATGGTGAGAGGACAGTGCATGCATCCCTGATCATGCTCCACTGGCGTGGGGAAAAAAAGCCAAGCTCCCCTGACCCTGTCCTGGTGCCGTAGTCGCAAAGGTACTCATCGATGGCCCTCTGCTGCGTGTGCAGATGCTGCAGCATGGCCAACGTTGAGTTCCACCTGGTGGGCATGTCACATATTAGGCGGTTCTTGGGCAGGTTCAGCTCCTTTTGCAGCTCAGTCAGCCGAGCACTGGCATTATAAGATCGGCGGAAATGCACACAGACTTTCCTGGCCTGCCTCAGGACATCCTGTAAGCCTGGGTACCTGCCCAAGAACCGCTGCACCACCAGGTTGAGGACGTGAGCCATACAGGGCACATGGGTGAGCTGCCCCTGTCGCAGGGCGGAGAGGAGGTTGGTGCCATTGTCAGAAACCACCATTCCTGGCTTAAGCTGGCGTGGCGTCAACCACCTCTCGGCCTGCCCCTGCAGAGCTGCCAGAACCTCTGCCCCAGTGTGGCTCCTGTCCCCCAAACACACCAGCGCAAGCACGGCATGTCATCTTTTTGCCTGCGTACTCGCGTAGCCCCTTGTACGCCTACGGAGCACCGCTGGTTCCAAGGACAGAGCACTGGAGGAAGAAGAAGAGGAGGGGGGTGGAGGAGAGAGGTGTGTCACAACCAGTAGTAGCATTTTGGAGGCGTGGTGGCGGAACAACCTCCAACACTACTGCACCTTGTCCTGCATCCCTCCCAGCTGCCAATAGAGTGACCCAATGGGCCGTGAAAGAAAGATAACGTCCCTGTCCATGCCTGCTGGACCATGAGTCAGCGGTAATATGCACCTTACCGCTGACCGCCCTGTCCAGCGAGGCATGGACATTGCCTTCCACATGCCGGTAGAGAGACGGAATCGCCTTCCGTGAGAAAAAGTGGCGTTTGGGAACCTGCCACTGAGGAACCGCACATTGAACAAACTCACGGAAGGGGGCCGAGTCTACCAACTGAAAAGGCAGCAGTTGAAGTGCTAGCAATTTAGCCAAGCTAGTATTCAACCGCTGGGCATGTGGATGGCTGGGAGTATACTTCTTTCGACGGTCCAGCAGCTGGGGCAGGGAAATTTGCCTGCTACAATCGGACATCGGTGTACTGCAAGTACTTGGTTGTGACACACCTAATTCTACACCTTCAATCCTCTCAGAGCAGCTTTCAGAGAGGACTGAAGATATAGTGGGGATGGAGATCCCAGCTGATGAGGAGCAAGGAGAGGTCCGCTTTGTTCTTTGGTGTGGGTCGTTTATGTGTGCTTGCCAACGAGCTGCATGGCAGGTCGACATATGTCTGCTCATGCTTGTGGTGCCCAAGCGGCTGATGTTTTGGCCACACGAGATACGCTTGAGACAAATATTGCAAATAGCAGTGGTGCGATCTGATGCACTCGTCTCAAAAAAGGCCCACACCAAAGAACTTTTGTGATAACGTGCAGAGGCAGCGCCCTGCACAGGCGGAGCTCTGCGGTGTGATACAGTCGCTGTGCTGGCCTCTAGCTGGCCTCCAGGGGGCATCCTGCCTCGTTCGACATGTGACGCCGCATCCTCCTCCTCCTCCTCCTCTCTCCCCTTCAGGCACCCACGTGGAGTCAGTGACCTCATCATCCCCTCCCTCTTCACCACTAGAGCAAACCTGGCAGTAAGCTGCAGCTGGTGGAACAGTACTGCCAGATTGCTGTCCTTCAGCATCCCCTCTCTCTGCGCGCACACTACTGCCTTCCTCAAGCTGGGTATCATCATCCGAGCCTTCAAATCGTTGGGCATCCTCCTGGAGCATGTACCCAATACTGTGCTCAAACAGTTCGGGGGACTCCTCAGGAGGACATGGTGGGTCTAGGGAAGGGGTGGCTGATGATGCCATTGAGTACGCGTTGGCAGCTGCTCTGCCAGTACCCTCAGCCTGGGTGAGAGAGGATGAGGAGGATGAGGAGGGCTTGGTCATCCATTCTACCAAGCCTTCGGCATGATGCGGCTCCACATGTCCAGCTGCCGAAAACAAAGACAAGCGTGTCCCATGGCCACGTGCTGATGACGATGCACGACCACTGCCAGCACTGTTGTCTCTAGAAACAGAGCCTGCCTGCCCTGTGTTCTTGCCTCGGCACGGTCTGCCTCTCCTTGGCGGTCTTCCAGCCATTGTAGTCGGTAGTGTATATAGTATAAAAAATAGAGCTCCTATGTGTGCTCACAACACACTGTAGGTCCTATGGGTGCTGAAACTAACACACTATAGGTACTATGTGTGCTGCTGACAAGAAAATATAGGAGCTATGTGTGCTGCCACAAACACACTATAAGTCCTATGGGTGCTGCTGACACAAAGACACTATAGGTACTATATGTGTGCTGCTGTCAAGAAAATATAGGAGCTCTGTGTGCTGCCACTAACACACTAGAAGTCCTATGGGTGCTGCTGACACAAAGACACTATAGGTACTATATGTGTGCTGCTGTCAAGAAAATATAGGAGCTCTGTGTGCTGCCACTAACACACTAGAAGTCCTATGGGTGCTGCTGACACAAAGACACTATAGGTAGTATATGTGTGCTGCTGACAAGAAAATATAGGAGCTCTGTGTGCTGCCACTAACACACTAGAAGTCCTACGGGTGCCAGATACACAAAGACACTATAGGTAGTATATGTGTGCTACTGACAAGAAAATATAGGAGCTCTGTGTGCTGCCACTAACACACTAGAAGTCCTATGGGTGCCAAAGACACAAATACACTATAGGTAGTATATGTGTGCTACTGACAAGAAAATATAGGAGCTCTGTGTGCTGCCACTAACACACTAGAAGTCCTACGGGTGCCAGATACACAAAGACACTATAGGTAGTATATGTGTGCTACTGACAAGAAAATATAGGAGCTCTGTGTGCTGCCACTAACACACTAGAAGTCCTATGGGTGCCAAAGACACAAATACACTATAGGTAGTATATGTGTGCTACTGACAAGAAAATATAGGAGCTCTGTGTGCTGCCACTAACACACTAGAAGTCCTATGGGTGCCAAAGACACAAAGACACTATAGGTAGTATATGTGTGCTGCTGACAAGAAAATATAGGAGCTCTGTGTGCTGCCACTAACACACTAGAAGTCCTATGGGTGCCAAAGACACAAAGACACTATAGGTAGTATATGTGTGCTGCTGACAAGAAAATATAGGAGCTCTGTGTGCTGCCACTAACACACTAGAAGTCCTATGGGTGCCAAAGACACAAAGACACTATAGGTAGTATATGTGTGCTACTGACAAGAAAATATAGGAGCTCTGTGTGCTTCCACTAACACACTAGAAGTCCTATGGGTGCCAAAGACACTATAGGTAGTATATGTGTGCTACTGACAAGAAAATATAGGAGCTGTGTGTGCTGCCACTAACACACTAGAAGTCCTATGGGTGCCAAAGACACAAAGACACTATAGGTAGTATGTGTGCTACTGACAAGAAAATATAGGAGCTGTGTGTGCTGCCGCTAACACACTAGAAGTCCTATGGGTGCCAAAGACACAAAGACACTATAGGTAGTATATGTGTGCTACTGACAAGAAAATATAGGAGCTCTGTGTGCTGCCACTAACACACTAGAAGTCCTATGGGTGCCAAAGACACAAAGACACTATAGGTAGTATATGTGTGCTACTGACAAGAAAATATAGGAGCTCTGTGTGCTGCCACTAACACACTAGAAGTCCTATGGGTGCCAAAGACACAAAGACACTATAGGTAGTATATGTGTGCTACTGACAAGAAAATATAGGAGCTCTGTGTGCTGCCACTAACACACTAGAAGTCCTATGGGTGCCAAAGACACAAAGACACTATAGGTAGTATATGTGTGCTACTGACAAGAAAATATAGGAGCTCTGTGTGCTGCCACTAACACACTAGAAGTCCTATGGGTGCTGCTGACACTAAGACACTATAGGTAGGTACTATATGGATGGGACAGAAGGTTGGGACAGAAGTTGGGGTGCAATGCTGTGCTAACAGCACTGTGGTTGGTGCTACTGCAATACTGTACTAACAGTACGCACACACCAGACTAATCCCCAGCAGCAGCTAATAACACACTAACTGTGCAATCAGCAGCAATGAATGATCACTAATGATGAATGACTCAGGTAGCAATGGTTTAGCAAAGAAATAGCAATCAAGCAAAGACAGAATCAGCAGACTGCTCTCTCCTAAAGCCGGAACACATGTGACCGGGGCCGACGGCGTGGCGGCCTTTTAAATGGTGGGGCGTGTACTAAAGCCCCTGAGCTTTAATTGGCTACAGGCGTCCTGCCTGTAGCCAATTATTGCTCTCCTAGTTTCCGGCGCTGTGATTGGCCAAGCATGCGGGGACACAGTGCATGCTTGGCCAATCATCAGCCAGCAATGCACTGCGCCGGCCGCAATGCATTGCGGGGCCGCTCGCATCACACAAATGTGATGCGAACGGCCCAAATAGTTCTGGGCTCGCCGAGCGAGCGAACGGCCGGTGCTCGATTCGAACGTGGGTTCGAATCGAGCACCGGGCCCATCCCTATTCGACAACAGCTGGAGGGCCGTAGTTTTCAATGAAAAAATGCCCAAGCACTGGACAGGGAAATGTGAAATATTCATATGCAATATTTCCCATTTACTCAAGTAAAAAAATATTTACCAAGTAAAAAAATAAAAACACAATAATTAAACACAATAATTAAAATGTATACAAAATATCAAAATCACAATTCATTGTGATACTAAATATTTATATATTATTTACAATGGATTTCCAGAGTGTCCTACCATTTACAAGAAAATGTCATTGTTTTCTTTAGTCATCTGGCTAGTGATATTATTGTAGCATAATTCTCACAATTACATTGCCCCCTTATATATAAAGATTATATAGATTATCTTTTTCTTAAGCATGCTCCTGTACTCAAAAGCAGAACTTTAGAAAATTGGTAGTACTTTCAAATTTACAGTATTAGGAAGAAAAGATTTTTGAAAACCATACTGGCACTGGGTACTGCACATACAGGTAAGGTCTCAAATGGCAGCAAACAGGGTCATCAGAGGATCACCAACCAATACAAAAGATAAAATGAAGAGATATTCTTGCTTCTATTGGTTATAGCATGATCTAAAATGTCCATTTAGTATTGGAAGAACTTTCATCTTCCTGGAAAACATGTGTGAATAGAAGACTTTGGGGTCAATTCACTAACGTTTACCGCATGCGATAACGTGGTCACGTGACTCATTTGCATAAATTATCAAATGCGGTAAATTAAATTCATAAATTGGACAGCTGAATGCAAAAGAAAAAATTACGACAATTACAAATGATGAAAAATAACAGTGTGCCCCCCCCCCCCAATGCATACCAGGCCCTTCGGGTCTTCTTTGGGTTTTAAGGGGAACCCCACGCCAAAATAACACAAATAATAATAAACGGTCCATACCAGACCCCTGTCCCCATGTGATTGAGTATGGGGTATATATAGTACATACATACATAGTACCCTTACCCATTCACCAAAAAAATTTCAAAAGTGACAGATATTTTTTAACATAGAAATTGTCAAAAACTAACAAAACTCGAAACTGAAACTGAAAGCTGGCCACCTACTGCAGGCCCTGCTGTTTGACCTTTCTTATATAGATAAGGAGGGAGGAGTCACCTGGTGGTCCCACCCCCTTGTGGCATCACCAACACAGCATGCATCAGTCCAAGATGCCACAAGGGGGCGGGCCACTAGGTGACATTGCTCAGGTGGCCCTACCCCTTACCTTTATAAGAAATGTCAAACGGTGGAGCCTGCAGTAGGCGACCAGCTTTCATAGACGCCGTTAGTTTTTTCTTTTTTCGGGTCAGTGATGCACTGACGACGTGATTGATGATGGCTTTTTCATCAAGGGACACAGTTATTTTATTTTTTATTAAAGGCATTGTCAAAAACTGTCTGTGTTTTTATTACTTTTTTGGTGAATGGGTACTCATTCCCATGGGGGGGGAAGGATCTGGGGGCCCTCTTCTTAAAAGGGGCTTCTTGATTCCAATAAGCCCCCTGCCCACAGACCCCCACAACCACCGCCCAAGGTTGTGGGGACAAAGCCCTTGTCCCCATCAACATGGGGACAAGGTGCTTTGGGGTGGGGCTTATTGGAATCCCCTCCCTTCCTGACCTGCCGGGCTGCATGGTCGGATGAGGGTCTGGTATGGATTTTGGGGGGGGGGGGGGTCCACGCCATTTTTTTTCTATTTTGGCATGGGGTTACCCTCAAAATCCATACCTGGCCTGAAGGGCTTGGTATGGACTGGGGGGGGGGGGGACCCTACACCATTTTTAACTGTCTGCGTTTTTTTTACATTCAGTTGTCAGCGGGAAACCCACTGACAGCTGATGAGTCATCCATTGTTAAGGACTCGTGGCCAGCTTTCCAGCCAGCTTCTTAGCAACCAGCTCAATGCGGTAAATTAACGCATTAAATAATGCCTACTTACTGCTAAATGGAACAAATACCGCATTCGGTATTTAACGCAAAATTCTTAGTGAATTGAACATTTGCACAATTGTTACCTCATGCAGTATTTTACCACATTTTATTAAGCGTTATTTAACTTTTAGTGAATTGACCCCATGGAGACTGTAAAAGCTGTGTCCATTGAAGTAAATTTAGCAGTATTACCTCCATGAAGCAGATCCAATTTTTTTCCCATTGCTGACTTGCTATGCTATGTTTCACAATGTTTGTCTGTCAGCCATATTGGTAGGTGAAGAGTTCTTTGCTTCCTCTTGTCAGAGCTTCCCCCTGATGACTGGTAATCTAATGACTTCTGGGGTACTAATCAAGAAGTAGCAGCATAGGTAGAGAAAACCCATATCAAAAAATAAATGAAGCAGAAGCAGGTAGATGTCTACACTGCAGGTCCTAAGCCGAAGCATCTTCTACAGTGAGCAGCATAGTAGTGGCATTTCATTATTTACACAGGAAGATAGCATGGGACCGATGACATGAATTTCTGACATGATCAGCAGGTTTGATTTTTGATTATTTTATAATAAAAAACACTTTCAATTGTATATGTATAAAACTAGATTGGAGCAAATAAGATAAATTCATCTGTAGGATTCATATACACTTTAATATTAGCTTTTATTAGTACTTCAACTAAAAAATATAAGAACACTAAACCTTTTCTGTAAAATGTTATACAGATGTTTGGTGAACAATATTTTGAGGGGGTTAAAAAATACACAACGTGATGAAAATTTTATATTGTATTGTATTGTGGTGTTATTGTATTACTGACAATAGAAAACCTTAGTAAGCCAAAACCAAACCCACTAATAACCCATCTAAACAATTAGTGGTAAAGTACATGTAATTTTTTTTTATAACGTGGCTTTTTATAAAGCGCATCAATACTGAGTGACGACTAACAAAATAAAGCACTAGTGTTATAGCAGGCAGCTGAATATACAGTCAGGTCCATAAATATTGGGACATTGACACAATTCTAATCCTTTTGGCTCTATACACCACCACAATAGATTTGAAATGAAACGAATAAGATGTGCTTTAACTGCAGACTTTCAGCTTTAATTTGAGGGTAATTACATCCAAATCAGGTGAACGGTGTAGGAATTACAACAGTTTGTATATGTGCCTCCCACTTTTTAAGGGACCAAAAGTAATGGGACAATTGGCTGCTCAGCTGTTCCATGGCCAGGTGTGTTATTCCCTCATTATCCCATTTACAAGGAGCAGATAAAAGGTCCAGAGTTCATTTCAAGTGTGCTATTTGCATTTGGAATCTGTTGCTGTCAACTCTCAATATGAGATCCAAAGAGCTGTCACTATCAGTGAAGCAAGCCATCATTAGACCACTTTCACACTGAGTTGCTTTTCAGGCGCTTTCACGCTAAAAAACAGCACCTAAAAAGCTCACGAAATCTTATTTCCATTAAAATCAATGAACGCTTTTACACTGGGGCAGTGTGCTGGCAGGGCTGTGAAAAACTCTCCTTCCCATTGAAATGAATGGAAAGCTCTTCAAAAGCGCCTGAAAAGCTCTTCAAAAGCGCTCAGTGTTTTTACTGGCAGTTTAGAAGCGCTTCAGTGTGAAAGTGGCCTTAGGCTGAAAAAACAAAACAAACCCATCAGAGAGATAGCAAAAAAGTGTGGCCAAATCAACTGTTTGGAACATCCTTAAAAAGAAAGAACACACCGGTGCTCACCGAAAGACCCGGAAGACCACCAAAAACAACTGTGGTGGATGACCGAAGAATTCTTTCCCTGGTGAAGAAAACACCCTTCACAACAGTTGGCCAGATCAAGAACACTCTCCAGGAGGTATGTGTATGTGTGTCAAAGTCAACAATCAAGAGACGACTTCACCAGAGTGAATACAGAGGGTTCACCACAAGATGTAAACCATTGGTGAGCCTCAAAAACAGGAAGGCCAGATTAGAGTTTGCCAAACAACATCTTAAAAAGCCTTCACAGTTCTGGAACAATTCCCTATGGACAGATGAGACCAAGATCAACTTGGACCAGAGTAATGGGAAGAGAAGTGTATGGAGAAGGAAAGGAACTGCTCAAGATCCAAAGCATACCACCTCATCAGTGAAGCATGGTGGTGGTAGTGTTATGGTGTGGGGGCATGTATGGCTGCCAATGGATATCAGGAATCAAGTACTCACCGAGGCCAAGATGCCGAGAGCGGTTGCCCTTGCGACTCAGCGCCCACTGCCCCTGGAGATGATACAGGAGGCAGTTGGCACCAAGAGGCACAAGCCACCTGTTGGTGATGGCTAGGCGTGGGCTCAGGTGCTGTAGACAGGACAGGTGCTGGAAACTGGAATCCTGGCTGAGGCTCAAACACTGGTAAGCAGGCTGGGGGTGAAACACAGAAGATTAGTCAGGCACAAGCTAGGGGGTCAACACGGGTAGACAGTCCAGAGTGAGGTAACCAGGCAGAGAGATAAATCAGGGTCAAAGGCAGGCAGAGGGTCAGGTACTGGCAGCAAGGAGCAGATATCCGAGGGTACAGGCCGAGGGTCAAACACTGGAGACAAGTGGGAAGTCTGGTAGGCAAGCCCAGGGTCGAGATTAGAGAGAGGCAGGATGGTCAAGGAGTTCCGGGTCGGCAGCGGGTGATCAATCCAAGAATCAAAACAGCAGGTACAGGAACAAGGAACCAGCAACAAGGACAGCTGAGAGACGAACCAGCATTGTTTTGGTGTGAAGGCCTCTCTTTTATAGGCCAGCTGATTGGTCACATGGGACGCACGCTAGTGCGCATGCGCGCGCGCCGCTCAGTGGAGCCGCGAGCGCGCATGCGCCGCCGCAGCATTACCCCATCTCTTCCTGTGCGCCGGAGCGCCAGCCCCGTGCGCATGCGCCCTACAGCGCGCAGCGGACGAGGTCCCTGATAGTGCCCCCCCCTGAGGGGCGGACTCCGGACGCCCAAGCTATCCATCAACTCAGGATGTTCTTGATGGAAGATCCTGATCATCCTAGGGGCATGGAAATTTTTGGATGGTTCCCAGGAGTTGTCTTCTGGCGGGTACCCTTTCCATTTTACCAGGTATTGGAGCTGGCGGCCCACCTTCCTACAACCCAGTAGCGACTCCACTTCATACTCTTCGTTACCATCCACTGTGACAGGAGGTGGAGGAAGTTCTACTCTATCCGGAAAAGGACTGGGAACCAGAGGTCTTAGCAACGAGGCATGAAATACCGGATGTATTCTGTACGTCTTGGGTAGAGAAAGCTCAAAGGCCACAGGGTTTATCATCTTCTTGATCTCGAATGGCCCGATGAATTTGGGGCCCAGTTTGCGCGAAGGACACGAGAGTTTGAGATGGGCGGTCGACAACCATACCTTCTCCCCTGTTTTGAAAGAGGGATTAGCCCTTCTACCTTTGTCGTGAAATTTCTTGTAGTCCTCTTGTGCCTGCTGCATTGTTTTCCGGAGTTCCTGAAAATTGGACTGGATAGATTTTAGCCTTTCTTGTACCGCTGGAGCTGGTGATTCAGGGAAGGCGTTTGGAAGGAAAGATGGATGGAAGCCAAAATTTGCCCAGAAAGGAGTTTGATTAGTGGTTGAATGGACGGAGTCATTATACGCGAATTCTGCATAAGCCAGTAGGGAGGCCCAGTCGTCTTGTGCTGCGGAACAAAAACAGCGTAAATACTGTTCCAGCGTCTGGTTAGTACGCTCTGTTTGTCCATTGCTCTGTGGATGGTAGGCTGATGAAAGGCAGGCCTTGATTCCTAGAGACTTGCACAGTTCCTTCCAAAATTTTGAAGTAAATTGAGAGCCTCTGTCCGAGACAATGCTCTTGGGGACCCCATGGAGCCTGACAACCTCTTTAACAAAAATGTTGGCCGTTTCTAGAGCCGTAGGAGTGCCAACCATAGGCAGGAAGTGACTCATCTTGGACAGCCGGTCCACTACCACCAGGATGGTAGAAAACCCCTCTGAGGGTGGTAAGTCTACGATGAAGTCCATCGAGATGTCGGCCCAGGGGCGCTCCGGGATGGGTAGTGGTTTTAGTAACCCCCAAGGTCTAGTCTTGGCCCCCTTGTTCCGTTGGCAAGGTATGCAGGAGGAGATATAGTTTTGACAATCCTGTCGCCAGCCTGGCCACCAGAAGGTGCGGGAGATGAGTTCCGCTGTTTTCCGGACTCCGAAGTGCCCTGCTAGCTTGTGGTCATGGAGGGTTCTTAGGACTAAGGGTCTCACCTCTTGAGGGACAAAGACCTTGTTTTGATGCCAAAGCAGGTTCTCACGCCTTTCCAAGGAAGCCACAATAGGATCTCTGCAAAGAGTTGATGCTGTATGGAGAGCAGAAGATAGGTCCGTCGGGGTAAGTAGTAAAAAATTCTGGGGAGCTAGGATGGTGCTGGGTTCTGTTATCTGGGCGGATTCCGAAGAGATGCGGGAGAGAGCATCTGCCTTGCCATTCTTGGACCCTGGCCGATAGGAGATGTGGAACGTGAATCTTGAGAAAAAGAGTGCCCATCGGGCTTGGCGGGGTCTCAACCTCTTGGCAGTCCGTAGGTATTCGAGGTTTTTATGATCGGTGAAGATGGTAATCGGATGGACCGCCCCTTCGAGAAGATACCTCCATTCTTCTAAAGCATTTTTAATAGCGAGTAATTCCCGATCGCCCACGTCATAGTTCCTCTCGGGAGGACTTAGTCTCCGAGAGGCGAAAGCCACTGGATGGAGAAGGGCTTTTGGCCCATGCCGTTGAGAGAGAATGGCCCCAGTGGCCGAGTCTGAGGCATCTACCTCCAATACGAAAGGGAGCAGTGGGTCCGGATGCTGTAGAATGGGAGCAGTGGTAAAAAGTGTTTTCAACTTAATAAAGGCTTCCTGAGCCTCCGGTGTCCACTGGAAACGACTTTGCTGGCGGGTTAATTGGGTAATCGGGGCAACGATAGCAGAGAATCCCACGATGAACCGCCGATAGAAATTGGCGAAGCCAATGAATCGTTGTACCGACTTTTTATCTTTGGGAGGTGACCACTCTACCACTGCCTTGACTTTCTGGGGATCCATCGACGTACCATTGGTGGAGATGATGAAACCTAAGAATTGGACTGTAGATTTTTCAAATTCACATTTCTCTGCTTTGAGATATAGCTGATGGGCCCTGAGGACGGTAAGTACCCATCGGACATGTTCCCGATGGAGTTCCAAGGTTGCTGAAAAGATGAGGATGTCATCCAGATAAACGACTAGGAAGTCATCCAAGTGCTCTCTGAAAATGTCGTTCACCAGGTGTTGGAAAGTGGCCGGAGCGTTGCATAGGCCGAAAGGCATCACAAGATATTCGAAGTGGCCAAACCTGGACCTGAAAGCAGTCTTCCATTCATCCCCTGCGCGGATCCGGACGAGATTGTAGGCACCTCGCAGGTCGAGTTTGGAAAATACCTTGGCTGTTCGAAACCGCTGGAAGAGCTCTGGGATAAGCGGTAGTGGGTACCGATTCTTGACAGTAATTTTGTTTAGCTCCCTATAATCGATGCAGGGTCGAAGAGAGCCATCCTTTTTGCCCACAAAGAAGATGCCAGCCCCGGCTGGAGAAGTAGATGGTCGAATAAAACCTTTCTCGAGGTTCTCATCAATATAAGCTTTAAGAGCTCTTAGCTCGGTCTCTGACAGGGGAAATATGCGCCCGAAAGGGATCTCAGACCCAGTGAGTAATTCAATAGGGCAGTCGTAGGCCCGGTGTGGAGGTAGATGATCGGCCTTTTTTTTATCGAACACATCTTTAAAGTCTTGGTATGCTGGTGGAATGTTTTGTAAGTTTTCAGGTGCCATGACAACAGCCAGATGAGCTTTTGGAGGTGGTGCCAGACAATGTGAATGGCAGTACGGAGAGGAGAAAGAGACCTCTTTCCGGTCCCAATGGATCTGAGGATCATGGGCTTGTAGCCAGGGAAGTCCTAGAATAATAGGGAACATAGGGGATGAGATGAGGTCGAAGCGTAGAAGTTCCTGATGTCCAGAATCTGTGGTGGTGAGGATAGGGTGTGTCTCCAGTGTGACTGGCCCTGAGTGTGGAAGAGACCCGTCAGCCAAATGAACCAATAGTGGTCTTCCTTTATTAACATATGGGATTTGCCATTCCTTGGCAACGGAGACATCTAAAAAGCAACTGCAAGCCCCAGAGTCAATTACGGCCGGTAATTGAATCCTCTTTTCCGCCAGCTGTAGGGAGACAGAGAGAGTCACATAAGCCTGAGTAAGGTTAGGTTTTTGACAGTTCATAGTGTGCTGAGATGGCAACTTACTGGGCCGGATGGGGCAATTCTGTAGGAAATGACCGGATCCTCCACAGTAGAGACATAGGTTGGATCTGCGTCTACGTTGGCGTTCCTCCTGAGACAGCCGGGGGCGGACTAGACCTAGCTGCATAGGTTCCCCGTCTGATGCCAAGGTGCCGGTAGGCAAGGGAGTGGTTGGGTACATGGAAGGACCTCTTGGGGACCCCCATACTGGCCGAGACCCTTGTAGGCGTTCGGAACGGCGTTCACGCATGCGCCGGTCCAGTTTGGTAGTCAACTGGATGAGTTCTTCTAAGGTCGTGGGGGTCTCAACACGAGCTAATTCATCCTTGAGGCTCTCGTTCAGTCCTAGCCGGAACTGGTAGCGGAGGGCTGCCTCATTCCATGTTGTATCGGCCGACCATTTACGGAACTCCGCAGTATAGTCCTCTACAGGTCTTCTCCCCTGGGAGAGGGTATGAAGAGTGGCTTCGGCCGTGGCAGTACGTTGGGGGTCATCATACAGTTGGCCCATAGCTTCAAAAAAAGAATCCACGGTGTTGAGCAAGGGGTTCCTTTGCTCCATGAGGCCGTGAGCCCAGGTCTGGGGTTCTTCTGAAAGTAGAGAAATGATGAATCCCACCTTTACAATTTCAGAGGCGAAAGTCCGGGGTTGTAAGGCGAGATACAAGGAGCAGGCGTTTTTAAATGATCTGAACTTTCTTCGGTCGCCTGAAAAACGCTCAGGGATAGGCACCCTAGGTTCTGGTACAGCCATCATCATGGCAGGTGGATTTTGCATTTGGGGTGCGGAGGCCCCACTGGCTGACCCGGAAGCTGGGTTGGCCGGAGGAGAAGCAGTTGCTAGTTGTTGGAGACGGGTATCAACCTGGGCATAGCCTTCCTGCAATTTCTGCACCGCCTCCATGAGAGATGACACTTGTTGACATAACATCTCCAAAGGAGATCCCGCTCTGTTGGCCTCTGTCATGGCTGGTTCGTACTATCAGGAATCAAGTACTCACCGAGGCCAAGATGCCGAGAGCGGTTGCCCTTGCGACTCAGCGCCCACTGCCCCTGGAGATGATACAGGAGGCAGTTGGCACCAAGAGGCACAAGCCACCTGTTGGTGATGGCTAGGCGTGGGCTCAGGTGCTGTAGACAGGACAGGTGCTGGAAACTGGAATCCTGGCTGAGGCTCAAACACTGGTAAGCAGGCTGGGGGTGAAACACAGAAGATTAGTCAGGCACAAGCTAGGGGGTCAACACGGGTAGACAGTCCAGAGTGAGGTAACCAGGCAGAGAGATAAATCAGGGTCAAAGGCAGGCAGAGGGTCAGGTACTGGCAGCAAGGAGCAGATATCCGAGGGTACAGGCCGAGGGTCAAACACTGGAGACAAGTGGGAAGTCCGGTAGGCAAGCCAAGGGTCAAGGTTTAGAGAGAGGCAGGATGGTCAAGGAGTTCCGGGTCGGCAGCGGGTGATCAATCCAAGAATCAAAACAGCAGGTACAGGAACAAGGAACCAGGAACAAGGACAGCTGAGAGACGAACCAGCATTGTTTTGGTGTGAAGGCCTCTCTTTTATAGGCCAGCTGATTGGTCACATGGGACGCACGCTAGTGCGCATGCGCGCGCGCCGCTCAGTGGAGCCGCGAGCGCGCATGCGCCGCCGCAGCATTACCCCATCTCTTCCTGTGCGCCGGAGCGCCAGCCCCGTGCGCATGCGCCCTACAGCGCGCAGCGGATGAGGTCCCTGATACACTGTTGTCTCTAGAAACAGAGCCTGCCTGCCCTGTGTTCTTGCCTCGGCACGGTCTGCCTCTCCTTGGCGGTCTTCCAGCCATTGTAGTCGGTAGTGTATATAGTATAAAAAATAGAGCTCCTATGTGTGCTGACAAGACAATATAGGTCATCTGTGTGATGACACTAACACACTATAAGTACTATGGGTGCTTCTGACAAGAAAATAGAGGAGCTATGTGTGATGCCACTAACACACTATAAGTCCTGTGGGTGCTGCTGAGAAGAGAAACTATAGGAGCTCTGTGTGATGCTGTCAAGAAAATATAGGTCCTCTGTGTGCTGCCACAAACACACTAGAGGTCCTATGGGTGCTGCTGACACAAAGACACTATAGGTACTATATGGGTGCTGCTGAGAAGAAAATATAGGAGCTCTGTGTGATGCCACTAACACACTAGAAGTCCTATGGGTGCTGCTGACACAAAGAAAATATACAAGAAAATATAGGAGCTCTGTGCTGCCACTAACACACTAGAAGTCCTGTGGGTGCTGCTGACAAGAAAATATAGGAGCTCTGTGTGATGCCACTAACACACTAGAAGTCCTATGGGTGCCAAAGACACAAAGACACTATAGGTAGTATATGTGTGCTGCTGACAAGAAAATATAGGAGCTCTGTGTGATGCCACTAACACACTAGAAGTCCTATTGGTGCTTCTGACACAAAGACACTATAGGTAGTATATGTGTGCTACTGACAAGAAAATATAGGAGCTCTGTGTGCTGCCACTAACACACTAGAAGTCCTATGGGTGCCAATGACACAAAGACACTATAGGTAGTATATGTGTGCTACTGACAAGAGAATATAGGAGCTCTGTGTGCTGCCACTAACACACTAGAAGTCCTATGTGTGCTGCTGACAAGAAAATATAGGTGCTCTGTGTGCTGCCACTAACACACTAGAAGTCCTATGGGTGCCAAAGACACTATAGGTAGTATATGTGTGCTACTGACAAGAAAATATAGGAGCTCTTTGTGCTGCCACTAACACATTAGAAGTCCTATGGGTGCCAAAGACACAAAGACACTATAGGTAGTATATGTGTGCTGCTGACAAGAAAATATAGGAGCTCTGTGTGCTGCCACTAACACACTAGAAGTCCTATTGGTGCCAAAGACACTATAGGTAGTATATGTGTGCTGCTGACAAGAAAATATAGGAGCTCTGTGTGCTGCCACTAACACACTAGAAGTCATATGGGTGCCAAAGACACAAAGACACTATAGGTAGTATATGTGTGCTACTGACAAGAAAATATAGGAGCTCTGTGTGCTGCCACTAACACACTAGAAGTCCTATGGGTGCCAAAGACACAAAGACACTATAGGTAGTATATGTGTGCTACTGACAAGAAAATATAGGAGCTCTGTGTGCTGCCACTAACACACTAGAAGTCCTATGGGTGCCAAAGACACAAAGACACTATAGGTAGTATATGTGTGCTACTGACAAGAAAATATAGGAGCTCTGTGTGCTGCCACTAACACACTAGAAGTCCTATGGGTGCCAAAGACACTATAGGTAGTATATGTGTGCTGCTGACAAGAAAATATAGGAGCTCTGTGTGCTGCCACTAACACACTAGAAGTCCTATGGGTGCCAAAGACACAAAGACACTATAGGTAGTATATGTGTGCTACTGACAAGAAAATATAGGAGCTCTGTGTGCTGCCACTAACACACTAGAAGTCCTATGGGTGCCAAAGACACAAAGACACTACAGGTAGTATATGTGTGCTACTGACAAGAAAATATAGGAGCTCTGTGTGCTGCCACTAACACACTAGAAGTCCTATGGGTGCTGCTGACACTAAGACACTATAGGTAGGTACTATATGGATGGGACAGAAGGTTGGGACAGAAGTTGGGGTGCAATGCTGTGCTAACAGCACTGCGGTTGGTGCTACTGCAATACTGTACTAACAGTACGCACACACCAGACTAATCCCCAGCAGCAGCTAATAACACACTAACTGTGCAATCAGCAGCAATGAATGATCACTAATGATGAATGACTCAGGTAGCAATGGTTTAGCAAAGAAATAGCAATCAAGCAAAGACAGAATCAGCAGACTGCTCTCTCCTAAAGCCGGAACATATGTGACCGGGGCCGACGGCGTGGCGGCCTTTTAAATGGTGGGGCGTGTACTAAAGCCCCTGAGCTTTAATTGGCTACAGGCGTCCTGCCTGTAGCCAATTATTGCTCTCCTAGTTTCCGGCGCTGTGATTGGCCAAGCATGCAGGGTCACAGTGCATGCTTGGCCAATCATCAGCCAGCAATGCACTGCGCCGGCCGCAATGCATTGCGGGGCCGCTCGCATCACACGAATGTGATGCGAACGGCCCAAATAGTTCTGGGCTCGCCGAGCGAGCGAACGACCGGTGCTCGATTCGAACGTGGGTTTGAATCGAGCACCGGGCCCATCCCTATTCGACAACAACTGGAGGGCCGTAGTTTGAAGATCCCTGATATAGACTATAGGCGTTTACAAGTGTTAAGATGCAGAAAAGAAAAATCACGTTTGCGTTTAGGAGAAGAGCTTTTAAGCATAAAAAACAACGGATGCACCTGATGTGGGTAAATGTGTGTTAACACTAAGCACTTTTAGTGTTTGAAATTTTTTTCATTTAAATGGCCAGAATAAATTATTATTCTGGCCAATTCAATGAAAAAATGCCCAAGCACTGGACAGGGAAATGTGAAATATTCATATGCAATATTTCACATTTACTCAAGTAAAAAAATATTTTCTAAAACACAATAATTAAACACAATAATTAAAATGTATACAAAATATCAAAATCACAATTCATTGTGATACTAAATATTTATATATTATTTAAAATGGATTTCCAGAGTGTCCTACCATTTACAAGAAAATGTCATTGTTTTCTTTAGTCATCTGGCTAGTGATATTATTGTAGCATAATTCTCACAATTACATTGCCCCCTTATATATAAAGATTATATAGATTATCTTTTTCTTAAGCATGCTCCTGTACTCAAAAGCAGAACTTTTGAAAATTGGTAGTACTTTCAAATTTACAGTATTAGGAAGAAAAGATTTTTGAAAACCATACTGGCACTGGGTACTGCACATACAGGTAAGGTCTCAAATGGCAGCAAACAGGGTCACCAGAGGATCACCAACCAATACAAAAGATACAATGAAGAGATATTCTTGCTTCTATTGGTTATAGCATGATCTAAAATGTCCATTTAGTATTGGAAGAACTTTCATCTTCCTGGAAAACATGTGTGAATAGAATACTTTGGGGTCAATTCACATGCGATAACGTGGTCACGTGACTCATTTGCATAATTTATTAAATGCGGTAAATTAAATTCATAAATTGGACAGCTTCTTTTTGCAAAAGAAAAAATTACGACAATTACAAATGATGAAAAATAACAGTGTGCCCCCCCCAATGCATACCAGGCCCTTCGGGTCTGATTTGGGTTTTAAGGGGAACCCCACGCCAAAATAACACAAATAATAATAAACGGTCCATACCAGACCCCTGTCCCCATGTGATTGAGTATGGGGTATATATAGTACATACATACATAGTACCCTTACCCATTCACCAAAAAAATTTCAAAAGTGTCACATATTTTTTAACATAGAAATTGTCAAAAACTAACAAAACTCGAAACTGAAACTGAAAGCTGGCCACCTACTGCAGGCCCTGCTGTTTGACCTTTCTTATATAGATAAGGAGGGAGGAGTCACCTGGTGGTCCCACCCCCTTGTGGCATCACCAACCCAGCATGCATCAGTCCAAGATGCCACAAGGGGGCGGGACCACCAGGTGACATTGCTCAGGTGGCCCTACCCCTTACCTTTATAAGAAATGTCAAACGGTGGAGCCTGCAGTAGGCGACCAGCTTTCATAGACGCCATTAGTTTTTTCTTTTTTCGGGTCAGTGATGCACGGACGACGTGATTGACGATGGCTTTTTCATCAAGGGACACAGTTATTTTATTTTTTATTAAAGGCATTGTCAAAAACTGTCTGTGTTTTTATAACTTTTTTGGTGAATGGGTACTCATTCCCATGGGGGGGGGAAGGATCTGGGGGCCCTCTTCTTAAAAGGGGCTTCTAGATTCCAATAAGCCCCCTGCCCACAGACCCCCACAACCACCGCCCAAAGTTGTGGGGACAAAGCCCTATAAGGGTCTGGTATGGATTTTGGGGGGGGGCCACGCCATTTTTTTTCTATTTTGGCATGGGGTTACCCTCAAAATCCATACCCGGCCTGAAGGGCCTGGTATGGACTGGGGGGGGGGGGGGGGACCCTACACCATTTTTAACTGTCTGCGTTTTTTTTACATTCAGTTGTCAGCGGGAAACCCACTGACAGCTGATGAGTCATCCATTGTTAAGGACTCGTGGCCAGCTTTCCGGCCAGCTTCTTAGCAACCAGCTCAATGCGGTAAATTAACGCATTAAATAATGCCTAATTACTGCTAAATGGAACAAATACCGCATTCGGTATTTAACGCAAAATTCTTAGTGAATTGAACATTTGCACAATTGTTACCTCATGCAGTATTTTACCACATTTTATTAAGCGTTATTTAACTTTTAGTGAATTGACCCCATGGAGACTGTAAAAGCTGTGTCCATTGAAGTAAATTTAGCAGTATTACCTCCATGAAGCAGATCCAATTTTTTTCCCATTGCTGACTTGCTATGCTATGTTTCACAATGTTTGTCTGTCAGCCATATTGGTAGGTGAAGAGTTCTTTGCTTCCTCTTGTCAGAGCTTCCCCCTGATGACTGGTAATCTAATGACTTCTGGGGTACTAATCAAGAAGTAGCAGCATAGGTAGAGAAAACCCATATCAAAAAATAAATGAAGCAGAAGCAGGTAGATGTCTACACTGCAGGTCCTAAGCCAAAGCATCTTCTACAGTGAGCAGCATAGTAGTGGCATTTCATTATTTACACAGGAAGATAGCATGGGACCGATGACGGCTCTGAATTTCTGACATGATCAGCAGGTTTGATTTTTGATTATTTTATAATAAAAAACATTTTCAATTGTATATGTATAAAACTAAATTGGAGCAAATAAGATAAATTCATCTGTAGGATTCATATACACTTTAATAGTAGCTTTTATTAGTACTTCAACTAAAAAATATAAGAACACTAAACCTTTTCTGTAAAATGTTATACAGATGTTTGGTGAACAATATTTTGAGGGGGTTAAAAAATACACAACGTGATGAAAATTTTATATTGTATTGTATTGTGGTGTTATTGTATTACTGACAATAGAAAACCTTAGTAAGCCCAAACCAAACCCACTAAACAATTAGTGGTAAAGTACATGTAATTTTTTTTTATAAAGTGGCTTTTTATAAAGCGCATCAATACTGAGTGACGACTAACAAAATAAAGCACTAGTGTTATAGCAGGCAGCTGAATATACAGTCAGGTCCATAAATATTGGGACATTGACACAATTCTAATCCTTTTGGCTCTATACACCACCACAATAGATTTGAAATGAAACGAATAAGATGTGCTTTAACTGCAGACTTTCAGCTTTAATTTGAGGGTAATTACATCCAAATCAGGTGAACGGTGTAGGAATTACAACAGTTTGTATATGTGCCTCCCACTTTTTAAGGGACCAAAAGTAATGGGACAATTGGCTGCTCAGCTGTTCCATGGCCAGGTGTGTTATTCCCTCATTATCCCATTTACAAGGAGCAGATAAAAGGTCCAGAGTTCATTTCAAGTGTGCTATTTGCATTTGGAATCTGTTGCTGTCAACTCTCAATATGAGATCCAAAGAGCTGTCACTATCAGTGAAGCAAGCCATCATTAGACCACTTTCACACTGAGTTGCTTTTCAGGCGCTTTCACGCTAAAAACAGCAGAAGGAAAGGAACTGCTCAAGATCCAAACCATACCACCTCATCAGTGAAGCATGGTGGTGGTAGTGTTATGGTGTGGGCATGTATGGCTGCCAATGGAACTGGTTCTCTTGTATTTATTGATGATGTGACTGCTGACAAAAGCAGCAGGATGAATTCTGAAGTGTTTCGGGATAAAATTATATGCTCCAGCAAAATGCTTCTGAACTCATTGGACAGCGCTTCATAGTGCAGATGGACAATGATCCGAAGCATATTGTGAAAGCAACCAAAGAGTTTTTGTAAGGGAAAGAAGTGGAATGTTATGTAATGGCAAAGTCAATCACCTGACCTGAATCCGATTGAGCATGCATTTCACTTGCTGAAGACAAAACTGAAGGGAAAATGCCCCAAGAACAAGTAGGAACTGAAGACAGTTGCAGTAGAGGCCTGGCAGAGCATCACCAGGGATGAAACCCAGCGTCTGGTGAAGTCTATGCCTTCCAGACTTCAGGCTGTAATTGACTGCAAAGGATTTGCAACCAAGTATTAAAAAGTGAAAGTTTGATGGATGATTGTTAATCTGTCCCATTACTTTTGGTCCCTTAAAAAGTGGGAGGCACATATACAAACTGTTGTAATTCCTACACCGTTCACCTGATTTGGATGTACACTCAAATTTAAGCTGAAAGTCTGCATATCTTGTTTGTTTCATTTAAAATCCAATGTGGTGGTGTATAGAGCCAAAAAGATTATAATTGTGTCGATGTCCCAATATTTATCGACCTGACTGTACCTCCTCTTATCTTTTGAGCTCAGTCTCACTGTCTGGTCAACCGCTGCATGCCCCTAACTGCACTGTAGCTCCTGTGCTGTGTAAATGCCATAATCTCTGATTCCCGTATCTTTAACCATATTCACGTTTCTAATTGAGTTTTGAATCTGCATGTTTGCAAACAGAAACTTCTATTTTTACTTCAGCTCTTGTGTATGTAAAAAACACATATTTGGTATTACCTCAAATGCCTCACACGCAAGAGTTCTACAACCACTATACAGTGAGGGAAAAAGGTATTTTATCCTCTGCTGATTTTGTACATTTGCCCACTGACAAAAAAATGATCAGTCTATAATTTTAACGGTAGGCTTATTTCAACAGCGAGACACAGAATAACAACAAAAAAATCCAGAAAAACGCATTTCAAAAAAGTTAAAAAATTGATTTTGATTTTAATGAGTGAAAACATAACTTTAGTATTTGGGTGGCAAAACCCTTGTTGGCAATTGCAGAGATCAGACGTTTCTTGTAGTTGGCCACCAGGTTTGCACACATCTCAGGAGGGATTTTTTTCCCACTCCTCCTTGCAGATCCTCTCCAAGTCATTAAGGTTTCGAGGCTGATGTTTGGCAACTCGAACCTTTAACTCCCGCCACATATTTTCTATGGGATTAAGGTCTGGAGACTGGCTAGGCCACTCCAGGACCTTAATGTGCTTCTTCTTTAGTCAGTTCTTTGATGCCTTGGCTGTGTGTTTTGGGTCATTGTCATGCTGGAATACCAATCCACGACCCTTTTTCAATGCCCTGGTTGAGGGAAGGAGGTTCTTATGCAAGATTTGACGGTACATGGCCCTGTCCATCGTCCCTTTGATGCAGTGAATTTGTCCTGTCCCCTTAGCAGAAAAACACCCCCAAAGCATAATGTTTCCACCTCTATGTTTTATGGTGAGGATGGTGTTCTTGAGGTCATAGGCAGCATTCCTCCTCCTCCCAACACGGTGAGTTCAGTTGATGCCAAAGAGCTTGATTTTGGTCTTATCTGACCACAACACTTTCTCCCAGTTCTCCTCTGAATCATTCAGATGTTCATTAGCAAACTTCAGATGGGTCTGTACATGTGCTTTCTTAAACAGGGGGACCTTGTGTGCATGGCAGGATTTCAGTCCTTCACGGCGTAGTGTGTTAGCAATTGTTTTCTTGGTGACTATGGTCTCAGCTGCCTTGAGATCATTCACAAGAGTCTCCCGCGTAGTTCTGAGATAATTCCTCACCGTTCTCATGATCATTGAAACTCCACGAGGTGAGATCTTGCATGGAGCCCCAGTTCGAGGGAGATTGACAGTTATTTTGGGTTCCTTCCATTTGCGAATAATCGCACCAACTGTTGTCACCCTCTCACCAAGCTGCTTGGCGATGGTCTTGTAGCCGATTCCAGCCTTGTGTAGATCTACAATCTTTTCCTGAACATCCTTGGACAGCTCTTTGAACTTGGCCATGGTGGAGAGATTGGAATCCGATTGATTGCTTCTGTGGATAGGTGTCTTTTATACAGGTAACAAGCTGAGATTAGGAGCACTCCCTTTAAGAGAGTGCTCCTAATCTCAGCTCATTACCTGTATAGAAGACACCTGGGAGACAGAAATCTTGATTGATAGGGGATCAAATACTTATTTAATTTGTTAAAATGCAAATCAATTTATAATTTTTTTAAATGTGTTTTTCTGGATAATTTTGTTGTTATTCTGTCTCTCACTGTTAAAATAAACCTACCATTAAAATTATAGACTGATCATTTGTCAGTGGGCAAACGTACAAAATCAAATCAGCAGGGGATCAAATACTTTTTTCCCTCACTGTATTACTGACAAAAAAAAGAGTTGGTTGAAATATTTTAACACATCATTACCTGGATGAAAAACAGAAATAGTAAGCAGGTAGCCTGTGCTCCCAACGCTAGATCACCCACAAATCAAAATAAGAGGCTGGCTAGAGCACAGTGGGTGTCCAAGGGCCAAGTCATCATACCACAAGGAATAGCCACTTGCTGTTCTTGAGTTTCAGAATTTCTGGCCCTGCTAAACCTTTGTGTCAATAGGGATGGGAAGAGTTAGAAGCAGAAGGAGACTGCAGTGTGTGCTCTCCTTGCTCTGATTACAGTGGACAGCTGGCAAGCATGAAGATTAAGACCCCTTTCACACTGTGGCGCTTTGCTCCTAAAGCGCCCCTTCTTATTGAAAACAATGGGGCAGCGCTCCAAACCCGCCTGCAAAGCGCCGCTGCAGCGGCGCTTTGCGGGCGGTTTTAACCCTTTTTAGGCCGCTAGCGGGGGTTAAAACTGCCTCACTAGCGACCGAAAAGCGATGCTAAAATGACGGTGAAGCACCGCTAAATATAGCGCCGCTTTACCGCCAGCACGCTGAGTGCCCCAGTGTGAAAGTAGCCTAAGGGTAAGGAAGGAAGTGGAGAAGGGCAGGATCTGTGCTTTTTTTCCACCAGTCACACATGCTGAGAGAAGTGTTTTGCTGGGCAGTCTTTATTCCCCTGCAAAATAAAAGCATAATGGGCTAGTATGCATCGCATACTAGCCCATTATGTTGCACTTACCTGCAAACAAAGCCTGCGATGTCTCCGCTGGGGGCCACGTCCATCTTCACCCCTCTTCCTTCCAGGGCCATGGACTCTGGCTCTGTGACTGGCTGGAGTCATGTGACGTCACTCCCGCACACGTGCCGATGGCCATGGGCACTATAGAAATCCTGCCATTTCTTTAGTGCGCATGCACCAATGACATTTGCACAAGCGTATATGGTTAATATCTCCTAAACCGTGCAGTTTTAGGAGATATTTCCAGTACCTACAGGTAAGACTTTTTATAGTCTTACCTGTAGGTAAAAATGGCGTGTAAGGGTTTACAACCACTTTAATAAGGCAGGCCATAGAAGATCAGCCGGCTGATCAAAAAAAAAAAGAACACTTTCCCCTATCCACATATTTGACGTGAGAATCCTCCCTCCTGTGCTATTCTATACTGACAGCAGACATCTTTCTCTGTTGCTTGAATACACTGATCAGCGCTGCAGCTGACTGGCTGCATATGCTGATCGAACACAAATTTTTCAAAAAGTCTCGTTTGAGAGGAGCAGGTCACTAGGTTGACTCCTGTCGAACAGGAATGGCCTTAGATGGATCAAAATGTGGACGGTCCCTGACAAACAGGCTGAATTTCGATGAATCTATTGCCAGCTTAGTAGACATAAACAAGGAAGGAGGGTGAGTAAAGCCCTTTATCTTCATTGGCTGCTTACAAGGCCAAGACATTTTTAATTCCACTGACCATTAAGCAATTTTTTTACCCCCATTGACTGCTAGGGACAATTTTGTTTACTCCCACTGATACACAGGCATTTTTTTACTTCTACTGATTGCCAATGCAGTGGCATGTTTTACTTCCATTGACCTCTAAAAAAATAAAAAGGTAATTTTTACTTTTGCTGGCCATAATCTAGCCCCCAGCAATCTGACAGACAGTAAAGTAACCATTTGTTTAAAAAGTTTGAGGACCCCCTAGTATAGAAAGTAGGAGCCAATGGGCTCCTTATCAAAATGTTGATATACCACCCCCAATGACCCCTATCTGTAGCACCTGACCATGTCAGCTGTGACAATAAGTATCAGTGATATCAAAATAAAGTGTTCCTAAATCAAAGGCATGCAGCAGAAGAGCTAACATGCAGTCACACTAAGTCAAGGCAGATGCGCATTGTGATAGGGAAAACACACTCAATGTTGCAAGAGTGGCTAGATAGGTTATACTGGAGCTGTCTGCTGCTTTCTGGGAGAGCAATGATGCCTATCTGCAAACATTTGAAATTATGTGCTATACCGACAAAATTTCAAGAGACGAGTAGACTTGCATTTTAGCTGGGAGATAGATGGATCACCCAGTATCACTGCCTGGGCTCTTCTGGATACACAGAGGGCTGACTGTAGGACCAAACAAGCTATGCTCTGTGTAGCATCCTGTCTCCCAGATCTACAAAGTCCATCAGCAGCAAGGGTGCATTCACACTAAGAAAGAAATGGGAGGCTGCCAGCTCCAGCAGCTAATCGAACCCATTCGCATGTAGGGTGCATTCACACCTACAAATGCACCCTGCCTGCGATTAGATGCGAGAAGTCCGAGAACCCCAGAGGTGGTTCCCGCAATTAGCTGTGAAAGTAGACAGCCCCATTAAAAGAAATGGGAGGCTGCTGACACTTGCAGCCAATCGCGCACATGTAATCTCTCAAGCAGTGAGCATATGTGAGTGATTGGCCCTGGACTCAGACAGTCTGTGTCCAGGGACGATCACTCGCATGTGCCAAAATAAAACCAAAGTCAGTGCTATGGTAACAAACTTAGGCTGCTAACAACAGCCTAATGCTGTTCATCCGTATGTATAAGGCTCGGTTCACACCTATGCAGTTTGCTTTTGATCCGTTTCTGCAGTGCTTTTTACATTTTTGCACATGGATTTTTGATGCATTTTTTGCACGTTATGTAATGCATTTTGCATTTTTTATGCTTTTTTTTGGCCAATTTGTTGTTGTATGGACTATAAAAAATTAAAATTGCAGCAAAATCGCAGTAAAATTGTGGCAAAAAAGCACTACATGCTTTTCTGCAACTTCTTCATTGAAGTCTATTGAACCAAAAAAGTCCCTGACCCTTTCAAATGCAGCGGCTGAAAAAAAAGCATAGCTGTGAACGTGTCCTATAAGAAACCATGTTAAATGGACTGTAGTGCATTTCTGCAAAAAGCAAAAAGCATTAAAAAATGCATAAGTGTGAACTTGGCCTTAAATATCTGCAATGCAAACAAACACCAAATATATATGTGTAAAAAATTACTCTAAATATCACAATGAATGTGTCTATATTATAAATAAAATATAGTCAAAGTGAAAAACTTGTTTTTAATCAAGTCCAAAGCAAGTGTTATATAGGATATATATATTATATAAATAAGGATGAGCGCCGGTGTGTTCGCACAGCCCACGTGCAGAGCCCACCAGGAAGTCGGCACTGCGATGCGCTATGCTAATCACATGCAGTGAGACATTTCTCTCCAGCCTCGCATCAGGACAATGTCTCACTGCCTGTGATTAGCGCAGCGCAGTGCTGACTTCCTGGCGGGCTCTGCACATGGGCTGTGCGAACACGCTGGAGCTCATCCTTAGTTGTGAATAAAAGCAGAAAAAAATTAAATGTCCTCCATCATCCATTCTAATCCGCATCAAATTTGCCAGTGTGTGGACTTTCACCGAACAAAACTGCCAATATTTGGATTTTCTTTGAATACCCAGTGGATCGCACATGCTCAAAATGTGTGCGTTATACACACTGAAGTGTATGGTGACTGAAAACTGGATTATTTATCACTAAATAAAACCTCACACTGTGACCATAATAAAACAAATATTCCCATATAGTGGTAATGAGACAGCAACTATATAAATAAAATCTCTAATAGAGACAAAGAAACATGATCTCATATATACATCTCTGATAGAACACATAGAGGTATATATTAGTTAATCATTTAAATTATTCAAAGTGAATTTGTGACTATAAACAAATACACCAAGAACGTGACATATATATGTGTTGCAAAAACATATAGGTGACTTGTGCATCTTGTCTGAAGGGGTCCGCCACCAATTGGAATACGGCTTACCAAATGTTGTGAACTCAGGTAGGCTTACCCCGTATGAGTCACAAACGCTTGATGGTGCCAATTGCACCGATAGGAGCAGCTCCCAGCCCAAACACGCGACAACCGCAGACAAGATCTTTCACTGGATAGTCCAGAGGAGCTCATGGACAAGATGGTAGGCGATGTATAGTATGGTTCATCCCAGGTAATGTTAACGACAATGAAAAAAGGGGACCACAAAGTGTAATAACGTCAAGCGATTTCAATTTATTAAAATCAAATAGGATGGGTACTCGCCTCATAAGGCATCATCTGGGGGTGCTGATTCACTGGAACCACTGCTTATTTATAGATACAGGGGTACTTACAATGAGGTCAGCCTTCCACCACCGCTTGTTCATTTCCGGGATCACTTCCGGTTTTACTAAAGATGGCGCCCATGGCTTGTGTTTCAAGCCTCGTTTTGAGTGTAAGATGGTTATGATGTAAATAGCCTCTTTCATTTATCAAAGTAAACTAAGAAGTTTAAATCAGTATTGTGCCATTTAAAAAGTGCTTTGGTAGTTGTCTCTAAAGGGCCGCTAACTAGCAGTATATCCAAATAAGATGTCATAGCGTCCGCACTCATAATGAGGCGATATAACGCTGGGCTATCGAAAATGGCGTCGGAAGCGGAAGTGACACAACTTCCATGTTTACATCGGAAGAAGGAGGTGAATGGAATGCGTTGCTGTCCAAGCCTCGATATGAGGCCAGACATGATGCATATGCGTCATCCCTGAAAGAAATTCAATGGATTATATAATTAACCAAGCCTCCCTTTCAAATAGCGGAAGTAAACAGATAGAACGAAAACTTAGAAATTGAAACCGAGGTGAATGCAAGTAAATAGCTAATGTATACGTCAATGTATAAATACAAAAAGACGTACATTGCTATATTAACCCCTGATAGTATATTAAAACATTATATTATACAAAAATAATATTTATAAAAGAACTTAAAAAATGCCATTGTAGGCATTAGAATGAGATATATAAATAAATCGCCTTATTTGGTATCTCATCTATGTGTCTGGATGACGAAGGTGTAGTGTTGGAAAACTGACCTTCATGTAAATAGTACATAAAGCAACATAGATATCCAAAAATAAGTATCAATAAAATATCAAATTAAAATTATTACATATAAATTTGATTAATTTGCATAATGCATGATTTATATATGCTGGTAAATCATGTCTATATTTTTATTTATATATTTAGTAGATAATTGGAGAGATTAGAGACATACAAAGGTAATCGCAATAGTATATTCAGGGACCGTCCATTCCGGATTATCCAATCCATCTTTGTTTAGTCCTCCAGTCCCTGTGGCTCCGGCTGTAAAAAATATTTAGAGATCTTGTTTTAAAGGATTTGTCATTACTACCAATTAAAAAAAACATACATACAACGTTCCTTTCTAACAGGCCTTAAATCACTCAGTGAAAATAAGGATATTGTCATCCGCCCTGCCGACAAGGGCGATGGCATTGTTATACTGAATACGAGCGACTATGTACAAGATATGCAAAGGATTCTTGGAGATACAGAGACATACAAAGAATTATTGTATAATCCTACTAACCATTTTAAGAACCAATTGGCTGAATTGGTACAAACAGGTTTTGATATGAAAATATTAAATAAAAAAGAACAAGCTCATTTGTTACCTTTGGCACCTAGAATTCCCACTATGTATTTTCTCCCCAAAGTACATAAAGACCCCATTCGTCCTCCTGGCCGCCCTATAATTAGCGGCATAGACTCAGTTACATCCAGGATAGGTCGCTAGGTGGATTTTTTCTTGCAGCCACTAGTTAAGAGAGTTCCCTCTTATCTGAGGGATACTAGCCACACTATTCAAGTTTTGGAAAAAAACTAATATAAAAAACAGCTATCTGCTGGTCACGGCAGATGTAGCTTCATTGTACACCTGTATTCCCCATTTTTTGGGGATACAGGCCGTGCAACATTTTTTGGAGAAGGATGTCTCGATTGTACATGATCAGAGACAATATATTATACAGTTGTTGGAATTTGCTACCAGCCACAACTACTTCTGGTTTGACCAGAGGTTTTATATTCAACAAAAGGGCGTGGCTATGGGGGCAAAATTTGCCCCCAGCCTCGCCAACCTTTTCATGGCCAAATGGGAGGAGGATGTCGTCTATCAAGAGGGAGGTTCCTCCCTCGTCCTATGGGCAAGATATATAGACGACATCCTCCTCCTATGGGATGGCACCCCAGAGTCTCTGACGGACTTCTTTTCCACTTTGAATTCAAATGACCGTGGGATCTCTTTGACCTATGAATGAAGCCCTACTAGTGCTCGTTTCTTGGACTTAGAGATTAAGATCCATTCTGGTAAGTGGGAATTTCAAACCTTTTTCAAGCCCACCGACAGAAATGGCTTTATACCCAGGGATAGCTGTCATCATCATTCATGGCTCAAATCGGTTCCTAAAAGCCAATTTCTGAGACTTCGCAGGAATTGCACAGAAGTCAAAGTTTTTAACCACTTGCTTACTGGGCACTTAAACACCCTTCCTGCCCAGACCAATTTTCAGTTTTCGGTGCTCTCACTTTGAATGACAATTACTCAGTCATGCAACACTGTACCCAAATACATTTTTTGTCCTTTTTTTCCCACAAATAGAGCTTTCTTTTGGTGGTATTTGATCACCTCTGGGTTTTTTTTTTTTTTTTTGCGCTATAAATGAAAAAAGCCAGAAAATTTGGGAAAAAAAAACACATTTTTTCTTTGTTTTTGTGATAAAATTTTGCAAATTATTAATTTTTCTTCATAGATTTTGGCCACAATTTATACTGCTACATATCTTTGGTAAAAATAACCCAAATTAGTGGATATTATTTGGTCTTGGTGAAAGTTAGAGAGTCTACAAGCTGTGGTGCAAATTATACAAAATTGAACACACCTGATGTACTGGTGGCCTATCTCATTTCTTGAGACCCAAACAAGCCAGGAAAGTACAAATACCCCCCCAAATGACCCCTTTTTTGAAAGTAGACATTCCAAGGTATTTAGTAAGAGGCATGGTGAGCTTTTTGATGTTGTCATTTTTTCCCACAATTCTTTGCAAAATAAAATGCTTTTTTATTTTATTTTTTTCTCCACAAAATTGTCATTGTAATAGGTTATTTCTCACACATGGCATGTGTATACCACAAATGACACCCCAAAATAAATTTTGCTACTCCTCCTGAGTATTACGATACCACATGTGTGGGATTTTTCCACAGCCTGGCCACTTAGAGAGGCCCAACATGCAGGGAGCGCCATCACGTGTTCTAGAAGCATAAATTACACATCTAACTTGTTGACTACCTAGTACACTTTTGAAGGCCCTGGAGCACCAGGACAATGACACGTGACACTGACGTGGCACTGATGACAGATGGCACTGATACGTGGCACTGATGACACGTGACACTGATGTGGCACTGATGACAGATGCCACTAATAAGGGGCACTGATGACATGTGACACTGATGAGAGATGGCACTTATACGTGGCACTGATATCATGTGGCACTAATACGTGGCACTGATGAGAGATGGCACTAATACGTGGCACTAATATGTGGCACTGATGACACGTGACACTGATGACAGATGGCACTGATACGTGGCATTGATGACACGTGACACCGATGACAGATGGCACTGATACGTGGCATTGATGACACGTGACACTGATAACAGATGGCACGTGACACTGACAGGTGGCACTGATGACAGATGGGACTAATATGTGGCCCTGATGACAGATGGCACTAATATGTGGCACTGATGACATGTGACACTGATATGGCACTGATGACAGATGGCACTATGTGGCACTGATGACACGTGGCACTGACGTGGCACTGATGATACATGGCACTGGGGACAAATGGCACTGGGGACAGGTGGCACTGACAGATGGCACTGGGGACAGGTGGCACTGACAGATGGCACTGGGGACAGGTGGCAGAGGGGACAGGTGGCAGAGGGGACAGGCGGCAGTGGGGACAGATGGCAGCGGGGACAGGTTTTTTTTTTTTTTTTTTTTACTCACGGCTGCTGCAGCCGTACATCTCTCCCTCCTCACACGCTGTCTCTGTGTGAGGAGGGAGAGCGGCGCTGAGAGATTATCTCATATGTTTACATATGAGATCATCTCTCATTGGTCACGTCAATCGCGCTGTAAACGGCCGCTGTGATTGGCCGTTTACAGCGATCTGTGACTGGCTGTGTCCAAAGGAACACGGCCAGCACAGAACTTCCCCGATGCGCGCTCTCAGGAGCGCGCATTGCGGAAGTAAACAGGAGGACGTCCAGGGACGTCCTCCCGGCAGGGAGCGCCCTTGCTGTAGCCGTCTTTTGGCTATAGCCCGGGCGCGAAGAGGTTAAGAAACAAGCTTCGGTCCTTACGAATACATTTCTTGAAGAAGGATACGATCCAAGAACTGTGCATTCCCAGTATCACAAAGTTCTCTTATTAGATAGGCGTTCCCTGTTCGATCGACCCCCTAGAGAGCGGGATAATTCCATTAAATGGGCTGTCCTCACCTCTTATTCAGGGCAGTATAAAGATATTCAAAGCATTTTGAATAAACATTGGGGCATATTAAAAACAGATAAAATTTTATCCCCCCTAATACCCGAAAGGGCCAAAGTAACTTTTAGGGGTGTGCCTTCTGTTCAGAGTAAGATTGTCCCTAATATTATTAACCCTCCGGTTCGACCCACTTTTTTCCATAATTTGAAGGGTTACTTTCCTTGTAAAAAATGCTGCGTATGTCGACATAATGTAGCAAGAAGGTTTAAGAGCGTCCAATTTTGCTCCACAATTACAAAACGTACATACCAGATCAAAGGGTTCCACACCTGTTCTTCTAGGTATGTCGTTTACTTAATAACTTGTCCTTGTGGAAAACAATATATTGGACGCACCACCCGCACATTTTCCATCAGGGTTGGGGAACATCTGGCAAAAATTAAAAGCGGTGACGTAAAACACACAGTCCCCAGACATTATAGGGAATGCCACAATCGCAGGAACCACTTTTCTTGTGATTGATAGTTACATCCCCCCATGGAGGGGTGGAGCCATGACACGTAGCGTGTTACAGCTCAAAACATTCTGGATTTTTCAGTTACAAACATGCCAGCCGCGGGGTCTAAATGTCGAATGGGATATTAACTCTTTTCTCAACAAAGCTTGAATATTTTCATATTTTTACATTAATAAATAAAACCAAACTTCGTGTCCTAGTGGAGACACACCAATTAATTAGTTTTAATCAATTTTGTGAACAAATTTATCAGCCATTAATTATATATACTATTGCGATTACCTTTGTATGTCTCTAGTCTCTCCAATTATCTACTAAATATATAAATAAAAATATAGACATGATTTACCAGCATATATAAATCATGCATCATGCAAATTAATCAAATTTATATGTAATAATTTTAATTTGATATTTTATTGATACTTATTTTTGGATATCTATGTTGCTTTATGTACTATTTACATGAAGGTCAGTTTTCCAACACTACACCTTCGTCATCCAGACACATAGATGAGATACCAAATAAGGCGATTTATTTATATATCTCATTCTAATGCCTACAATGGCATTTTTTAAGTTCTTTTATAAATATTATTTTTGTATAATATAATGTTTTAATATACTATCAGGGGTTAATATAGCAATGTACGTCTTTTTGTATGTATACATTGACGTATACATTAGCTATTTACTTGCATTCACCTCGGTTTCAATTTCTAAGTTTTCGTTCTATCTGTTTACTTCCGCTATTTGAAAGGGAGGCTTGGTTAATTATATCATCCATTGAATTTCTTTCAAGGATGAGGCATATGCGTCATGTCCGGCCTCATATCGAGGCTTGGACAGCAACGCATTCCATTCGCCTCCTTCTTCTGATGTAAACACGGAAGTTGCGTCACTTACGCTTCCGACGCCATTTTCGATAGCCCATCGTTATATCGCCTCATTATGAGTGCGGACGCTATGACATCTTATTTGGATATACTGCTAGTTAGCGGCCCTTTAGAGATAACTAACAAAGCACTTTTTAAATGGCACAATACTGATTTAAACTTCTAAGTTTACTTTGATAAATGAAAGAGGCTATTTACATTATAACCATCTTACACTCAAAACGAGGCTTAAAACACAAGCCGTGGGCGCCATCTTTAGTAAAACCGGAAGTGATCCCGGAAATGAACGAGCGGTGGTGGAAGGCTGACCTCATTGTTAGTACCCCTGTATCTATAAATAAGCAGTGGTTCCAGTGAATCAGCACCCCCAGATGATGCCTTACTGAGGCGAAACGCGCCGGAAGACGATTTGCTGATGCCACTGCTGCCAGAATTTTATACATGCCTTTAACCATTTTTGTACATGTGAGTACCCATCCTATGTGATTTTAATAAATTTAAATCGCTTGACGTTATTACACTATATGGTCCCCTTTTTTCATTGTCGTTAACATTACCTGGGATGAACCATACTATACATCGCCTACCATCTTGTCCTTGAGCTCCTCTGGACTATCCAGTGAAAGATCTTGTCTGCGGTTGTCGCGTGTTTGGGCTGGGAGCTGCTCCTATCGGTGCAATTTACACCATCAAGCGTTTGTGACTCATACGGCGTAAGCCTACCTGAGTTCACAACATTTGGTAAGCCTTATTCCAATTGGTGGCGGACCTCTTCAGACAAGCTGAACAAGTCACCTATATGTTTTTACAACACATATATATGTCACGTGCTTGGTGTATTTGTTTATAGTCACAAATTCACTTTGAATAATTTAAATGATTAACTAATATATACCTTTATGTGTTCTATCAGAGATATATATATGAGATCACGTTTCTTTGTCTCTATTAGAGATTTTATTTATATAGTTGCTGTCTCATCACCACTATATGGGAATATTTGTTTTATTATGATCACAGTGTGAGGTTTTATTTAGTGATAAATAATCCAGTTTTCAGTCACCATACACTTCAGTGTGTATAACGCACACATTTTGACATATTACTTTTTTATGCACTTAATATATTTGCATATGACTTTATGTGAATGTTCATTATTTATTTTTTGAACATTTAGAGCGCCGCACTTTTTATACCCACTGCTTTCATATAACACATACATTTTGTTGTGCAGGCTGCTAAAACCCTTCCATTTTCTTTCCATTGATCGCACATGCTCAGAAGTATATGCTACAAGTGCAGCAATCAGAGCCTCATCAATGTAGGCAAACTGTACCCAGTGAAGTAAACAGCCTCAGATGATACATAGGGATGGAACAAATCTCCCTATATAAGTTTTACATGTATATCTTCTGTCTTCACCTTGATACACTGTTTAGAAAGTGCACGTTCTGTTAGAATTTTCACTTCCTGATTCCCCTGTAGAGTCCATTCACACAGGGGCAACACGACTTCCAGCGCAACTTTTTGAGGCAACTTGGACACAACTTGAGTATGAATAACAGCACGACTTGGAGAGACTTCAACACGACTTGGGGCGACTTACAACACGACTTTAAGTCGCCCCAGGCCAGGTGACTTTGGCCGTGGCCAATCAGAGAATAAGTAGACTCTTGAGGGGGAACTCCATGCCAAATTTGAAATAAAAAAACTGCATGGGTTCCCCCTCCAGGAGCATACCAGGCCCTTAGGTCTGGTATGGATTTTAAGCCAAAAAAACTGCGTAGGGGTCCCCCCAAAATCCATACCAGACCCTTATCCGAGCACGCAGCTTGGCCGGTCAGGAAAGGGGGTGGGGACGAGCGAGCGCCCCCCCTCCTGAACTGTACCAGGCCGCATGCCCTCAAAATGGGGGGGTGGGTGCTTTGGGGAAGGGGGGTGCCCTGCGGCCCCCCCACCCCAAAGCACCTTATCCCCATGTTTATGAGGACAAGGGCCTCTTCCCAACAACCCTGGCCATTGGTTGTCCGGCTCTTATCGGAATCTGGGAACCCCCTTTAATAAAGCGGGCCCCCAGATCCCGGCCCCCCCCTATGTGAATGAGTATGGGAGAAGAGGCCGAACAGAGCGGAGAAGTCGGAAGAAGACCCCCGGAGCTGATTAATAAATTGCTTTAAAAACTTGTGTTGTGTTTTTTTTTTTTTTTGACACTTTTTTCCCCAGGTGAATGGGTAGGGGGTACGATGTACCCCATACTCATTCACATAGGGTGGGGGGCCGGGATCTCGGAGCTCATGATCTCATGAGCTCGGAGGGGCGGGCGCTTTAAAAATAAATAAACAATTAGATCACTTTTATTTCTATTACAAGGAATGTAAAAATCCCTTGTAATAGAAAAAAGCATGACAGGACCTCTTTAATGTGAGATCTGGAGTCAAAAAGACCTCAGATCTCATATTTACACTTAAAAGCAATAAAAAATAAAAAAAATGTCCCTTTAACCGATCGACCGCCTCATGTAGATATACGTCTACAGAATGGCACGGGCAGGCAAAACCACGTACCCGTACGTCCCCTTTAATTTGCCTGCCCGTGGGTCGCGCACGCGCCGCCAGCGGCGCGCTCACGGCCCGGTCGGGAGCTCCGTGACCCCGGCCGCGGGACCAGCGGACCCGATCGCCGCTGGTGTCCCGCGATCGGGCTACAGAGCTGAAGAACGGGGAGAGGTTTGTGTAAACAAACCTCTCCCCGCGCTTCCTACACTGACTGTCATTGATTGGCTGTTCCCGGTCATCGGGAAAGCCGATCAATGACGTCAGACGTCAGCCCCGCCCCCTAATGTAAAAAAAAAACACACGTCAGAGCCCATAACCCCTCCCCTCCCCCTAATGGTTAACTCTTTCACTACAACTGTCATTTATACAGAAATCAATGCATTTAAATAGCATTGATTTCTGTATAAATGACAATGGTCCCAAAAATGTGTCAAAAATGTCCGATGTGTCCGCCATAATGTCGCAGTCACAATAATAATCGCTGATTGCCGCCATTACTAGTAAAAAAAAAAAATATTAATAAAAATGCTATAAAACTATCCCCTATTTTGTAAACGCTATAACTTTTGCGCAAACCAATCAATAATCGCTAATTGCGATTTTTTTTACCAAAAATATGTAGAAGAATACGTATCGGCCTAAACTGAGGAAAAAAATGTTTTTTAATATATTTTTTGGGGATATTTATTATAGCAAAAAGCAAAAAATATTGCATTTTTTTCAAAATTGTCGCTCTATTTTTGTTTATAGCGCAAAAAATTAAAACCGCAGGGGCGATAAAATACCACCAAAAGAAAGCTCTATTTGTGGGAAAAAAAGGACGCCAATTTTGTTTTGGAACCACGTCGCACGACCGGGCAATTGTCAGTTAAAGCGACGCAGTGCTGAATCGCAAAAAGGGGCCTGGTCCTTTGGCTGCCAATTGGTCCGGGGCTGAAGTGGTTAAGGCTGTTGGGCAGAAGTGACATTTGATGTTGCTGTCGTCATCCAATGACATAGAGTCGAGTGGGAACCATCATTCTCTCACTCGACTTAGTACCAAGCAGGGAAAAGCATTGGATCGTCTCTGCCGCTACCAATGGATCCAGTAAGCGGCGGAGACAACCGGGACGCCGTGGAAGGGGGGGCACCTCTCCCGCTGCTGCCTATAAAAGTGATCTCGTGGTGAAACTGCTGCCCGCCCGCCGAAGTTATCTGCTGCCATAACAACGGTATTTAACGTCAAAGGACCGACGTATATTGTAAAATAACAAAAAAGCATAAAGTAAAAATGTCCAAATAGTAGTAAAATAGCAAGACCCACATAATGTGGATCAGATTAAATGGTGGAGGACACATAATCTTTTCTGCTTTTTTTTTTTTACATTTGTTTTGGACTTTATTAGAAAGATTGTTCCCTTTTGTGAGCTTTACCATCACACCCCACACTTTATGATGATGGGAGGACTGAGACGAGGCACAGGTTACAAGGCTGGAATTGTGCATTTGGGAGCATTCTACTTAGATTGATATGGCTGTGATTGCTGCACTTGTAGCAAAGTCCACACACTGATTTGATGTGGATCATATTCGATGGGGGGCGGGACATTTCATTCTTTCTGCTTTTATTCACAACACTTGTTTTGGACTTTATTAGGAACACTTTTTTGCACTTTGAGTCCTGGTTCACACTTATGCGATGCGGGAAACGCAGCAAACCCTGTGCGTTTCCCGCAACCGCATTGCAATTGCACTGCATCCATTCGATCTGCTGCAGGTGTCAATGTTAGATTAACGACACCCTGAAACAGCTTGCAAAATACAATGCGATTGCCAGAATTCAGGTGCAGAAAAAAAAGGGTCCTGCACCATTTTGGTGTGGATGCAATGCGATTTCAAACTGCACCGCACAGACATCGCATGTGATGTGAACAAGAATGTGATGCGATTCCTGTGCGAATCACATGTGGTGTTTGCAATGCACAAGTGTGAACCAGGCTGAGGGCTGAGTGTATATTGTTATATGTATCTAGACACATATTTGTTTCAATCACGCGCATGTGATCACCGTATGAGGGTTTATATGCGAGTGGGCGTGATTAGCAATGGGAGCGTGCAGCGTTCCGCTGCTTTCAATGGGGCTGACTCATGCAGCTAATTGTGGGAACCCTAGTTGGGGTAATTGCATTCAATCGCAGGCAGAGTGCATTCACAGGGGTGAATGCACCTGTAGTCTCTAATGCCGCGATCACATGCATGTCATGGTCTCTGGACACAGGCAGTCTGCATCCAGGGCATCCCCAGGGCATATCATTTATATGTGATCGCTGCATGAGAGATTACATGCAAGTGGGTAAGATTAGCTGTGAGAGCCTCAATGGAGCTGACTTTCACAGCTGATTGCGAGAACCCTGCTGGTGTTTTTACATGTAACCAGAGGCAGGGTGCATTTGCAGGTTTGAATGCACCTTAATAGCTTGCCCAAAAGGAAAGTGATCTGTGGGGGTATTGAATAGAAACAGTATTCCCTTGCTAAGACAGACAGCAGCCAATAACCTCCAACCATGTAAGTCCTTATGCTTTACAGCTTCTACCTCTTGTCCCTAGCAGAATCACTCCACCAAGCTATAATGTCAAGAAGGAACTAGCTGAGCCTGAGAAAGGGAGATGCAGCCAGGTAGAGACACTAGAAAATTCCAGAATGCTGTAGGATAGCCTCTAACTTGGTTGGCAACCTGGGAACTGTGGGCAGGTGATGGGTAGATTATGAACACGTTCCTTATTACATAGTAGGTGAGGTTGAAAAAAGACACAAGGCCATCAAATCCAACCTAAGTGTGTGAATATATGTCAGTAGTATGCCATGATCAGACTTTCCGACAATAAAACCGCAGATTTTTGTTCAAAGGATGTTGGCTGCATACACACGGTCACACAACAATTATGAACGTGGGAACGTGGTGACGTACAAGATGTACGACGAGCCGAGAAAAAAGGAAGTTCAATAGCCAGTGCGGCTCCTTCTGCTTGATTCCGAGCATGCGTGAACTTTTGTGCGTCGGACTTGTGTAGACACGATTGGAAATTCCGACAACAAAGTTTTGTTGGTGGAAAATTTGAGAACCTGTTATGCCGCCTACACACGAGCGGACTTTTCGACGGACTAGGTCCGACGGTCTTTCTGATGGACTTTCGACGGAGTTCCGACAAACTTTCCGAATGAACGGACTTGGCCACACACAATCACACTAAATTCTGACGGATTCGAACGTGATGACTAGAATAAGGAAGTTCATAGCCAGTAGCCAATAGCTGCCCTAGTGTCGTTGTTTGTCCGTCGGATTAGCATACAGACGAGCGGATTTTTCGATAGGAACTGGGTCCGGCGGAGTTCCAGCGGGAAAATTTAAAACATGTTCTATTTCTAAAGTCCGGCAGAATTTTCGACAGTAAAAGTCTGATGGAGCCCACACACGATCGAATTGTCCGACGGATTTGTTCCGTCGGATCTTTGCTGTCGAAAAGTCCACTTGTGTGTATGCGGAATTAGCCAACATTTGTTACCGGAAAGTCAGACAACAAATGTTGGATGGAGCATACACACAGTCGTAATTTGTTGCAAAGTATCGCATCAAAAATTGTAATTACATGCCCCTGTTAAACAGGGGCTGCAAAAATTGAGCCTTAGCCACTGGTGGCGGCGCCCAGAACCAAAAATGTTCTTACAAGCTATCAGCGTGATCATTGAGGAGGAAGAAGTTAGTCATAACAGGATAGTCACTTAGCATCTTGCGTAGCCCCTTGAACGCTTACGGAGCACCGCTGGTTCCGAGGACAAAGCACAGGAAGAGGCCATGAGGAAGAAGAAGAGGAGGGGGTGGAGGAGAGAGGTGTGTCAGAATCACCAGTAGTAGCATTTTGGAGGCGTGGTGGCGGAACAACCTCCAACACTACTGCACCTTGTCCTGCATCCTTCCCAGCTGCCAGCAGAGTCACCCAATGTGCCGTAAAAGATAGGTAAAGTCCCTGTCCATGCCTGCTGGACTATAAGTCAGCGGTAATATGCACCTTACCGCTGACCAGCGAGGCCAAGACATTGCCTTCCACATGCCGGTAGAGAGCCGGAATCGCCTTCCGTGAAAAAAAGTGTCCTTTGGGAACCTGCCACTGGGGAACCGCACATTCCACAAACTCACGAAAGGGGGCAGAGTCTACCAACTGAAAAGGCAGAAGTTGAAGTGCTAGCAATTTAGCCAAGCTAGCATTCAACCGCTGGGCATGTGGATGGCTGGGAGCGAACTTCTTTTGGCAGTGCAGCAGCTGGGGCAGGGAAATTTGCCTGGTACAATCTGACGTTGGTGTACCGATAGCAGATTGCCCGCAAGTACTTGGCTGTGACAAACCTAATTCTACACCTTCATTCCTCTCAGTGCAGGTTTCAGAGCGGACTGAAGGTATAGTGGGGGTTGGAGATCCCAGCTGATGAGGAGCAAGGAGAGGTCCGCTTTGTTCTTTGGTGTGGGTCTTTTAGGTACGCTTGACAATGAACTGCATGGCAGGTCGGAATATGTCTGGTCAAGCATGTGGTGCCCAAGCAGGTGATGTTTTTTTTTTATTCATAAAGATTTTATTGAAGAAAAAAAAGAGCATTTCCAACAGACATTACAATAATATTACAACAAAAGGAAGCATCGTGAGGTCAATTAGCTCCGGCTCCAAATGAAGTTCAATTACATATTATGTACTCATAATGAGCTTCCCAAAGTACATTCAGCGTACAATTTCAACAACCTCATCACATGAAATAGGAAAGACATACATCATGCTATCAGTGAAGGATTATGTCACTGTGAGTGCAGATGGGTGCTGCCTAATCCTTCAGGCATATGACAAGTCAGAGCCATTGCTACATTAGTTCAGGGCTTTTTCAAAAATTCTATGTCCCTCTCTAAACTTCTGCGTACCTCGGAAAGGGTGGGAGGAGAGGTCCCCAAAGGTCGACCCCCCTTCCCCATCTGTATTTTCCCCAATCAAGTAAACAAGGAAGAGAGAGGAGAAAGAGGGGGACCCAAGAGGGAGTAGAAGATGGAGAGAAAGAAGACAAAAGAGCGAGAAAAAAGAAGGAAAAAAAGGGAAGGGGGAGGAGGGAAGATGAGGAAGAGATAACCCAAGCGGGTGATGTTTTGGCCACGCGAGATACGCTTGAGACATATGTTGCAAATAGCAGCGGTGCGATCTGATGCACTTGTCTCAAAAAAGGCCCACACCAAAGAACTTTTGGAATAACGCAGAGAGACAGCAGCGCCCTGCACATGCGGAGCTCTGCGGTGTGATGCAGTCAGTGTGCTGCCCTTAAGCTGGCCCCTGGAGGGCATCCTGCCTCGTTGGAGATGTGCCTCCTCCTCTTCCTCCTCCTCTCCTATCAGGCACCCATGTGGAGTCAGTGACCTCATCATCCCCTCCCTCCACATCATTGGAGCAAACCTGGCAGTATGCTGCAGCTGGGGGAACATGACTGCCAGATCGCTGTCCTTCTTGGGCACCACCTCTCTCTGGGCTCACGTTACTGCCTTCCTCTAGCTGGGTACCATCATCAGAGCCTTCAAAACGCTGGGCTCCTCCTCCTGGAAATCCTCCTGGAGCATGTACCCAACACTGTGGTCAAACAGTTCGGGGGACTCCTCAGGAGGACATGGTGGGGCTAGGGAAGGAGTGACTGATGCCATTGAGCCGAGGGAAGAGGCCGCGTTGGCAGCTGCTTTGCCAGACAAAGTACCCTGAGCCTGGTTGAGAGAGGTTGAGGAGGATGAGGATGGCTTGGTCGTCCACTATACCAAGTCTTCGGCATGTTGCGGCTCAATGCGGCCAGCTGGCAAAAAAAAAGGACAAGCGTGTCCCACGGCCACGTGCTGATGAGGATGCACCGTGTCCATGACCAGCACTGTTGCCTCTAGACACAGAGCCTGCTTGCCTTCTTTTATTGGCTTGTGACTGTCTGCCTCTCCTTGTTGGCCTTCCAGACATACTAATGGCCTGCAGTGAGATGTAGCTGCACAAAGCTGGGATGTATATATATACTGATTATACTGCAGCTAGCAGAATCAACTTCCTGCCTGTAGTATTATTAGTATGAGAACACCAGCAATCGTCTTCAGGTAGCTTTATGTGCACACTGTGCAGAGGACACAGTACAGTAACTGTAAATACTGCAGCTGCCTGCCTGTGGTATAGGATCAGAAGAACACCAGCAATTGTCTTCAGGTAGCTTTAGGTGCACACTGTGCAGAGGACACAGTACACCAACTGTAAATACTGAAGCTGCCTGCCTGTGGTATAGGATCAGAAGAACACCAGCATCTGTCTTCAGGTAGTTTTAGGTGCACACTGTGCAGAGGACACAGTACACCAACTGTAAATACTGAAGCTGCCTGCCTGTGGTATAGGTTTAGAAGAACACCAGCAATTGTCTTCAGGTAGCTTTAGGTGCACACTGTGCAAAGGACACAGTACACAGGAACGGATCTAGCTAAACTGAATACAGTGTGTGTATATACAGTGGTGTGAAAAAGTGTTTGCCCCCTTCCTCATTTCCTGTTCCTTTGCATGTTTGTCACACTTAAGTGTTTCGGAACATCAAACCAATTTAAACAATAGTCAAGGACAACACAAGTAAACACAAAATGCAATTTGTAAATGAAGGTGTTTATTATTAAAGGTGAAAAAAAATCCAAACCATCATGGCCCTGTGTGAAAAAGTGATTGCCCCCTAAACCTAATAACTGGTTGGGCCACCCTTAGCAGCAACAACTGCAACCAAGCGTTTGCGATAACGTGCAATGAGGCTTTTACAGCGTCCTGGAGGAATTTTGGCCCACTCATCTTTGCAGAATTGTCCTAATTCAGTTACATTAGAGGGTTTTCGAGCATGAACGGCCTTTTTAAGGTCATACCACAACATCTCAATAGGATTCAGGTCAGGACTTTGGCTAGGCCATTCATTTTGTTTTTCTTCAGCCATTCGGTGGTGGACTTGCTGGTGTGTTTAGGATCATTGTCCTGCTGCAGAACCCAAGTTCGTTTCAGCTTGAGTACACGAACAGATGGTCGGACATTCTCCTTCAGGATCTCTTGGTAGACAGCAGAATTCATAGTTCCTTTTATCACGGCAAGTCTTCCAGGTCCTGAAGCAGCAAAACAGCCCCAGACCATCACACTACCACCACCATATTTTACTGTTGGTATAATGTTCTTTTTCTGAAATGCAGTGTTCCTTCTACGCCAGATATACTTGGACACACACCTTCCAAAGAGTTCCACTTTTGTCTCATCGGTCCACAGAATGTTGTCCCAAAAGTCTTGGGGATCATCAAGATGTGTTGTGGAGAAATTGAGACGAGCTTTGATGTTCTTTTTGCTCAGCAGTGGTTTTCTCCTTGGAACTCTGCCATGCAGGCCATTTTTGCCCAGTCTTTTCCTGATGGTGGAGGCATGAACGCTGACCTTAACTGAGGCAAGTGAGGCCTGCAGTTCCTTGGACGTTGTTGTGGGGTCTTTTGTGACCTCTTGGATGAGTCGTCGCTGCGCTTTTGGGGTAATTTTGGGCGGCCGGCCACTCCTGGGAAGGTTCACCACTGTTCCATGTCTTCGCCATTTGTGGATAATGGCTCTCACTGTGGTTCGCTGGATTCCCAAAGCTTTGGAAATGGCTTTATAACCCTTTCCAGACTGATAGATCTCAATTACTTTCTTTCTCAATTGTTCCTGAATTTCTTTGGGTCTCGGCATGATGTGTAGCTTTTAAGGATCTTCTGGTGGACCTTACTGTGTCAAGCAGCTCCTATTTAAGTTATGCCTTGATTGTGAACAGGTGTGGCAATAATCAGGCCTGGGTGTGGCTAGAGAAATTGAACTCAGGTGTGGACAACCACAGTTATAGTATGTTTTAACAAGGGGGGCAATCACTTTTTCACACAGGGCCATGATGGTTTGGATTTTTTTTCCCCTTTAATAATAAACACCTTCATTTACAAATTGCATTTTGTGTTTACTTGTGTTGTCCTTGACTATTGTTTAAATTGGTTTGATGTTCCGAAACACTTAAGTGTGACAAACATGCAAAGGAACAGGAAATGAGGAAGGGGGCAAACACTTTTTCACACCACTGTATATATATATATATATATACAGACACACACACAACGCCTAGGATGCATATATATACACAATACACTGTAAGTGCAGCTAAATGACTCGCCTGCCTACTCTATCTAACTTAAATCAAATGACAATCTCTCTGTACAGACGGCGCTGTGATTGGGCAAGCATGCGTGTCATAGTGCATGCTTGGCCAATCATCAGCCAGCAATGCACTGGGATGCCGCAGTGAATTATGGGCCATGACGTGCCACTCGAATTTGGCACGAACAGCCCATAACGCTCGCAATTCGACAAACGCTCGAACAGCTGATGTTCGAGTGGGACATGGATTCGACTCGAACTCGAAGCTCATCCCTAGTGCTGACCCAGATGCAGTATGTCCTTGCTCTATGAACTCAATAGGAAAACAGGAATTGTCATATTTATAATGTCAGCTCGCACCTAACTTTAAAAAACCTGGACACGGGACACAGAAGCCCAACCTAGAACAACTCTGCTCTACTGTTTCACCCAATATGGACCTGATCATGGTCATCTTTCACACTCACTTTTAGATCACTTCTCACAGATACCACCACTCTTTCCATTTACCATGTCCTTACCAAAGAAAACAAATCCCGAAATATCACCAGGCCAGTAATGTGAACAATGAAGAAAGAATTCTGCAATACCAATGAAATCATAGTAATTTTCATCTTTTGGAAGGATTAGCGATTGAGTGTATTTATCAAGCACTGGTATAAAAACAAACAACAGCAACCAAAAGCGAAATCATTAGATTGATGTACTATAAATATAAAGAACAGCTGCTGCAGGCCGTGCATGGCCCGCTCTTGCTTTCCAGGGTCATGTTATCAATTGTATTCCTAGAATACAAATACGGAGAACAAAATTCAAATACGGAGTCCCTTTGTGCCTCTCTTTGACCTACAAAGGAAAGCAATATATATGGGAAATGCCAGAGGGGGCACAGATTTGCTTGACCCTCACCCACCCACTGCTCCATTTAGCTCACCTCATGGTGGATCCACAATGCCAAGCCTTATATGCAGAGTCCACTCTCCAGGCAACAAATTAAGGAAGAATGCCCCTAGATAACAGACAGGTCACTGCTCCATATTTCCTAGGTCAACATATGAAGGCTGAAGAGTGAAGACCAATGATTTTAGAACCTCTGGATGAAAAAGACTCTGATAAGTAGACTACTTTTTGTGGTACCCATGCTAACTGTAGCTGTGGATTGAAGCAACAACTGTTAACCTCATACTCGTTCTGCAGATTCACCTATAAGTTCCCAGTACAGCTAACACTTAAAATATACAAAGAAATACTGTCCCGGCTTTTGCTTGTATACAGGAATGCACATCTTCACCTGTATATAACTTATCCCTGCTGAAATCATGAGCAGTTTCCAATCCCCAAAAATTGATGTCCACAGTAAATGACTACTTCATAAACCTATTTTTATATATTTCTGACATCCCACTGGAATGATGGTAAGGCTGACCCCCCCCCCCCCCCCCCCCGCAACTGCTCTAACGCAGGAAGCCCAAACCCTTATCTCGGATAGGATTTACATAAGGGCTCATAAATACTGCATATCATATTTAATCTACTTAGCTTGAATGGACTAAAGATGTAACTGACAATTACACATGCCATTTTCACCAAATGACTTCATAGAAGATGTTATGCTAATGTATTCCAGAAGCATAAGCCAGGACATTACAGCTTGGCTTTTCAAAGACCCTAAATGCAGGAGACAGACAACAGTTTATATTGACAAATACCAACTTAGTTGGCCAATCACCTACTAATAATCAATACCCATTTTTCAAGCATATCTATAGCTTATAGCGGGGCTTGACAAATTTGCTTTGACTCTAGGAGCCAGCTAAAAAAGTTAGGAGCCAGTTTTTTTTTAACAAATCTTACGGAAATGTCCCGAAGGTGAACCCTTTAGGTTTTTTGCACACATTTCAAAAATCATTGTAGGCCTGAAGATTACCTAAAACAATACATATTTTCTTAAAAGCAGACACCCTAGAGACTAAAATAGTGGTAGTTCCACTTAAAGCGGTGGTTCAGCAAAAAAAAATTTTTTTAAAAGTCAGCAGCTAAAAAAATGTAGCTGCTGACTTTTAATAAGTACACTTACCCTCCCAGGGCGCCCGCGATGTCGGTCGTGGAGGCCGAGATGTCCCTCGGCGCTCCGGTCCCAGCGCCGCCATCCTCAGTAAGGGAAACGGGCAGCGAGCGCTGCCTGTTTCCTACTGCGCATGCGCGAGTCGTCGCGCGGCCTACTGCACATGCGCGAGTCGTCGCTCGGCGCTTTGTGAATGGGGAACGCGATGTGTTGTGGGACACAGTTCCCATAACACACCCCGCCCCATTCACTAGAAGACGCCGCTCGGAGCAGAAGAGAGAACAGCGCCGCGGAACAGGAAGAGGCAGATTAGGACGATCTGCCTAGGAACAGCCATTTCTGGTAAGTAAAAAAAATATATATATATATATTTTTTTTATTAACATTTTTTTAAAGTTTTTTTTTTCAGGGTGGCCCTCCACTTTAAATTTCAAAGCCGAGGTTGCACCGAGTAAATAGATACTCAACATGTCAAACCTTAAACATGTCAGTACCCTATATTTTCCATAGAAGATGCTTTAAAAATGCCTTTTAAGTCATCAGTTTAGCGTTACGAAAGATCTAGTACTAGAATTATTGCTCTCATTACAGCGTGCGCGGCAATATGTAACGTGTATTGCATTCAACGTTTTCAGGAATAGGCGCCCCACTACGAGCCCTTACGTTTTTATATGTGGGGGGCCTCAATTTTTTTGTTGGGGGGGGGGGGGATTTTGTGTGCTTGGGTGTAACAATAAAACTTTTTTATTTATTTATTTATTTATTTTTACTTAACTTTTTCTTTTCCATCACAAAGGGGACAAAAAGTCCCCTAAGTGATGATTTTTTTTTTTGGTGACAGGTTCTATTTAATGAGATCCAGGGTCTAAAGGGGACCCCGAAATGACTTCACATCCAGGTCAACAACTAGAAGGGGAGGAGAGCAGACACATGTATGCTCCCCCCACTGCCCCCTCTACCCAGCGGCACCGGCTATGCTGGTCCTAGGCCCGTAGATGGGCAAGCGGAGCACGCGATACATAGCGGGGCGGCGTGTGGGAAGAATTCCCAGGCACCAGGTCGAAACTTCTGGTCGCAATGGCAAACTGGCGCCTGTGGTTTGTCGAGCCCTGGTTTATAGCAATGACTTCTAACCGTGCACTAAAACTGTTCACTCCCAACAGGAGAGGACTCCCTGGGACTAAGGAGTCCTAGGAGACTACCTTTGGTACTTGCTGCAAGATATACCTACATTTAAAGCGGAAGTAAACCCATCAATCTAACAGTTTGAAAAAACAGTTACATTCCCGGCATGCCGGAAATGCTAACTGTCACATTGGTTGTACTCTCAACCAAACTGTCAAACCATCCAATGGCTGGTGTCATAACTGATCACATGTGCAGCTTCATGGCAGTTAAAGATTAAACGGAGGCAAAGATGGCAGCTTCCTTGGCTGAAAACGATAGGAGGGTTTACTTCCACTTTAACCTCAGTTAGGAACTTCTACTCTATTATATCACACTGAATACTGAATAAAAACCTTGACAAGGCAGTGCAGCTACACTTTGCACTGTGGTACATTTGGACCAGGTGGGGTTTATTCCCTCACGAGAAGCGAGGGATAACACCATAAAAGCGCTCAATTTGATACATCGTGTTAACCGTACGGGTATTCCCTGTGTACTATTAAACACTGATGCTGAAAAAGCATTCGATAGGGTGAATTGGGAATTTATGTTTGGAGTGCTGAAGCATATGGGCATTGGAGATCAGATGCTGCGATGGATTACTAGTGTATATGTAAACCCACAAGCAAGGGTAAAGGTTAATGGAGTATTTTCAGATACTCTCTCTATCGCTAATGGTACCCGTCAGGGGTATGCCCTATCACCCCTATTATTCGCTCTTTCATTAAAGCCCTTTTTAAATAAAATCCGGTTAAACCCGGATATTACAGGGATACAAATAGGAGATGTAGAATATAAAATATCTGCATACGCCGACGATTTACTCTTTTCATTGACTAAACCAAAGATTTCTCTACCTAATCTTATGAAGGAAATAGAGAAATATGGAAGCTTATCAAATTTCAAGATAAATTATATAAAGTCAGAGGGTATGGGAATTGCATTACCTCCATCTTTGCGCCAGACTTTACAAACCAATTTTAAACTTAAATGGACAACATGGGCTTTGAAATATCTGGGCACAAATATCCCACCAAATCTGACTAATATTTTTATGTTGAACTTTGTACCCTTGTTAAGTTGGGTTAGGGCCCTGTTAGATAAATGGCACAGGGGACTCCACTCTTGGTTTAGTCGTTGCAATATCATAAAGATGAGCATATTAACAAAATTTTTATATTTGTTTCAGACACTTCCCATAGCAATTCCAGCTACTTTTTTCCGCCAAATTAACACGCTTTTCACTAAGTTTATTTTGGCTAATAAACAACCGAGGCTTTGTAGACGTCTTCTGACAATACCCAAAAACTCAGGTGGGATAGCAGTACCGGACACGCTTAAATATTTTAACGCGGCACACCTTAGTAGAATTGTAGATTGGTGCAGACACAGAGATTTTAAACTCTGGACGGCAATGGAGCAACAATTTAGCCCAATCCCTCTATCAAAGGAAATGTGGTGTTACGCAGGATTACCAACCGCTCTTAAGAAACATCCTACACTCCCACACTCAGAATAGGATATATGATGTGTAAGAACGCTAAACTCTCCTCTATACGGTCACCATTATATCCTATTCTGGGAAACCCTGGGTTTCCATCAGGAGTAGAGAAGGGATCATTTGGTAATATCCTGGAGAAAGGACTCTCGCAGGCCTCCCATTTTTTAGAAACAGATCGCTACGTTGACGTTGACGCACCCGGAGGGCCGGTATAGGTTAAGAATAGGGCAAGCATTGCAGTTAGACCACTTTTTTAGGACATTAGGACCGCCGGGAAATTATAGACGACAGCAAACGCAGTATTAAAAATACTGCGAGAAAGGAGAACCTCTTGGAAGTTTTCTTTCCAAGATATGCTCCTTGTTGGTAGCCCCTCCAGAAGATTTCCGCATACCGAGTCTCAGTCGATGGGAAAAAGACCTGAATAGGACATTTACTATCGATGAGTACCATAATATCATATATCTCTCATTGAATACATCAATTTGTACACGTACCCAAGAGATGAATTATAAATTGTTAACACAGTGGTATCGTACACCGTCGGTACTTAATAAGATCTTCCCAGAGGTAGCAGATAGCTGCTGGAGATGTCAGGAAGAGCGAGGCACCTTATTTCATATCTTCTGGACATGTCCAAAGATTGATGAAAATTGGTCGGAGGTACAGAGGATAATACAAAAATTTACGGAATGCCCAATACGGAAAGACCCAGCATTCTTTCTATTACATTGCTCACAACTGCCAAATCAGAAATATAGGGAATCAGTTTTGTGCCATTTGGTTAATGCCGCTAAAGCATGTATTACCCTATGTTGGAAAAATCCTAACCCCCCACAATTGCAATGTGGCTTAACAAGGTAAGGAATATTGAAGTAATGGAAGACTAATGCCCCGTACACACGGTCGGATTTTCCGACGGAAAATGTCCTATCGGACCATGTTGTCGTAAATTCCAAGCGTGTGTGGGCTCCATCGGACTTTTTCCGTCGGAATTTCCGACCGAAAAAGTTTGAGATCCTGCTCTCAAATTTTCCGACAACAAAGTCCTATCGGACTTTTTCCGATCGTGTGTAGCGAATTCCGACGGACAAAGTGCCACGCATGCTCAGATCACATTACAAGACCAATAGCTATTGGCTACTAGCCTCTACGTAGTCCCGTTGTACGCAACGAACGTCACCACGTTCAGGATGATCGGATTTTCGGACAACTTTGTCCGACCGTGTGTATGCAACACCAGTGCCGGGCAAAATCCGTCAGAAAAAATCTGACGGATTTTGTGGTCGGAATTTCCGACCGTGTGTACGGGGCACTAGTGTTCTCAGAAGGGAAACGCAGGAAGTGGTTGAGCGGACCAGGACGTAGGGATTTATTATATAATGGTATTGAGATATAAATCAAGGTTATTGATACCTATGTTATGGAACATTTAAGTTGAAGATGAAAATGTATCTAATGGAGTGTTGTTATGGATAAGGTGGTATAAATAAAAATAACATTTGTAAAAAAATAAAAACTTTTTTTTTTACTTAACTTTTTCTTTTCCATCACAAAGGGGACAAAAAGTCCCCTAAGTGATGATTTTTTTTTGGTGACAGGTTCCATTTAATGAGATCCAGGGTCTAAAGGGGACCCCGAAATTACTTCACATCCAGGTCAACAACTAAAAGGGGAGGAGAGCAGACACGTGTATGCTCCCCCCCCCCACTGCGGGGCAGCGTGTGGGAAGAATTCCCAGGCACCAGGTCGAAACTTCTGGTCGCAATGGCAAACTGGCGCCTGTGGTTTGTCGAGCCCTGGTTTATAGCAATAACTTCTAACCGTGCACTAAAACTGTTCACTCCCAACAGGAGAGGACTCCCTGGGACTAAGGAGTCCTAGGAGACTACCTTTGGTACTTGCTGCAAGATATACCTACATTTAAAGCGGAAGTAAACCCATTGATCTAACAGTTTGAAAAAACAGTTACATTCCCGGCATGCCGGAAATGCTAACTGTCACATTGGTTGTACTCTCAACCAAACTGTCAAACCATCCAATGGCTGGTGTCATAACTGATCACGTGCAGCTTCATGGCAGTTAAAGATTAAACGGAGGCAAAGATGGCAGCTTCCTTGGCTGAAAACGATAGGAGGGTTTACTTCCACTTTAACCTCAGTTAGGAACTTCTACTCTATTATATCACACTGAATACTGAATAAAAACCTTGACAAGGCAGTGCAGCTACCACATGTTTGTTCCAAATGTTGTGCAACTATAACTTCTTTTAGACAGTTAGGAAAATTGGAAACAGCCCTAACAGCACCACTCTGGCAGTAGTTCCCTTAAGAACTACATGTGCCTTATTAGGACAAGCATTTGCGCCTGTGTTGGTAACATTACCAATACATTACATAGCTACATAGTTTGTGTGTGTGATTTTTATTTTCTATCAATTCTTGCAGGTCTGCATATTCTGCTTCCTGAGGAAGCCATCTACTGTAAGTTGTCGACACTCTGTCTCATTCTAGTGACTCACTTCCTGGGGGAGGTAGTTTCACATTTCACATTTTTACTGATCTAACCGCAAAGAACTCTTACCTCAACCTAAGGTTAACCAGTTCGGCTCCAGGGCAATTTTTTTTATTTTTCGCATGCATGTAAAAATCTTAACTTTTGGCAATAAATTTAATTAAACCCCAAGAACATTATATATTTTCTGAAAGCAGAGGCCCTGTAGAATAAAAAGGTGATAGTTTCAAATTTTTGTTTCACATTATATTTGCGCAACTGTTTAGTAAATGCTAATTTTCAGAAACGAATATAATAAAATAAATTTTAGTGCAAAACCACATCATATAATACCTGTTTATGGTTAAAATATGAGGTTGCATCGAGTAAATAGATACCACACATTCCCTGTCTTAAAATTGCGTGCGCCCGCAATATCGCCAAAAAAAGATGGTGCCCAAAAATCCCCATAGGTGACGCTTTAAAAGCCTTTACAGCACATCAGTTTAGAGTTAGCTAATAGCTCTTGTGCTAGAATTATTGTTCTCACTCTAACGTTTGCAGTGGTATGTCACTTTGTTTGGTGTCATCTGGTGTGGTAAAATCAAATTTTCGGGTCTGCAGCCCAGAGTTGATGCTCATTGGCATGCGTTGCAGGAGGCAATAAGGCCTGCAAGCAGTATTAAGGTTAGAGGATAGCAGGTTAGGCACTTCCTAGTGGCTCAGTCCCTAGGAACAGTAATGGATAATGGCCAACAAGCCCTCTTACCAGACCCAGCGAAAACAAAGCGTTGATCCCTCTGACTGGACGTTCGCTCACTCTGGGTTGCCCAGGCTGGCTCTGGTCAGTAGTGTAGCACAGCTGTGTACCGTGGCAGTGGCTCAGTCTTTCTCCCTCTAGTGGTGCTGGGCAGTGTGGCTCTCTCTCTCTCTAGTGGTGAGGTTACAAAATTGCTCTCTCTTTGGTGGTGCTGTGCAGCAGCGTGGCTCTCTCTTTGGTGGTGCGGGTACAGCATGGCTCTCTATGGTGGTGCGAATACAGCGTGGCTCTCTATGGTGGTGCGGCTACAGTGTAGCTCTCTATGGTGGTAGGGCTACAGCGTGGCTCTCTATGGTGGTGCGGGTACAGCCTGGCTCTCTATGGTGGTGCGGGTACAGCGTGGCTCTCTCTCTGGTGGTGCTGGGCAGCAGCGTGGCTCTCTCTCTGGTGGTGCGGGTACAGCATGGCTCTCTATGGTGGTGCGAATACAGCATGGCTCTCTATGGTGGTGTGGCTACAGTGTAGCTCTCTATGGTGGTGTGGGTACAGCCTGGCTCTCTATGGTGGTGCGGGTACAGCGTGGCTCTCTCTCTAGTGGTGCTGGGCAGCAGCGTGGCTTTCTCTTTGGTGGTGCTGGGCAGCAGCGTGGCTCTCTCTCTCTCTGGTGGTGCAATTACAGCGTAGATCTCTCTCTCTGGTGGTGCAGGTACAGTGTGTCTCTCTCTCTGGTGGTCCTCTCTCTGGTGGTGCCGGTACAGCATGACTCTCTCTTTTTAGCGGGACTGCGACATTGCGACAGACAAATCTGACCCCAAGTGACACTTTTTGGGGACCAGTGACATTATTACAGCTAAAAAAATGCACTGATCAATGTATAAATGACACTGGCAGCAAAATGGTTTACACTAGGGGGCGATCAAAGGGTTAACTGTGTTCCCTGGGTGTGTTCTAACTGTGTGGGGGATGGGTTCACTAGGACAACACAGAGATTGCGGTTCCTGATCACTAGGAACAGCAGATCTTAGTATTGTCCCATCAGAACGGGGATCAGCCTTGTTTACATAGGCAGATCCCTGTTCTGCCTCTCTGTACCGCGATCGTGGGTGGCCGGTGGACTCGATGTCCAAATGGGTGTGGTTTTAACTAAATAGTGGGCGTGGCTTAAAGGGGGCATGGCTCAAGGGGTGTGGTCCGAGTCTGAGATGAAAGAGGGAGGAGGGAGAAAGAAAGAAAAAGATAGGGAGGGAGGTAAGGAGTGAGAAGGAAGGAAAGAAAGAGGGATGGAGGAACATCAGGCCCAGATACTACACCACAATAGAAATATGTGTATGCCAGAAAATGTAACCACCACGCTTTAGCCGAAAGACGGCTACAGCGCAGCGCTGAATTGCCAGGAGGGCGTCCCTGCACATCCTCCTATTTACTCCTTCCCCGTGCGCTGCGGCGGGCACGCATTGGGGAAGATCTGTGTTGGTCGTGTCCCTTGGAGACAGCCAATCACAGATCATGCTAAATGGCCAATCACAGAGGCCATTTAGCACTCAATCGGCATGTCCAATGAGAGATGATCTCAAATGTAAACATATGAGATCATCTCTCATTGGTGGCTCTCCCTCCTCACACAGAGGCCACGTGTGAGGAGGGAGAGTGACCTGTGCTGCAGCGTGAGTGAACACTAACACAGTGCCACACTAACACAAAACACAGTGCCCACAGTACCTATCAGTGCCATCTGTCCCCAGTGCCACCTATCAGTGCCATCTGTCCCCAGTGCCACCTATCAGTGCCATCTGTCCCCAGTGCCATCTATCAGTGCCATCTGTCTCCAGTGCCAACTATCCCCAGTGCCACCTGTACCCAGTGCAACCTGTCCCCAGTGCCACTTGTCAGTGCCATCTGTCATCAGTGCCACCTGCCAGTGTCACGTGCCATCTGTTATCAGTGTCACGTGTCATCAGTGCCACGTATCAGTGCCATCTGTCATCAGTGCCACATCAGTGTCACGTGTCATCAGTGCCACGTATTAGTGCCATCTTTCATCAGTGCCACGTGTCATCAGTGCCAAGTATTAGTGCCATCTGTCATCAGTGCCACATCAGTGTCACGTGCCATCAGTGCCACGTATTAGTGCAATCTGTCAATAAAGCCACATCAGTGTCACGTGTATTCAGTGCCACGTATCAGTGCCATCTGTCATCAGTGCCACATCAGTGTCACGTGTCATCAGTGCCACGTATTAGTGCCATCTTTCATCAGTGCCACGTGTCATCAGTGCCAAGTATTAGTGCCATCTGTCATCAGTGCCACATCACTGTCACCTGTATTCAGTGCCACGTATCAGTGCCATCTGTCATCAGTGCCCCATCAGTGTCACGTGTCATTGTCCTGGTCAGATGCTCACATCACCTAGAGAGAAGAGTATAGGAGATATCAAAAACAAAAACAAACCCCATAACTTCTTCTTTTGTAAAACTTGAAGGGGGCCCCCATTTTCTTTCTATTTTCTGGTGGCTTTTCTAACCGCTATCGGTACCAGCCAGATATACACCCACAGGTGAGTCGGGTTGGCTGGGGAAAACAGGCATTATTTACATTCAAATACGTTTCTGGGATAAGGGAAATTTAGTAAACAATATGACACACACGTGGGGAAGTGATGCCTCTACTTTGGGCATTTTGACCCCAACATTCACCTTATACGATGCTTCAGTAGTTGATCTGGAGTGGGAAAATCATTAAGTGATTAGTAAAGTTATCAAAAATGACAGCCCACGGAAGGATTTCCATTTAAAAGGCGTTTCTAACAATTTTAAAAGAGATAATCCTGGGGACCAGACAGTTCCGGGTAATATGTGTAAAATTTCCAACACCCGCATTGTTAGCCATTAAACAAAAAACGGTCAAATGCTTCAGTTTACATCGCTGGTGTACCTCTTCAGCCCGAAGCCCCGATCAAAAAACAACACTACCCGGAGGGGGGGTGGAGGGGACGAGCAACGAAGTTCCCTAACCAATCACGGGACGGCCGGCCATATTCCAGGGCAGGGAGCAGTAGTTAAAGAATTACCCCACTTACCTAACTAGGGGGAGCCAAAAAGCCTTTATGTCTTGTTTTATTACCCCCACGGTCGGAAGACGTGTTGTCGGAGACCGACATTTTAAATAATACATTACTACATCTATAGTTATCGCCTAACCTTATGGTATCTTAGATGGGGGGACAAGGAAAGGGGGGAAATTTTCTATACATGGAAAACGCGTTTTGTAAATATTTTTTAGGGCCCGCATAAGTTGTAGTGCAGCCGCCGGAGGCTTTGGGGAAGTCAAGTCTTCACTGCCCGCCCATTTCTTTGTAAGGGAGTCCGTTGGTATACTTAAATATGACGTTGGGGGGGGGGAATACCACCACTTGTCTTTTTCGTATATGAGTGAATAAGCCTAGTGCTGACCATCATTGGTAATTGGTAGCTTGTTTTTTTACTTCCCCTTCACCAGGAACCTCAAGCCGTTGTGTGTAATCAAGGTGTCACCCTGTTCAGAAAGTTCCGCCACACGGGCTACCTATCAAAAAAAATAAAAAAAAACGGAAGTGGAACGTTACCGGTCGCAGCCCAATCTTTGGTATTTTAACCGGGGGCACTCAGTCGTGCATGTACAAGGGCTAACATCGACGGAAAGGCGGTATGCGGGACATCTTTTTTTACACCAACCAGGAACATCAAGTCTCTGGCATTTCACCCACTTCCTTTTTACCAATGGTAAACCTGTGAGGATAAAGTAAGACTAAATACCCAAGTATTTGAGAAGGTCTGTAGTCGTAGCCTTTTATTTGATGTTCGGTACTTTTTAAGAACGGGGGCATTCGGTCATAAAGCTGCCCTGATTCTCACATTGTTTGCCCTGTTCTGGATCAGGGGGAAAAAAAACCATCGCTGCTTTGGACAAAAAAAAAAAACAAAAATAACTACCAGTTTTTCTGGGGACTTGCCAAAAATTAACTCATATTTTAACTATACTTTAAAAGGGCTTCAGGATTTTTACTGGTAAACAAAAAAAAATAAGTGTCGGCCATGCAAGGGACTTCTGGGAGGGTTGTAAAAAAGATGGGGCGGGCTTCGGCTCTCCTTTCTAAAACTTGCATTCACTTGCCAACGAGGTCTTCGATTTCAAGGAGTCTCCGACAAACTGTCTTTCTGATTTTGAGGGGACTAAATGGGTCTTCTGAAATTATGGGGGAGGCAAAATTGTCCCCTCTGGTTCCCCCGGTCTTTTTTTTTTCCTCAATTTTGTACCCTTCATTTTTTGGTCTGATTTATATAGTTTATTTACATGAGGTAGATTAGTATTAAAAAAATTATTCAACGCCATGTTATTAATTTCCTGCATAACTAATTTCAAATACTTAAAAAACAGCGCTTTAATAAGGTTGTTGCATTACACCAATATTAAAGGCTAAAAAAATTACTTTTAAGATAAAATGGAGGTTTCCACAATCAAAAATAATAAAATAGCATAGGGATAAAAAATCAAATTAAACAAATGTTCATTGGCGCTTTGGCAGGAAATAAGTAGGTGGAAGTTGAATTAGTTGAACAGGTTTCAAAAAAAAGCTATCAAGGTTGATTACCGTTACTGTTAAATTATTCAGATCACCGTTATCATTTCCCATGTGGGGGGCAGTTTTATCCTAACTCCAACGTGTGCGTTATCAATTCCCGCCCTTTAGGGGGTTCAAAACAACTCCAAACAGGAGATCATAAATAATTCAAAACATGGAGCCTGTCAGATAAAAACTGTATTCATCAAGGGTTTTAAAACTGCTTTCCTCAAAATATACTTCTCTCAGCTAAAAGAATTTGGGGCGTAAAAACAAAAAAACCCCCCGGCCTGGTATCTCTTCCTTAAAAAAACCCTCTTTTAGGCATCCACCATGGAATAATCTCACTTGGCATACAAGGGGGGGACCAGGGTGGAATTGACTCCATAAGTTAAAAACTCTGAAAAACACCGGCAGCAAAGCAGCAGGCTTTGTCCTCCCATGGGGAAGCTTTTGCAAATTAGGTGATCTACGAGCAGTTTTCTTCCTCTCTAGTATTGTGAAGGACCCTTTTAAGTATTTGCAAAAAAATTACTCAAGAAGGGACACTTTCCCCAGTTCGGTATCTGTGTGGGGGCTGGGCGCTGCGGTATTGGGTTCTTCACACCTGTATAAAATTTTCCTCCACTTGTTTTTCCTCAGTTACTCTGTCCACTCAGTTAACCTCATTGTCTTAGTACTTAGGTATCACTGTTTAACTACCAGTACTCTGTTAGTAACTCATCGGTCATTACATCTGTCAGTTATTACTCTGGGTCAAGTTTTTAACTTCACAGGTTTAGTCGGCTCTCTATCCAGCCAGGAACGTTTGAATTCCGCTGTTAGAACAGTCCTGGCCCCAGGGGTCCGCTTCAAATTAAGCTCCTCATATGAGAGGGGGCAGAAAATAAGGAAATGCCCGGGGCCGGGGGCAGGTGCAACACATGAAACCTAGGGCGGCTCCGATCCACACTTGATTGGGGACAACTACCCAACCGGTATGGAGTTAGAAGGAAGAAAGGTGATGCCGCTCTTAACTTCTCTTACTCACACACCGTACACAGGCGCTATCATATCCCCTCCCCGGGATGGGGGGACTGCACCAACAGGCGCCTGGCAAAAAGCCGCGGCTGTCACAGAGTTCATCTAACGGGCTTGGGGCGGCTGGGCGGGGGGCACCTTTTGCTGTCAAAAAGTGTCCCCCCCCCGATGGCCAGCCATATGATAAAAAAAACCATTGGGGGGGGGTAACAGGCCGTACGGGCTTTTTGCAGCGTCCTTGATGTTTGCAAAAAGTTCAAGCAATGGGTGAGGGATTCGGTGGTATTGAGCCGCTGTTTTTTACTGCTGTGTGAGTTTTAAAGGAGAAGAGGAAAAGGCGGTAGGATATTGTAGGGGATAATTCAATATTGGAATTTTTAAAAGCAATCCATGTTTTGTGGGTAACGGAGTCGGCAATTTAGGGTAGTTAGATATGGATGGGTTATAAATAAGTGGGAAGTTAATTGGTGCCATGGTTGGAAGGGAGAAGGGGACTTGTGGAGGGGTATAAACAGGTCCACTGGGGGGGAGGAGGGGGGGTGGGGGGTGTGGGGGGTGTGGGGTGCGCGGCCCACTATTTGTTAAACAGGGGTGGATAGGGAGTGCTGGGGGGAGGATTCTATGGCAGATGGTGGCCAACTAATGTATCAGGTGGAGAGCAGGCCCATTGTTGGAGCTGTATGACAAATGGGCAGAAAAGGGGCCAACAGCATGATGGGCACATTGGTTGGGAGGGACTGGGGGGGACATTGTGGGGCCAGTATGTAACAGGAGTAGGAGAAGTGTGCAGAATCGCCAATTATAGGAGGGCAGTAGTATGTACTCGGGAGAAGCGGTTGGTGGACGGGGGGTATATGAAACAGTGGACAGTACGTAAGAGGAGAGGAAGATGTAAGGACTGGTATGATTAACTGCAGTCCCCAGTATGTTACAGGGTAGGGCGGGAGGAGTGGAGGGGTAAAGGGGACAGGGTGGGGCAGGGTACAAGTAGCAGGGAGGTACCTGAGTTGGTTGGAGGGTAAGGGTTGACGGTGTGGCAGGTATGTTACACCGGGTGAGGGAGGATGAAGGGAATATGGGAAGGAAAAACTATGTAAAATATTTTTGTGGAAAGGATGTTTTAGGGGTGGGGACTGTCGTAAGTGGTTTTCACGCGGGCGCATTTAACCATGAAATTGAAATTAAGGGGCAATTTAAGGCGAGAGGGGGGGGACCCAGCATAGTCGGAAAATAATATATGGGCTAGCTGGTTAGGTGTCTTCAACTGATTACACAAACCCTTAGCCTTGTCAGGTTTTTCCCAAACAACACAATTCAGTGCTTGGGCATGCTAATATAATAAGGCATACCACTTTGATGATTGTATTGTTTAAGCTAGCGGTTAGGGAAGGGGGCCTACCCCAAACTGCAGGGGGGAAACACAATAAAACACTGCGATAGGATGTTGATTTTCCCAAATCCACAGTGGTCACAAGCCAGGGTGCTGATACTTGAAGGGGTGTTGTGGGGGGGGACAGGCCTGTGGGTAAGGGATGGTCTGTCACAGCCAAGTGGGGTGTGGGAGGTGGTCATGAGAGGGGGATATTATCACAATCCACGGCGGAGGTGTATGTGGTAGATGGCGGGTGAGTTAATGGTAAATGCGGGTCTATCATCTGCAGGGTTGGGAAAACGTCTCTTGTGAATATTCATGTTGAAGGTGAGGTGGGCTTTAAACCATGGGGAAATCTGTGGCTGGGGAAGTGGGGGACCCCTGTGCGTGGGAGGTGGTTGGAAAGAAAGAGATGTATTAGTGTTTCACGCTTTACTTTCACATTTGCGACATAATGTTCTTACTGCCCTCTTTAAAAAAGTGGATTCAGTTTGGGTCGTTTTAAATTCGGCTTTATTTCCAAATTGAGTTGGATATAGCAGCAGCAGTGATCAGGCATAATACATCAAGGTGCATACTGCCCCTCCTTTTATATTTTTTTTACCCACTCGCTGAATGGGTCAGTTTTATTTAACATTGCTTTGGGGACTTAATGCTGCTATCTGCAAGCGGACGTTTGGCTTTGCAGTTGCAAGGAGTGGCCCCCATTGAAAAAAATGCAACATATAGGGTGGAGGGTCTTGGGTAGTGCCGGGTGCTTTGGGCACTGGGTTCATACAAAAACATATCATGCACGGGGCTCCCAAAGCTATTTACATTGAGCTTCAGTTGCCTGATGAACAAAGAAGTTGTAGGGAAGAGGCACTGTGAGGGACTCATATCCCTCTTCAGTACTTTGCTGCAAACAACAGGGAGTGTGGCCAAAGCCTGTATTTTAAAAAAATTTGCGCTCCTATGGGGGGGGGTTCACGTTATGTAAAGCTATTCTGAAACTTGTGCTGCACATAGCAAGCCCCGTATCTCCAGGGGGGGGGGGGGACCAATCATGTGTTATATTATTTGAATCAAGTATGGTGGGTGTGGGATATCCGTATGTAACATTGCGAGGAGGGGAGGGTGGGGGACGGAGCTGGGCAGAAGGCATGAGGGGGGGTCTGGGAGGGGGCGGGAGTTTGGACGAGGAATAGGAGGCAAGTGAGAGTGCAGTTATGGGGGGTGGGACTGGCGTGGGAGCGGAGTTTCTGGAAGATCATGGCACGGAGAGCCTATGTGGAAACGGCAGGTTATATCTGGGGAAAAAAAAAATAAGGGAACAAAAAATGATGTTTGGATCAGTAAAAGTCCGATCTTACAAGGGGGCGGGGGGGGGGCAGGGAAGGAAGGAGCGGGATTGCCGCTGAGCAGGTACAATTTACTTCAAGGGGTGTCGTGATAGGGTTGGGCGCAAGTGACATGATCGCGTACCTCTTAGTGGCCGGCAGCATATTCTCCTATTCTCTGGCCGAATGGAGATGGACATTCTCCCCAGCTCGGGGGGTCCCGAGGCAGGGGCGGACTGACCATTAATTAAACTTCTGAGTGGGTTTGTGTGCGGTTTGGCCCAACGCGGCTCCGGGGCCAAGGGATGGCAACGGCTCGATTCAGGGTTCAGTTGCAGCGTATAGTCGAGGTACGGGATGGAAGGGAGGCGGGGGTGGTTCAGGAGGGGGGGACCATAAAAAAAATTGGGGGGGTGTATGGCTCCTTTCCCTTCTTCCCTTTCTCCCGGGCCTGCTTCAATGTCATTTTAGCTCGGGTCCCAGGGATTTTGGGGGACTTTCGATACCTCCGGCCCCTCCCTCTTCCCCATTCCCGATTAGCTTGGCCCCCAAAGGTCTTCCTGGCTAAATCCCTCGGGGCCTCAACTCCGTGTGGACCCACCTACGGGCTCCGGGGCTTCCCTACCCCGTCTCCGGCTACACCGAGTATAGGAGCCTCGCCCTCACTGTGTCGTTGGTTATATTTTATAGCCCTAGTATCTTTTTTTTATTCCGACGTCTCATCGGCAACCACCAGCAGCACTCAGCGTTTGGGCCCCTCCCTTTTCCCCTTCCCAAGCACGGCTTTCCTTGGGCGTATTGTAGGCTTGACTTCCCCAAAGTATCTAGGGCAGGGGCTACCTCCTCCCGGTCTTTTCTAATTTTCCTGTGGGCCTTCAGCTCTGCCCCTACCTTCCCCCATCTTTGGCCCCTTTAGATTATTTGGTAGCTTTTCCCCAAAGTGTAATTCTTGGCTTTCCCTTTCCCCATAGGCCCAACCTCAGCTTTTCTATGGGCCTCCTTCCCTCCCCTGGGGGTCGTGGGCTCGAGCACGCTGTTTTTCTTTGGGATGTTGTGGCCTCATTACGGACCCCTAAGCCTGCACATTATATATGCTCCAATCAAATTCTCCGTAAAAGTCTTCCTCTCCAGGGCATAGGGGGATTGCTGGGGGGTATGGATCTAGGGCCAAATCCAGGCTTCATTGCCAGGATCTG
>CM053026.1:422601553-422654272 GCA_028564925.1 Lithobates sylvaticus | reverse complement strand
AGCTCTGTGAGCATGTTTATGGATACCTATCTACCACTGTTCACTGGAAGAACCCTATAAGCATTGAGGCTTCAGATTTTTGGTGGAATACCATGTCTGGCTGAAGGATTTGAACACATCTATGCACTTTATTTTGAGTGAACTATATTATTTGTGCAGTTGCACACCACATTGGACATTTTAACATACGGCATTGATCTGTATGCAATTGATCCATTGGATACATTTTTTACTATATACTTCACAGCATTTGTGAGCACTTTATTGGAAGCACTTTATTGGAAGTATTCTGTTTTATATTCTATGCACTTTATATATGCACATATTGTATTTAGCACTTTATCTTAGCACTTTATTTATTTAAGCACTTACTAGCTGTGCTCACATAGTCCCACAACATGGACAATGACATACCAGAAGTATTAAGTGAATCTGGGATCGACAACGACAAGCATTCTTTTTTTATCTGTGAAATTTTGTCAATTCAGGAGAGCATGAAGGCCATGGAGGAGAGGCAAGGTCAGGCCAGGCTATGAAGGGGGTGCAGGAGATGATCAGTGCCACAGTCAGGGCAGCGCAGTCCTGTGCCAGTGTCCCAGTGTGCCTACCTGTGCTTGAGCCCCTGACCCCTCTCTCTGCCCGGCTCTTACCCCCACCTTTGCAGGGCTCCACTGCGGTGGTCCGGAGGTGCCAGTCCAGTGCTGATCCTCAGCCATGGTGCTGGCACTGCCTGCTGATTGGCTTCTCCGCTGCTATCGCCCTCACTGACACCAGCACTGAGATAGAACACTGACACCAGCACCGAGATAGAGAGCACTGACACCAGCACCCTGATAGAGAGCACTGACACCAGCACCGCGCACAGCCAGCGGCGCCGCTCAGGACCCGGTGCGTGTGCCCGGCGGCCACGATGTCGGCCAGGCACCCGAGATTGCCCGTCAACACAGCAGGACCGTGGATCTGTGTGTGTAAAACACACAGATCCATGTCCTGTCAGTGGAGAGGAGACTGATGGTGTGTTCCCAGTACAGAGGAACACCGACCGGTCTCCTCCCCTTGTGAGTTCCCTCCCCCTACAGTTAGAATCACTAACAGGGAACATACATTAACCCCTGCAGCGCCCCCTAGTGTTTACCCCTTCCCTGCCAGTCACATTTACACAGTAATCAGTGCAATTTTATAGCAACGATCGCTGTGTAAATGTGAATGGTCCCAAAAATGTGTCAAAAGTGTCCGAAGTGTCCGCCGCAATGTTGCAGTCACGAAAAAAATCGCAGATCACCGCCATTACTTTACATTTACATTAAATAAAAAAGAAATTGCAATAAATCTATCCCCTATTTTGTAGACGCTATAACTTTTGCGCAAACCAATCAATATACGGTTATTGTGATTTTTTTTACCAAAAATATGTAGAAGAATACCTATTGGCCTAAACTGAGTAAAAAATTTGTTTTTTTTTTTGTTTTTTTAAATGGGATATTTATTATAGCAAAAAGTAAAAAATATTGTGTTTTTATCAAAATTGTCACTATTCTTTTGTTTATAGTGGAAAAAATAAAAAACGCAGAGGTGATCAAATACCACCAAAAGAAAGCTCTATTTGTGGGAAAAAAAGGACATCAATTTTGTTTGGGTGCAACGTCGCGCGACTGCGCAATTGTCAGTTAAAGCGACGCAGTGCCGAATCGCAAAAAGTGCTCTGGTAAGGAAGGGGGTAAAATCCTCTGGGGCTGAAGTGGTTAAAAGGACTTTTGTGGACCTATATTCGTTAGCGATTTGTGTCGCTACAATCTGTTCCCTGCGACACACAGCAACCTCTCCCTACACTGACAAAAGACCCGCGGAACCGCTCAGCAGTCACAATGCTGCACAGTAGGAATGCACTCACTATACTATGCTTTCTATATTTGAAAGTATTTTATACGTGTATTACACCCCTATATACTGCACACCAAATAGTACACCTATACCAGTCCTTAAAAGGACTTTTGTGGACCTATATTCGTTAGCGATTTGTGTCGCTACAATCTGTTCCCTGCGACACACAGCAACCTCTCCCTACACTGACAAAAGAGCTGCGGAACTGCTCAGCAGTCACAATGCTGCACAGTAGGAATGCACTCACTATACTATGCTTTCTATATTTGAAAGTATTTTATACGTGTATTACACCCCTATATACTGCACACCTATACTATATAAAAGGACTTTTGTGGACCTAATAGTAGCTAGCTAGTGAATTACAGACTGTCCCTGCTCCAAACAGCAAACTCTCCCTACACTGAGAAAAGACAACTGCAGAATCGCTCAGCACTGCAGTGAACTATAATATGCTTTCTATATTTGAAAGTATATTATAAGTGTATTACACTCCTATATACTGTACACCTATACCAGTCCTTAAAAGGACTTTTGTGGACCTAATAGTAGCTAGTGAGTACAGACTGTCCCTGCTCCAAACAGCAAACTCTCTCCCTACACCTCTCTTCCTCTCCTATACACCTATACCAGTCCTTAAAAGGACTTTTGTGGACCTAATAGCTAGTGAGTACAGACTGTCCCTGCTCCACACAGCGTCCTATCCCTACACTGACAAAAGACAGAATGTAAAATGGCAGCCAGATCAGGTCTATTTATAAGGTAGGGGGTATGTCCCTGTGCTGAAATGTCTCAATTGGCTGTCCTGTACCCCATGATGGATGTGTCATGGGTCAAAATTCTTCACAATGTAAAAGAATATGGCCGCCGCGAACAGCTCCATAAGTCCGCCGGTTTGGCGAATCGCGAACGAGCAAAGTTTGCCACGAACCGCAAGGCCATCTCTAACTACAAATTAAACAAAACAAATCAATGTCCTCAAGAATTTCTACTGATATGGAAAAAAAAAAATTAATACAAAAATTGCTCCAATCCTCCTATTCCTTGTGTCCGTGCTTCTGTGTATTTTCTTATCCACCACTTTAGTGATGACACCACCACCACCATAAGGATTGGCCACTCACCAGATATTAATATATTGAATGCCTTTGGTTCATTGATAGGGATAACCACTCCACTAAGGTCTATGCTGCTCCCAATTTACAGGTTTAAACAATATCCAACCTCATAAAAAATTAACAACAATCATTGCGCAATGATTCAATGAGTCCATTCTCTCCCCCCTCCCACCGTGTAAGCAAGATGGAGCCTATATCCTGGAATGCGCTCAGTCCCTGGAGACAGATGTTGGACAGGAAGAGGATGATATACAGATGAACCAATCAGATACACACATATGTGATGACTTATGCTTATGTCACTTTGACTATAAAGAGCAGTCATTTGAATAAAGAGAAGGAGTTGAGAGGAGTTTTATACTGAGCACTGTTGCAGTGTGGATTATTTTGCATGTATGCACTCACATCACATTGAATTATAGTGGTCATTCTGGCTTTCACTCCCAGAAATGAAACAGACGTCTTCCAGGCCTGGGCTATAGTTTGCTTGGCAGATATAAAAAGTTATAAGGCCAATTTCCGCTGGTGCGCAAAAAGACCTGGTATAGGACCATGTAAAAGAGCCAGTCGACCATCTCTTGTTACATTAAATAAGGATTGCAATAGGCCAAAAACAATGGACCCGAAGCTGATCAGACGTGGGCATGACCACCATATATGTAAGACATCCCCACGCTGACCGCAATTCCGAAAACATCTGTCACTGCTACCAGGGTAAGTGTGGGCTAGCCTTGCCGGGACCCAGTACCACTGCAGGAGCATTTTATATGCAGCCTTGAGAATGTTAGTATTAAATGAGCATTTCGCTATCGTCGTCCAAGACTTACTCCAGTCCTCCCCCTCAGCACCCGAACCAAGATCCCGCTCCCATTGTGTCACATAGGAAAGGGTAGACAAAGGCCGCGTACACACGAAGGGACTATCCCGCGGGATTATCCGCTGGACTGAAGTCCAGCGGATAATCCCCTCGTGTGTGGGCGCCGGCGGACTTTTTGACGCCAAAGTCCGGCGGACCAAAGTTTTAAGTTTGGTTTTAAAATTATCCGCTGGACTTGGCAGTCCAGCGACAATCCCGCCGTTAGTAGGCAAGTCCGCGGGACTTTTGAAAATGAACGGACTTGCCGCTCATCGGCAAGTCCGTTCATTTAGCACGTGACTTCAGGTTACGTAGCTAGCGTAGGCAGTAAATGCCGCCGCGCTAGCTCCGTAAGCTGGCATGGATTTAAAGGGACTCCCCACGCCGAAAAACGGCGTGGGGGTTCCCCCCAAATCCATGTCAGACCCTTATCCGAGCACGCAGCCTGGCAGGCCAGGAAAGGGGTGGGGACGAACGAGCGCCCCCCCCTCCTGAGCCGTACCAGGCCACGTTCCCTCAACATGGGGGGTGCCCTGGGGAAAGGGGGGCCGTGCGCCCCCCCCACCCCAAAGCACCTTGTCCCCATGTTGATGGGGACAAGGGCCTCTTCCCGACAACCCTGGCCGTTGGTTGTCGGGGTCTGCGGGCGGGGGCTTATCGGAATCTGGGAGCCCCCTTTAATAAGGGGGCCCCCAGATACCGGCCCCCCACCCTATGTGAATGAGTATGGGGTACGATGTACCCCTACCCATTCACCTAAGGTGTAAAATGTAAAGTACAAAAACACACACACTTTTGAAAAAATAGTTTATTGCACTGCTCCGGGGGTCTTCTTCTGTCTTGGGGGTCTTCTCGCCGGACTCCCCCGCCATTTACCTAGCTCTTTTACCGAGCGGGGAAGTCCGGCTACCTTCTTCGTCGTCGCCGCCGTCGTCTGGGGGGTCTCGATCCGCCTTCGGGGTCTTCCGGGGGTCTCTTCTGTTCTTGCGGCGGTCGTCGTCTTCCGCGCCGCCGGCACCTTCTTCTTCTTCTTGTCCTTCTTCTTGTTCTTCTTCTTCTTCCGATGTTGACCCGATGCTCTCTCTGCCCGGAATGGCAGAGGCGCGCTGCGCTGGGACTTATATAGGGACATGGGGACAGGGTCACATGCTCATGTCACATGGTGACCCCGCCCCCTTGTGATGTCACAGTCCCAGCATCCTCCGGGACTGTGACATCACAGGGGGGCGGGGTCACCATGTGACATGAGCATGTGACCCTGTCCCCATGTCCCTATATAAGTCCCAGTGCAGCGCGCCTCTGCCATTCCGGGCAGAGAGAGCATCGGGTCAACATCGGAAGAAGAAGAAGAACAAGAAGAAGAAGAAGGCGCCGGCGGCGCGGAAGACGACGACCGCCGCAAGAACAGAAGAGACCCCCGGTAGACCCCCGAAGGCGGATCGAGACCCCCCAGACGACGGCGGCGACGACGAAGAAGGTAGCCGGACTTCCCTGCTCGGTAAAAGAGCTAGGTAAATGGCGGGGAGTCCGGCGAGAAGACCCCCAAGACGGAAGAAGACCCCCGGAGCAGTGCAATAAACTATTTTTTCAAAGTGTGTGTGTTTTTTTGTACTTTACATTTTACACCTTAGGTGAATGGGTAGGGGTACATCGTACCCCATACTCATTCACATAGGGTGGGGGGCCGGTATCTGGGGGCCCCCTTATTAAAGGGGGCTCCCAGATTCCGATAAGCCCCCGCCCGCAGACCCCGACAACCAACGGCCAGGGTTGTCGGGAAGAGGCCCTTGTCCTCATCAACATGGGGACAAGGTGCTTTGGGGTGGGGGGGGCCGCACGGCCCCCCTTTCCCCAGGGCACCCCCCATGTTGAGGGCACGCGGCCTGGTACGGCTCAGGAGGGGGGGGGCGCTCGTTCGTCCCCACCCCTTTCCTGGCCTGCCAGGCTGCGTGCTCGGATAAGGGTCTGAGATGGATTTGGGGGGGACCCCCACGGCATTTTTCGGCGTGGGGATTCCCTTTAAATCCATGCCAGGTGACGGAGCTAGCGCGCCGGCATTTACTGCCTACGCTAGCTACGTACCTGAAGTTACGTTCAAAATGAACGGACTGCTCCGTGTGTGGGCAAGTCCGTTCATTTTCAAAAGTCCCGCGGACTTTGGCCGGCGGATTATCCGCCGGAGAAGTCCGTGCGTGTGTGGGCAAGTCCACACGCTCGGAAAGTCCGGCGGACCCAGCTGGAAAGTCCGGCGGATTGTCCGCTGGACTAAGTCCGCCGGCAAAAGTCCGCACGTGTGTACGCGGCAAAAGATGACCTACCATTAAGGGAGGCGTAAAGCAGTGAAATTAGACCGGGGGCCCCCGGGGAGTATAAACAGGTATGCTCAAAGGACGTCTTACGAAAAGGAAAAGAGGCAGTGCGATGGAGAGATAAAATCCAGTTGCGCAATTGTAAATAATGGAAATGTTCCTGCCTAGGCCTCTCATGTGTCCAGGGCTGGATTGGGACAAAAATTTGGCTTCATCCAGACTCGCACACTTTAATTTTACAAACACGCACAAAAACAGGTGAACAAGTGAAGTGGAAGGGCCTGCTTGTTCTTGGGGCATTTTCCCTTCAGTTTTGTCTTCAGCAAGTGAAATGCATGCTCAATCCAATTCAGGTCAGGTGATTGACTTGGTCATTGCATAACATTTCACTTCTTTCCCTTAAAAAACTCTTTGGTTGCTTTCGCAGTATGCTTTGGGTCATTGTCCATCTGCACTGTGAAGCGTCGTCCAATGAGTTCTGAAGCATTTTGCTGAATGTGAGCAGATAATATTGGCCGAAACACTTCAGAATTCATCCCGCTGCTTTTGTCAGCAGTCACATCATCAATAAATAAGGGAGAACCATAAGAGAACCAATTCCATGCCCACACCATGACACTACCACCACCATGCTTCACTGGTGATCTTGATCTTATTCTCATATGTCCTTAGGATGTTGTTCCAGAACTGTGAAGGCTTTTTTTAGATGTTGTTTGGCAATCTCTAATCTGGCCTTCCTGTTGTGGAGGCTCACCAATGGTTTACATCTTGTGGTGAACCCTCTGTATTCACTCTGGTGAAGTCTTCTCTTGATTGTTGAATTTGACACACATACACCTACCTCCTGGAGAGTGTTCTTGATCTGGCCAACTGTTGTGAAGGGTGTTTTCTTCACCAGGGAAAGAATTCTTCGGTCATCCACCACAGTTGTTTTCCGTGGTCTTCCGGGTCTTTTGGTGTTGCTGAGCTCACCGGTGTGTTCTTTCTTTTTAAGGATGTTCCAAACAGTTGATTTGGCCACACCTAATGTTTTTGCTATCTCTCTGATGGGTTTGTTTTGTTTTTTCAGCCTAATGATGGCTTGCTTCACTGATAGTGACAGCTCTTTGGATCTCATATTAAGAGTTGACAGCAACAGATTCCAAATGAAAATAGCACACTTAAAATGAACTCTGGACCTTTTATCTGCTCCTTGTAAATGGGATAATGAGGGAATAACACAAATCTGGCCATGAAACAGCTGAGCAGCCAATTGTCCCATTACTTTTGGTCCCTTGAAAAGTGGGAGGCACATATACAAACTGTTGTAATTCCTACACCAGTCACCTGATTTGGATGTAAATACCCTCAAATTAAATCTGAAAGTCTGCAGTTAAAGCACATCTTGATAATTTCATTTCAAATCCATTGCGGTGGTGTATAGAGCCAAAAAGATGAGAATTGTGTCGATGTCCCAATATTTATGGACCTGACTGTATAGAGCCAGAGTAAATACATGACAATGTGAAGAGATATGCAAATGCTGGCCCTGTTCCCCTCTTCCTTAATCACCTGTACTAAAAGTATGAACACATGGCTGTCCCTGCTGCTGCAGATCCTCCTTCTGCCCCTCCCTGATGTAAACATAAAGAAAAAAAACTCACATGGGAATTAGCACGCCGAGGACTGATTTCGGCTTCTTCTTCCTGGAACTGAAGTCAAAATGTGGCGGGAAGGGCCGCAGCATGGACAAAGCATTATTGGCTAACACTGACATGAGATGCAAATATCTCCCCTTCCCCCTCCCTTTCATGGTCGGGAGTCGGAACACTGAAATAACATCATCCAGCCCTGCATCTTTTTTTTACTTATTCTTTATTTATACAACCATATCCATGTCAACAATCCATTAGATACATTTTCAACTTAAATGTTCCATAAAATAGGTATCTATATCCTCAATTCATAACCTAATGGCATTATATAATGAATCCCTACATCCTGGCCTACTCAACCAATTGCTTCTTTCTTCTTTCCCCTTTTTCACCCTTCCCCCCAAAACTAGTGAAGAAAAAAAAAAAAGGGGAATACCCTCCCACCCCCCTTTCTCCTTCCCACCCTCTTCTCCCTCCTCCCGCGCCTCCCCTCCCTCCCACGGGGACGGACACGACCCACTCTGGGGGGTCAAGTACCTTATCCTCCACTTTAACTTCCCCTCCTCTGAATATATAAGTCTTGCCCAATGTGACCATGTATCCCTATATCTTTCTCTTTTTTCGGGGGCTGAAAACACTAGGTCTTCCATTACTTCAATGTTCCTCACCTTATGAAGCCACATTGCAATTGTGGGGGGTTAGGATTTTTCCAACATAGGGTAACACATGCATTAGCGGCATTAACCAGATAGCACAAAACTGATTCCCTATATTTCTGATTTGGCAATTGTGAGCAGTGTAATAAAAAGAATGCAGGGTCTTTCCGTATTGGACATTCCGTAAATCTTTGTGTTATCCTCTGTACCTCCGACCAATATTCCTCAATCTTGGGACATGCCCAAAAGATGTGAAATAGAGTACCTTGTTCTTCCTGGCATCTCCAACAACTATCCGCTACCTCTGGGAGGATCTTACTTAGTACTGACGGTGTACGATACCACCGCATCAGTAGTTTATAATTCATCTCTTGGGTACGTGTGCAGATTGATGTATTCAATGAAAGATAAATGATGTTATGGTACTCATCAGAGGTGAATGTCCTATTCAAGTCTTTTTCCCATATACTAAGACTCGGTACCCAGAAGTCTTCTGGAGGGGCTACCAGCAAGGAGTATATCTTGGAAAGAATATTTCCAAGAGGTTCTCCTTTCTCACAGTATGTTTGGTATTGTGTTTGCTGTCATCTATAATTTCCCGGCGGTCCTAATGTCCTAAAAAAGTGGTCCAACTTAATGCTTGCCATATTCTTAACCTATATCGACCCTCCGGGTGCGTCAGCATAGTGATCGACGGCCATCTCTCTGTTTCTAAAAAGTGGGAGGCTTGCGAAAGTCCTTTCTCAAGGATACTACCAAATAATCCCTTCTCTACTCCTGGTAGGAACCCTGGGTTTCCCAATATAGGATATAGTGGTGACCGCATACACAAAAGTTTAGCGGTATTGCAAACCATATATCCTATTCTAAGTGTAGGGCCTATCGTGGGATGTTTCTTAAGAGAAATTGGTAGTCCTACATAGCACCACATTGCCCTCGATAGGGGGATTGGACTAAACTGTTGCTCCATGACCGTTCAAAGTTTAAAATCACTATGTCTGCACCAGTCCACAATTCTACTAAGGTGTGCCGCATGGTAATATTTAAGTGTATCCGGTACCGATATCCCGCCTGAGTTTATGGGTATTGTCAAAAGACGTCTACAGAGCCTTGGTTGTTTCTTAGCCCATATAAACTCACACATCATGAGAACGAGTGCAATATAATTACCAGAGTAAAAAGATCGCGAGAAGAACTAGATTTCTAGAGCTTATTATTACTTACAAAAAAAGGAAATTTTCCCCCCCCGAGAGGGAGGTGGGGTTTTTAGGCAGCAAAGTATGAGAGGATTGGATAATTGATACAACATAAGTCAAAGATAAAAGAATAAATGTTTTATTGTATTGACACCACTGTGACAATAGGTTTAAAAGACAAGAGCCCCAATCAAGAGTACCATACAACAACCATACAATAGGACATACAGTGTTAAATCAACAAACAATGATTTTCAAAATATCATGTTTGCTGGAAGCAAAAAAGACAAAAAGTAGAAACTAACGCGTTTCGACTATTATCTGTATGAGTCTTCTTCAGAGGATTACTTTTTAGAAAGGGTGTCTATGTCTGCTGAGATAGAAAACATAATGATATAACAAGCTTGTAGGCATGTAATAAGTGCAATCATCTCTTAGTAACTGTACATGGTAAATATTAGCGCCATCCATTACAGTAGTGCTTTGTATATTTACCCAGGTATGTGTGATTGATATCATGGGCTTCTTTACATGGGGATCTCTCTAAAATGATTCTCCTTCTCCGTGTGGCTCCGAGGCGCTTTCCCACCGGCTAAGGTGAACCAGGCAAAAAGTTTCCAGGCGCAGGGCTTACAAGAGGTCACGCGAATTTCGACCAGTCGCAGCTGATTTAGTCGGGTGATGTTCGGGACTGGGGAAGGGGATAGTGCCCAGTTCCTGCATCGATAGTCCAAAAAGGGTGGAGGTTAACGAGATTCAAATTTTTTTATCAGGACGTCTTGTTGGGGCACAAGCCCCTCATATATACAGTACATAGCCTACTTGTCCCACATGAGCCATTTCTTAGCGTGTGCATACCTCTCCTTTCCTCTTTTATTATGAGTTCCATATATTGAGTGTTATTATGAGTGAGGCAATAAGAAGGGAAGGGAAAGGATGTGGGGGGGGGGAGGGAAGGGGGGAGGGGGGGGAAGAAAAGAAGGGGGGAATGCAAAGCAAAGGGGAGGTTGATAAATAGCAGAGGAAAGGCCTAGGATAAGCCGTGGGAAGTGGGGAAAGGATGGGGGAGGGGGGAAGGTGGGGAGGGGGGGGGGAGCGGGGGGGGGAGGGGGAAAGCGGGGGGAAAAAAAGGGAAAGGCAACGGGAGAAAAAGAATTAAAGAGGGGGGAGGGAAAAAAAAGAGGGAAAGAAATGACTGTATGGCGCGCACATACAGACGGAGGAATGAAAGAAAGGGGAAACGGGAGGGCAAGGGAAAGAGGGAGGGGGAAGGAGAAACAGGAAAGAATGATGAAAAGTGGGGGGGGGGGAGTAGGAAAAAAAGAAAGAAAGAGGGGAGGGATGGGGGGGCCTGCTTGTGTGAAAACGCGGGAGTGTATACGTGTATATTAAAACACTGGTGTGATGAACTGAGTTTGACGCAAACCAAGGTGAATAGAATGGTGAACTGCGTGAAAAATGGTGTGAGCTCGCAACTCAGAGGAGACAGAAAAGAACGTGAATGTGAGCAAATGGTATGAGCCTGGAGTGAGGGGAACGTGAGAGGTGCTACAAGGTTGCTGGTGCAGGGAGGGGGAAGATGCGGAGGGGGGGAAAAAAGGGGGGGGGGAGTGTGGAAGGAAAGGAAATGGAATTTAGTGGTATAGTGCATCTGACGTGTCGGTGTGGGTGTGTATACAGGGTATGTTTGAAAGGAACAGGTGGGTGCATTGTAACCAAACACATAATATAAATTTGGGTAAACATAGAATAAGAAGAGTATAGAGACATATTTGGTGTCAATAGTTACCTTGCTATAGTCGGTGCCTAGGGCGCCCCACTTAGTTATGTTGCTGTTACAAAAACCCTGATCCCCAAAATGGGGTAAGCCACAGTACCCTATTATGGGACCGTGGGAGGGAAAAAGGACTTTTTGAGGTGTATGTCTGCAGCATTGGTTATGTATCTGCAGCGTTGGTTCACCTGGGGGCAAAGGATATGCATATGGTAAATAGTTGGTCAGTCATCTGAATAAAAAAGGTTGGAGTAGGGAGAGGAAATGCACTTACTGATTCAATGCTCGTTGGATGCGTACCCTCACATGGAGATGAGAATTGACATTGATGTAATTATAGAATTCAAGTAGCATTTCTTCTGATCCCTCCCAGACGACGAGGACGTCATCGATGTATCATAGCCATAATTTGATATGGCTTGTGTACACGAGGAGGTCCTCGTCGCCTAGGAGGGATTTCTCCCACTCCCCCAGGTACAGGTTGGCGTAGGCTCTGAGGAGTCCTCCTTTAAATTAGAAGCCCAAAAACTTGCAGGCTAGGCTACTAGCACGCGGCTACAGCCGCTGTTGCTTGCGGAGAGCCTACAATAGAACCTGTACACAATCTCGCAGTGACCTTCTCACAAAGAGAACTGCAAGGAAAAATCATGACAATAATCTCACTCGAATCATTCTCCGATTTTCGAAACAACACAATGAGATCAAAAATGTCATTCAAAAACATTGGAGCATCCTGACAGATGACGCAAAAGTGAGTAACTTCATCCCTAACAGCCCTTTAATCACATTCAGAAAAGCCACATCGCTAAAAAACAAATTTGTTCAAAGCGAATATAAGAACGAAACAAAGAGATTGAAACACTGTGTAACCTTTGGCTCGTTCCCTTGTGGCCACTGTTCCTGTTGCCGGTACATAAATCGCTCAAAAATGTTTTGCCTTCCAAATGGGACAATGTTCAAACCACGGCATTATGCCAATTGCCAAACAAAGGGTATAGTATATTTGATGTCTTGCGAATGTGGGGCCTATTATGTGGGGAAGACCAAGCATGAGTTCCACCCTCGGATGTCCAAACATGTCTACTCGATGCAGATAGGTAATCACTATCTGCCTTTGGGTCGCCATGTGGTTGTTGAGCACAACTACAGGATGCCCAATATATCATTCACTGCAATCGATCGGATACATATCCCAGATCGAGGCGGTGATTGGAACAAAATACTTTTACAATGCGAGCAGAGATGGATCTTTAACTTACATGCCACCTCACCACCAGGACTCAATGAGTCCATCTCTTTCGCCCCCTTTTTGAAGGGATTTGTATCGGGAAAAACACAATAACTATTTCCCCATCCCATTTTCGGATCACGGGTAGACATGTTTGGACCCTCTACTACTATTCCGAGATGGGACTCCTGCTTCCTCTTTCTTTCCCCCTTTTTTACCCCCTCTTCTCCTCCCCTTTTCTTTTTCCCCTCCCCCCCCTTCGCAAGACATATTAAAATATAGTTAATAACTGTCCTTGACTATCCCCGATTGATTTTTGGATCACCTGGCATATGGACTGGCTTACAATCCCCCACAACACAGTTTTGCATGGTATCCTCTATATGTGTTTGCGCTTTTGAGACTATATGTTTATTAATATTAAAATTGATACTTCATTTATTAAAATTTAACACGATGTATATTCATGTTTCATATGTATTGTCAAAGATTGTATTGTATCTACTGATGCTCATTGATGGAGAATGACTATTGTACCTATAAATTTTCTCATGTCATTATGCCCATTAATGAAGAATAACTATTGTACTTATAAATTTCCTTATGTCATTCTGATTGTCCCCTCTAGATGGCTCCCTTCCGCCCCCATCGATGGGAATGGAATCCAGGCATCACCGTGGTGCATGGCTTCCCGGCAAGGGGAGGAGGAGCTTTATCCAACATTTGTTCCTCCATACATTTCCCCAGCTGATATCCTGGCTGGTCCAGGTAATCAGCGTTGGGGAACCTTCCCCTTGCCGGCGGCGTCCCCGACCGTCTCCGGACAACAGTCTAGCGTCAGTGCGCATGCGCGAGGCCGCGTGTGTGCGCACGACGCGTGACGTCACGCACTTGCGACGGAGACGACGCAATTGCGGGACCTTCATGGCCTTCGGGAACGACGAGGAGGCCACACGAGGCAGCCGTTTGACCGCCATGACAGCTGCAGCTGAGCGTCGGAGTGGTAAGTATCGGGACCCCTCCCCTTCCAATTCCCCGTCCACTTCCCCCTCCCACTACCGGTTCCCACACACCTGCAATCTATAGTCCAATCCCATTTCATTAGTTTACACCTATAAATACCCCACAGGAGAGAGTAATTCTCATCTCCATGTGAGGGTACGCATCCAACGAGCATTGAATCAGTAAGTGCATTTCCTCTCCCTACTCCAACCTTTTTTATTCAGATGACTGACCAACTATTTACCATATGCATATCCTTTGCCCCCAGGTGAACCAACGCTGCAGATACATAACCAACGCTGCAGACATACACCTCAAAAAGTCCTTTTTCCCTCCCACGGTCCCATAACAGGGTACTGTGGCTTACCCCATTTTGGGGATCAGGGTTTTTGTAACAGCAACATAACTAAGTGGGGCGCCCTAGGCACCGACTATAGCAAGGTAACTATTGACACCAAATATGTCTCTATACTCTTCTTATTCTATGTTTACCCAAATTTATATTATGTGTTTGGTTACAATGCACCCACCTGTTCCTTTCAAACATACCCTGTATACACACCCACACCGACACGTCAGATGCACTATACCACTAAATTCCATTTCCTTTCCTTCCACGCTTCCCCCCCTTTTCCCCCCCCCCCTCCCTCCCCTCCTCCGCATCTTCCCCCTCCCTGCACCAGCAACCTTGTAGCACCTCTCACGTTCCCCTCACTCCAGGCTCATACCATTTGCTCACATTCACGTTCTTTTCTGTCTCCTCTGAGTTGCGAGCTCACACCATTTTTCACGCAGTTCACCATTCTATTCACCTTGGTTTGCGTCGAACTCAGTTCATCACACCAGTGTTTTAATATACACGTATACACTCCCTCGTTTTCACACAAGCAGGCCCCCCCATCCCTCCCCTCTTTCTTTCTTTTTTTCCTACTCCCCCCCCCACTTTTCATCATTCTTTCCTGTTTCCCCTTCCCCCTCCCTCTTTCCCTAGCCCTCCCGTTTCCCCTTTCTTTCATTCCTCCGTCTGTATGTGCGCGCCATACAGTCATTTCTTTCCCTCTTTTTTTTCCCTCCCCCCCTCTTTAACTCTTTTTCTCCCGTTGCCTTTCCCTTTTTTCCCCCCCACTTTCCCCCTCCTCCCCCCCCCCCCCCCCATCCTTTCCCCACTTCCCACGGCTTATCCTAGGCCTTTCCTCTGCTATTTATCAACCTCCCCTTTGCTTTGCATTCCCCCCCTCTTTTCTTCCCCCCCCCTCCCCCCTTCCCTCCCCCCCCCCCCACATCCTTTCCCTTCCCTTCTTATTGCCTCACTCATAATAACACTCAATATATGGAACTCATAATAAAAGAGGAAAGGAGAGGTATGCACACGCTAAGAAATGGCTCATGTGGGACAAGTAGGCTATGTACTGTATATATGAGGGGCTTGTGCCCCAACAAGACGTCCTGATAAAAAAATTTGAATCTCGTTAACCTCCACCCTTTTTGGACTATCGATGCAGGAACTGGGCACTATCCCCTTCCCCAGTCCCGAACATCACCCGACTAAATCAGCTGCGACTGGTCGAAATTCGTGTGACCTCTTGTAAGCCCTGCGCCCGGAAACTTTTTGCCTGGTTCACCTTAGCCGGTGGGGAAGCGCCTCGGAGCCACACGGAGAAGGAGAATCATTTTAGAGAGATCCCCATGTAAAGAAGCCCATGATATCAATCACACATACCTGGGTAAATATACAAAGCACTACTGTAATGGATGGCGCTAATATTTACCATGTACAGTTACTAAGAGATGATTGCACTTATTACATGCCTACAAGCTTGTTATATCATTATGTTTTCTATCTCAGCAGACATAGACACCCTTTCTAAAAAGTAATCCTCTGAAGAAGACTCATACAGATAATAGTCGAAATGCGTTAGTTTCTACTTTTTGTCTTTTTTGCTTCCAGCAAACATGATATTTTGAAAATCATTGTTTGTTGATTTAACACTGTATGTCCTATTGTATGGTTGTTGTATGGTACTCTTGATTGGGGCTCTTGTCTTTTAAACCTATTGTCACAGTGGTGTCAATACAATAAAACATTTATTCTTTTATCTTTGACTTATGTTGTATCAATTATCCAATCCTCTCATACTGTGCTGCCTAAAAACCCCACCTCCCTCTCGGGGGGGAAAAATTTCCTTTTTTTCAGTTTACTCTCTAGGGGTGAGCAGCAATTCACACTCCTGAATAAGTGCCCTTCTCTTTTTCTGTTATTATTACTTACATTCCCTGATGCGGAGAAGTTTCAATGGAGCGGGGAACAGAGAGCTAGTTGCCTTACGATGTCATCGAAGAACGAATTTTTAAAAAGTATTTTTATCTTGGGTTGGAAGTATTCTGTGTATAATATTATAATGGTAAGTTATTTTTATAGATATATTTGCCCATATGTTCAATTTGCATAATATATATAGAGGCATAAAAATACAGCACAGTGCTCAGCAACGTCCCATTCCCATTAATCCCCAATATTCACAACAGGAGTATGTGAATGACTATAGAGATGTATACAAACCGACCAGAGGAGGATTCCCTCATCGGGGACAGCCATATTATGGTAATTAGGGCCATGGGCAGAGGGGTGGTTCCCATGTGGCACCTAGTGCACCCCTATATGAACGACCTCCTATACTGGCCCAAAATACCGGCCCTCCTGCTCCATATTATGACAGACCCCCTATTCCTACTCAAAATCGATTCACACCACTCTTTCAAGATGATTCAGTACATACTGACAGTTTTTTAGGTCAGCGCCAACTGCATTGGCAGGACCCATGGGGACATGCACCCGTAGGGAACAAACAAGGAGGGAAAAGAAGGGAAAGAGGGGAAGAAGAGCAGGAAGAAGAGTACAAAAGACAAAAAGTGTAATTGGAGCCGGTATCTATAATATTAGCGATTCTGTATTATCTAAGGAAGAGATGAAAGTTCTCGACAAGGGACTAAAATTTGCCCCTGTCCGTAATTTTAGCAAGTTTCAGACATATATTAGCTTACAGAAATTTGTTAGATCACTTAATATCAAACGCTATTTTTTGTCTAAACCAGGTGAGTCTTTCCCAGCACCTGTTAATGTTACTAATGTGGACGGAGTCACACAAGGCACTTATTCCAAATTAGCCAATAAATCTGTGTTTAATCCACCTAAAAATGATCATAGGCACATTGAAGTTTTTAAAAACATGGTCTCCAGTGATCTGGAGGCGATGAAAATTAAAAAAGTAAGAGATCCACATTTTTTGAAAATAGGTATAGCTTCCTTGGAGAAAAATAAGGAGGTTGTAGTTCGCCCTGCGGACAAAGGAGGAGGTCTGGCGGTCATGAACAAAACATATTACAAAGAAGAAATGGACAGACTACTATCCGATGATAATACATATCGGATTTTAGGAACTGATCCAGTTTTTATCTTCAAAGGTAAGCTATATGACCTGGTGCAATCAGGAAAAAATAGAGGTGTTCTAAATAAAAAAGAGTCTCTTTATCTAGATCCTAGTGCATGTAGAAGGCCCATCATCTATTTTTTACCGAAAATTCCCAAGACCCGCATAGACCCCCAGGTAGACCCATTGTTAATGGGATCGATTCAGTTACTGCCCGTTTAGGACAGTATATTGATTTCTTTCTCAAACCGTTAGTTGTTAAAACCACCGCATTTTTGAAAGACACAAAACACGCTATTCAGATTATAGAATCCATGCCTGCTAATGACAACACTATTTTAGTGACAGCAGACGTGGGCTCTTTGTATACCATTATAGGTCACAAAGATGCATTGCAGTCGGTTAAATGGGCCCTTGAAGGGTCTAATTTATCTACTACTCATCAGAATTTCCTTTTAGAAGCTTTAGATTTTTGTCTATGTAGGAATTATTTTTGGTACGATCACAAGTTTTTTTTTCAGACCCTTGGAGTTGCAATGGGCGCACGTTTTGCTCCAAGCGTCGCCAATTTATTTATGGCTTTTTGGGAGGAGGACACTGTTTTTAATGATAGACCTGTGGAGCTTAAACAATACTACAGATATATAGATGATCTGGTTATTGTTTGGGAGGGAAATATGACCAGCCTCAAACTGTTTATGTCTAAGTTAAATGGTAACACTAAAAATATAAAATTATCATGGAATACAGATTTAGCAAGGATCACATTCCTTGATCTTGGAGACGGATTTTTTTGCTCAATCAGATGTTCTGGCTGAGCGGTTCCTCCAGAAAGGGTACGATAAAAATACCATCTCCAATGAGATTCAGAATATCAGCAAACTTGATCGCACTACTTTGGTATCCAATTCACAACCAAAGAAACCTCAAAAAGTAGGATCGGAATTTAGAATTATTTTGGATTTCAATATCCAGCATAGAAAATTCGAAAAAATAATCATGAAACATTGGGATATCCTTAAAAAAGATAATATTTTAGGAAAGGTCATACCGCCACGACCTAGGTTCATTTAAAAAAAAGCACCTACTCTCAGGGATGTGCTAGCCCCCAGTGTAATAGATCCCCCCATTGTGAAAGAAAATCAATTTTTTTATTTTTTGACAGGTTTTTATGCCTGTGGGCGTTGTCCACCTTGCAAACAGTGCAAACATAATGAAGCAGTATGCAGGGGCCCACATGGGATGGCTCAGAGGGATATGCTGTCTGTTTTCCCCTCCCTTTTATATAGTTCACAGGTTGCTGCTGGTTTTCTGCCGTTACCAAGGGCAGCAACAGTGAAGTGATTGGTGCAGTAATGCTGTCTGAGGATTGGTTAATCCGGGCTGCAGCAAAGCCCGCACTGAGGAAGGTTATTTAAAGAATTGGAACACAGGATCCTCACTGACCGGCTGACAGGACAAGCGACGGAAGGAAAGTGCAGCTCTCTCAGCATGAAGCGCCGTTCGCCAGGAGCTCGTGAGGCGCTGCTATGCCGCTTGCTTGAGAAGGCAGAGAAGAGCGGCGGTGAAGAATGGCTATTGCGCTGCCTGGAGGAGGATCAGACAACGGCTCCGCCTGTAGGGACGGCCGCACCTGCCACCATGTTTGACGGACAGTCCGCCTCAGCCGGGGGCGGGACTCGCCAGCAGCCCAGTCGGAGGAAGAAGAAAACAAGAGCAGGGGCTTCTCCTCACCACAGTGAGGAGAGAGATAAAGAAAATGTGTCACAAGGGGCTCCTCTGCTAGGTGGGAGCAGCGCTACTCAGCTTCATGTAAAAGAGAGTGAGCAGGCCGTTTTCAACGGTGGTGAGCATGTTTTACATTTTCCTGGGTCTGAGGTGTCTGTGCTGGTTAATTCCCTATATAATGTTTTACATCAGTTTAAAGGGGCACAGTCTTCTGGTGCAGTGTTAAATAGGGAACAAGGGGCACAGGTCTCTGGTGCTGATATTGTGTGTCAATCACCTCACAGGAATGTTAATGTTAAAAGCAGAGGAGCGCACACTAGTGGCGCTGACAATTTCAGAGGTGCACAGTTTTCTGGTGCTTATGGTGTCAATGATAATGGTAATACAAGGGCACACTCTAGTGGTGCTTGTGGGAATTACAGTCAGTTTCCCAATTTTATGGATGATGCTGGTGCTGTGTGGAAAAATTTGGGTGAGTCTCCAAAGGAGGACTGTGATATAGCAGAGCGGTCACAATTTATGAGTCTCTTATGTCTTAACCCCTTGTTGCCCATTAGGCCCTCCGCGAATACAGTGGGTGAGGCATCATTTAGGGAGCCGTTGCCATGCAAACTTTCTCCATTGGGTTTTCACCTGCCAAAATCTGTGAAAGAAAAAATTTGGAGAGGTGAGTTCATTGACATTTTGTCACTTATGCCGGCTTCAAAGGACTTCTTGGCTAAAGTTGATAAACAGTCAGGGGAGGAGGATAGACGTAGGGCTATTCCTAAAACATTTCAAAATTGGTTGCAAGCATTTTGTATATATGCTGCAGTCATGGGTGAGCGTTTTCCTGCGAAGTGCTCAGGTTTATTCCAACATCTAGATATTATTGCCGAGGCCTTTCGGCATTTCGGTGGTTCTGCCTGGTATACATATGACGAGAACTTTCGTCAGAAATTGGCAGTCCATCCCTCATTGCATTGGGGGTCCAAAGATGTAGGGTTATGGTTGAATCTCATGCTTCCACCAAAACCACAATTTGTTCCCCGGCCTTCCACTAGTGGGCATACTTTTCGCAAAGGGTTCTGTTTTTCCTTTAATGAAGGGCAGTGCAAGTTTCTTAGCAACTGTAAGTACAAGCACGAATGCTCATACTGCTCGGGTACACATGCAGCGAATAGATGCTTTCGTAAATCCGCAGCAGCTAGTTTACAATCTATGCCCGGGCACAGTTCTGGGAAGGGCATTGACCCCGGTGAAGCTACAAAAAATGCTTCCATGGCTAGAGCGTTATCCCGACCGCAAGATGGCGGATCTGCTAATTGAAGGATTTAAGGAAGGTTTTCTGGTACCACATTTTACAGGTGTGGGTTGTACTTTGGTGGATAATTTAAGGTCTATTTGCCTGCAACCGTCAGTGGTACAGGCCAAAATTGCGTTAGAATTGGCTGAAGGCAGGATTGCAGGCCCCTTCCCTGCTCCCCCCTTTCCCAATTTTCGGATTTCTCCAATAGGTTTAGTTCCCAAGAAAGAGGTGGGTTCCTTCCGCATGATCCATCATCTCTCTTATCCGCCGGGGGCTTCCCTAAATGATGAGGTTATTGGTATTAATGCCCCGGTCAGTTATTCCTCGTTTGATGAGGCCTTGCTTATCCTGCGGAAGTTTGGACAGGGCTCTCCCCTAGCTAAGGCGGATATTAAGTCAGCCTTCCGTTTGCTGCCAGTCCATCCTCAAGGCTTCAATTCGCTTGGCTTCCATTTTGGAGAGCAATATTTTTTCGATAAGTGTATGCCTATGGGGTTTTCCTTATCTTGCTTTTATTTTGAAGCTTTCTCCACATTTTTACATTGGGTTTTGTCTGACACTTGTCCGGGTGGGGGCTTTCTACATTATTTGGATGATTTCTTATTTGTTGGCCCTCCCGTTTCAGCATCTTGTTCACAATCTTTAGAATTATTCGTCAATGTGTGTGCAACTTTCGGGGTTCCCCTGGCCCAGGAGAAAACTGTTTTTCCTTCCACTAGTATAGAATTTTTGGGGATAACCATTGATTCTGTACTAATGGAGTTTAGGTTACCTCCTTTGAAGCTTGATAAGATGAGGTTGATGATCTTGTGTTTTCTTAGTAAGAAGAAAGTTCTTTTGAAGGAAGCTCAGTCGTTACTTGGCCTATTTGCTTTTGCGGCAAGGGTCATCCCTATGGCTCGGGTTTTTTCCCGCAGATTTTCATTGGCAATAGGTGGTTTATCGAACCCATATTGTCATATTCGAATATCTAGGAACATCAAGGAGGATCTCAAAGTGTGGGATGCCTTTTTAAGCAAATACAATGGGTCGACTATTTGGCAGCAGGAATTTGCTTCAAATGATCAGCTTAAATTCTTTACTGACGCGGCGGGTTCAGTAGGTTTCGGTGCCTTTTTAAACGGACATTGGTGTTCCGAGCTATGGCATCAGGATTGGTTGCAGAAGGATATTCTACAGAATCTGGTCCTTCTGGAGCTATTCCCTGTTATAGTGTCTTTAGTTATTTGGGAAGAGCAATTTGCTAACCGTAGGGTTTTGGTTCGGACAGATAACAAAGGGGTTATGCATGCAGTCAATTCATTATCTTCCAAATCTGACCCGGTAATCAAATTGTTACGGTTCTTAGTTTTACAGTGTATGCGTTTTAACATTTGGTTGAGAGCAGAACATATTGCTGGCTGTAAGAATAAGATTGCTGATGCTTTGTCTCGTTCACAGAGCGAGAAGTTTCGGGAATTGGCGCCAGCGGCGGATCGTTTAGGTACCCCTTGCCCAGTCTTCCTCTGGGGCTTGATATGGAGCTGATACTCAGGAACCTCAGGAATTCGGTATCGTTCAAAACTTGGGCGGATTATCGCCTTTCCTGGTCAAAATGGCTGTCTTTTTGTCAAATATATGGTATAGATACGTTAGAGGTTTCCTCTTATGTAGCGCTGTCATTCGTTTCCTATTTGATTCAGGCCAGCCTGAGCCCGGCTTCTATTAGCAGAATTCTAGCCGGTGTTTCTTTCTTTCTCAAATTCGCAGGCGTGCCAGCATTAACATCTTTCTTCCAAGTGAATCAGATTCTCAAAGGTCTTAGGAAGGTTAGGCCGTCTAAGGATACTAGGCGCCCGATTTCGGTTTCCCTTCTGGCGGATCTCATGCGAGTTTTGGAAGAGGTTTGCGTTTCAGAGTACGAGTCGTCTTTGTTTAAAGCTGCGTTTTCGGTGGCTTTCTTCGGAGCCCTGAGGCTTGGCGAATTTACTGCCCCTAACAAGGCTTCATCATCTTTCCTTCTCTGGGGGCATGTTAGGTTGGATGCCAAATCTGTTAACATTTTCCTATGTCGTTCTAAGTCAGCACCGTCTGGTGTTGGGCATTGGATTTTATTATCCAAATCAGGTAATCCATCGATCTGCCCAGTTTCGTTGGTTTCCAATTATATGGCCTTACGGCCTGTTTTTTCTGACTCCTTTTTCATCCACCAGGACCTGTCCTCCTTGTCCAGGTATCAGTTTTCGGCTGTCTTGGCTGCTTGTTTTAAACAACTGGGTTTATCTAAATTTAGTTTTTCGTCTCACTCTTTCCGTATTGGGGCAGCCACGACAGCCGACGCTTTAGGCTTTTCTGCTGATGGACTAAAGAAAGTAGGCTAGCAATAGATACAAGATATATGTTCGTCCCGATATGCTAACAATTTGATTTTCTTTTTCAGATTCCAGTAAATCGGTCATTTGGATTGTTGGGCACTCTTATATCTTTTGGGCGGCTAAACAGGCGGCTATTAGGTCCTATTCAGCCAGCTTAGGTCTAGATCCATGTTCTTTCCAAGTATTATGGCCTGGTATTCGGGGCCTTCGTTGGCGTGATTTATTACCTCATTTAGTCCATCTAGCAGAATCTTGGCCTCCCCCCCGGGTTTTGGTTCTGCATTTGGGGGCAAATGATTTGGGCAAGATGGGTACTTGGGAGTTACTATGTGGTATGAAGAAGGATCTCAATACCATTAAATTAATGTTTCCTTTAGTCACGTTAGCATTTTCTGAAATGGTTCCTCGACTGTTATGGTCTCCTTTTGGAGGCCTATTTTATGTCGACAAGATCAGGAGGCGTCTCAATAGGACTATACATAGTTTTCTGGTAACATCAGGGGATACATCCTTCCGTCACGTGGAATTGGAAGGTTTTATTCCCGGCCTGTTCCGGGAGGATATGGTCCACCTATCGGAAGTCGGGTTGGACATATTTAATATGGGATTACAAAATTTGATAGAATCAGCCACGGTGTTGGGGGGGGCCTCGGCCCCCGTTTGCTCGGTTGGCCTCAGCCGGTGGGGAGTAGTCGTCCAATAATTTGGATGGACACCATGTGATTTATTTAATGGTTGGCCAGAATGGCCTGATATTAATTTATATTGACTTAAATTTGAATATTTAACCCCCCTGGATAACACCGTGGCCATATTTATCCCATAATAATATTAATAAAAGGAATTTATTAAGAAGTCATGTTGTGTTGTTCTTTCTTAAATTATTACCTCTGTGCTAGCCCATGAAGGGTCAGAGCAGTATGCAGGGGCCCACATGGGATGGCTCAGAGGGATATGCTGTCTGTTTTCCCCTCCCTTTTATATAGTTCACAGGTTGCTGCTGGTTTTTCTGCCGTTACCAAGGGCAGCAACAGTGAAGTGATTGGTGCAGTAATGCTGTCTGAGGATTGGTTAATCAGGGCTGCAGCAAAGCCCGCGCTGAGGAAGGTTATTTAAAGAATTGGAACACAGGATCCTCACTGACCGGCTGACAGGACAAGCGACGCCCACCCTCCCGCCCCTCTTCCCCCTTTTTTCCCAGTTTTAAGTCATGGTGTTGTCATTAAGGGGGAGTAGTCGTCCAATAATTTGGATGGACACCATGTGATTTATTTAATGGTTGGCCAGAATGGCCTGATATTAATTTATATTGACTTAAATTTGAATATTTAACCCCCCTGGATAACACCGTGGCCATATTTATCCCATAATAATATTAATAAAAGGAATTTATTAAGAAGTCATGTTGTGTTGTTCTTTCTTAAATTATTACCTCTGTGCTAGCCCATGTTAAAAGGAGAAAAGAGTTCTCCAGTGCCACCACTGGTGTTACATATCCGATAAAAAATCTAATTACGTGTAACACCATTGGTGTCGTATACGTTTTGGAATGCGACTGTGGTAAACAGTATATTGGGAGGACCTCCAGACCTCTCAGTGTACGCATAGGCGAACACGTCAATAATATCAAAAAAGGATTAATCACTCATAATGTGTCAAAACACTTTAGGCTTCATCACGATAGGAACCCCAAGTGTTTGAAATTTTGGGGACTCAAACGAGTCACCCCGCATTGGAGAGGGGGGGAATTTTTTGAGACAATTAAGTCGTCTAATGCCGCGTACACACGAAGGGACAATCCCGCGGGATTATCCGCTGGACTGAAGTCCAGCGGATAATCCCCTCGTGTGTGGGTGCCGGCGGACTTTTTGGCGCCAAAGTCCGGCGGACTTTTTGGCGCCAAAGTTTTAAGTTTGGTTTTAAAATTATCCGCTGGACTTGGCAGTCCGGCGGACAATCCCGCCGTTAGTAGGCAAGTCCGCGGGACTTTTGAAATGAACGGACTTGCCGCTCATCCGCAAGTCCGTTCATTTAGCACGTGACTTCAGGTTACGTAACTAGCGTAGGCAGTTACTGCCGCCGCGCTAGCTCCGTGACCTGGCATGGATTTAAAGGGACTCCCCACGCCGAAAAAACGGCGTGGGGGTTCCCCCCAAATCCATGTCAGACCCTCATCCGAGCACGCAGCCTGGTATGCCAGGAAAGGGGTGGGGACGAACGAGCGCCCCCCCCCCTCCTGAGCCGTACCAGGCCGCGTGCCCTCAACATGGGGGGTGCCCTGGGGAAAGGGGGGCCGTGCGGCCCCCCCACCCCAAAGCACCTTGTCCCCATGTTGATGAGGACAAGGGCCTCTTCCCGACAACCCTGGCCGTTGGTTGTCGGGGTCTGCGGGCGGGGGGCTTATCGGAATCTGGGAGCCCCCTTTAATAAGGGGGCCCCCAGATACCGGCCCCCCACCCTATGTGAATGAGTATGGGGTACGATGTACCCCTACCCATTCACCTAAGGTGTAAAATGTAAAGTACAAAAAACACACACACTTTTGAAAAAATATTTTATTGCACTGCCCCGGGGGTCTTCTTCCGTCTTGGGGGTCTTCTCGCCGGACTCCTCCGCTCTCTTCTGCTCTTTTACCTAGCTCTTTCACGAGCGGAGGAGTACGGCTACCTTCTTCGTCGTCGCCGCCGTCGTCTGGGGGTCTCGATCCGCCTTCGGGGGTCTTCCGGGGGTCTCTTCTGTTCTTGCGGCGGTCGTCGTCTTCCGCGCCGCCGGCGCCTTCTTCTTCTTCTTCTTCTTCCGATGTTGACCCGTCGCTGTCTCTGCCCGGAATGCCTGTGCCGCTCTGCGCTGGGACTTATATAGGGACATGGGGGACAGGGTCACATGCTCATGTCTCATGTCACATGGTGACCCCGCCCCCCTGTGATGTCACAGTCCCAGCATCCTCCAGGACTGTGACAACACAAGGGGGCGGGGTCACCATGTGACATGAGCATGTGACCCTGTCCCCCATGTCCCTATATAAGTCCCAGCGCAGAGCGGCACAGGCATTCCGGGCAGAGACAGCGACGGGTCAACATCGGAAGAAGAAGAAGAAGAAGAAGAAGAAGAAGAAGAAGGACAAGAAGAAGAAGAAGAAGGCGCCGGCGGCGCGGAAGACGACGACCGCCGCAAGAACAGAAGAGACCCCCGGAAGACCCCCGAAGGCGGATCGAGACCCCCAGACGACGGCGGCGACGACGAAGAAGGTAGCCGGACTCCTCCGCTCGTGAAAGAGCTAGGTAAAAGAGCAGAAGAGAGCGGAGGAGTCCGGCGAGAAGACCCCCAAGACGGAAGAAGACCCCCGGAGCAGTGCAATAAAATATTTTTTCAAAAGTGTGTGTGTGTTTTTGTACTTTACATTTTACACCTTAGGTGAATGGGTAGGGGTACATCGTACCCCATACTCATTCACATAGGGTGGGGGGCCGGTATCTGGGGGCCCCCTTATTAAGGGGGACTCCCAGATTCCGATAAGCCCCCCGCCCGCAGACCCCGACAACCAACGGCCAGGGTTGTCGGGAAGAGGCCCTTGTCCTCATCAACATGGGGACAAGGTGCTTTGGGGTGGGGGGGCCGCACGGCCCCCCTTTCCCCAGGGCACCCCCCATGTTGAGGGCACGCGGCCTGGTACGGCTCAGGGGGGGGGGGCGCTCGTTCGTCCCCACCCCTTTCCTGGCCTGCCAGGCTGCGTGCTCGGATGAGGGTCTGACATGGATTTGGGGGGAACCCCCACGCCGTTTTTTCGGCGTGGGGAGTCCCTATAAATCCATGCCAGGTCACGGAGCTAGCGCGCCGGCACTGCCTACGCTAGCTACGTACCTGAAGTTACGTTCGAAATGAACGGACTGCTCCGTGTGTGGGCAAGTCCGTTCATTTTCAAAAGTCCCGCGGACTTTTGGCCGGCGGATTATCCGCCGGAGAAGTCCGTGCGTGTGTGGGCAAGTCCACACGCTCGGAAAGTCCAGCGGACCCAGCTGGAAAGTCCCGCGGGATTGTCCGCTGGACTAAGTCCGCCGGCAAAAGTCCGCACGTGTGTACGCACGGTCGGATTTTCCGACGGAAAATGTCCTATCGGACAAAGTTGTCGGAAATTCCAACAAAGTTTTATCTCCTGCTCTCAAATTTTCCGACAACAAAGTCCTATCAGACTTTTTCCAATCGTGTGTAGCGAATTCCGACGGACAAAGTGCCACGCATGCTCAGATCACATTACAAGACCAAAGCTATTGGCTACTAGCCTCTACGTAGTCCCGTCGTAGGCAACAAACGTCACCACGTCCGACAACTTTGTCCGACCGTGTGTATGCAACACCAGTGTCGGACAAAATCCATCGGAAAAAATCCGATGGATTTTGTGGTCGGATTTTCCGACCGTGTGTACGGGGCATTAGAGTGTCCCCCCTTCATTTCTTATTTTTGGGGAATTCTTTGTCTGGATCAACGGTGCCTGCTAACGGTCGCCCAGCTGCAATGTGTAAAAGATTTCTCCTGCTGCCTGGTCATCACCCAAATTGTATCCAGCCTGGTTTGGAATCTCACATATCATCCCTGATTGGGTCCATGCGAATGTGCTCGGCACTTCTGGTAAGAGTATCTTATCTGCTTTGGTGGAGGATTTCACTTTAAAGATTCATTTGAATTATGATCTACAGTCACCTGGGTGCTTATCTACAATAATTCATCCACTCACGTCTTCTCGTATCTTCAGGATATTGACCTTTTTTTCACTATATTTATTTATTTTTTACACAACCTTTTTTTATTTTGATGTGCTGCACTTGTTCCACTATTTATATTGTATTTTGAAGGATTGGTGATTTGCCTTTTTTGTGTTCAGCTTGCACGTATTTTATTTTTGCAATTTTTTGGGGGTTTGCGCTGATTGCTTTTTATATATGAGATAGGAGAAGCTAACACCGCGCTCAACCCTAAACAAGTGATAATGATATGTGTATATCATACAAATGATAATGATATGTGTATATCATACAAACAAAATAAAAAAAAGAAAAATGAAGCAGCAGATGAAAAAATGTGAGATATGCACATTCACAGAACAATAGTAGACAAAAAGCCACGCTGTATGAATGAATGTAACTTGAGTGTACATAAATGACTGTGAAATCACATAAAATGCAAAATAACAATAATCAAATATCATGGGCAACAGAATACCCTATGTGTATAACTAAACGTGACACATAAAATGTAAAACCATATTGGTACATTTAAACCATAAAATCCTTGAATAATAAAGTCCAAGGTTAGTAACCACAGTAAGTGTCCAAGAGGTGAAAATAGTAATAATATATGAATGTGAAGTCCAACTGGTGCCACCAAACTTGAATTACATTCCACCAATACGTGTGATCCACCACCACTCTAACATTAAGCTTACCAGAGGCAAGCTTAAATCAAGCCTGTATGAAGATGGTACTGGATGTACCCTGGATCATAGGACCTCACCGGGTATGGATGGCCTTGAGATGAAACTTGGGACAAAATTTCTTATCGGACCAGGTCTGTATATGGGACTCCTCCAGGAAAGCAGACCCAAACCCAACAGCATCAGCATGGAATCATAAAAGAAGAAGGGATGCTCCCATAGTGTAAAACTGATGGTTTATTAAAAGAAAAATATATAATATCTACTTACACAAATATATGTGCATAAGACAAGGAATCAAAAAAAACGCCGGCCGGCTAGCAAGAAACACCCGCTCACAACGCGGAACGCGATGACGTCAGTGCGTCAGCCTCCCTACGTCCGTTTCGTCTATTGACGTCTTCTGGGGAACGGGCGACGCACTGAATCATCGCAACTTTATAGAAAATTTAACAGACACGCCCTGGTGTGAGTCCCTAATGGCGGATCATATATGCCACAAAACAATCGAGGCTCTTAGTAAGACAATGATGTCAACCATACCTATCATCCCTTGAAAAATCACTTAAAATTAAACAAGTTAGGTATGGAAAAATATATATATAACTAATGGGTCACTTAAAAAGAAACTGCGTAGGAACAAGGGAGTAAATCACCCCAGAGAGTCCCAAACTCTGGGATTGGAAATAGCTCCATCCTGTGGACAAAAAATAGTAAGCTGAAAAATAAAAAATCTATAAAATAATTAATATCCACTATGTATCGGCCATCAACAGAGGGTGGGGACCCACATTAAAAGTCGAAACCGCAATAGAGGTGTACCACTTAAGGTTGGCTGGAAATTACATCAACCTATAGAAAGGTGGCAAAACCATGATGCAACATGCGGTGTAGGTGAATATTGAAATTAAGTTTCAATATGGCTTATGAGCTAAAATTACCCATGGAGATGTATGCTGAAGGAAAAATTGGCCACAATTTAGATACGCCATTATGAACTCACCCCTTACATCAAAACATAACAAATCCATTATAATTAAATGGTCACAAATCAAATCTATAATAAAAGATTATACCGAAGGCTTGAATTGGACATATTGACCTTTACTTATGGTAATGGGAAAAGGTTGGAACTAGGAATTATCAATAAATGCGTTGACATCTATCTCAACATTTAACCCAAAGGGGGTGTAACTCTTGATTTTATAAATCCAGGACATCTCCAATCTGGAGATGCCACGAACGAGTGAACCCCCTCTCCATTGGGGAACATATTTATCTGTCCCCAAGAAAATTGTCTTGGATGGATCTTTTTTATGAACTTCCAAGTAGTGCCTGGACACTGGATGTTTAGGAAACCCACCCAGGATGTTGGTAACGTGTTCGTTCAATCTGACCTTCAGTGGGCGCTTGGTCCTGCCCACATATTGAAGACCACAGGGGCACTGAAGCAAATAAACAACCCCTTCAGTTGAACAGGTTATAAAGGGTTTGATCTCAAACTCACTTCTGGTACTAGTGGAGATAAATCTATGTGTCCTCCTATGGGTACACCCACTAAGCGAACAAATCCTGCACCGCCTGCATTGATAAAAACCTGTCAGGTTATCAAAAAAAATGGTTCTGGCTACTGGTGGATCAAGAACATTAGGGGATATTCTAGCCTTAAGGGAGGGCACCCCTCTGAAAACAATCTGGGGTTTGGATGGCAAAACTCCGCTAAGAGAAGGGTCGCTAGTAAGGACATGCCAATATTTTTTGATCATTTTCCCCACATTTCGGTGTTGAATAGAATAAGAGGTGATAAATGGAACCATGCCTTGATCTCTACTCTTAGGGGGTTTATCTTTGAGTAGATCAGCTCTATTGATCTCAGACACTTCACTGAGCACATCCTCCAATGAGGCAGATGTATAAACCTTTTCAAGGAAACGTTGAGTGAGGATGTTGGCTTGAGTGGAAAACTCAACTGGATCAGAGCAATTCCTCCTCAACCGTAAATATTGGCTCTTAGGAACTGATTTGAGCCACGCTTCATGGTGACAGCTACCAATAGGAATGTACGCATTCCGATCAGTTCCCTTGAAATGGGTCGCAGTGGTAAAAACTCCACTCTCAACCCCTATTCTAAGGTCCAGAAAGTTGATTGACACCTGGCTGGCTTCATAGTTTAGTACAATGCCCCTCTGGTTGTTATTTAATTCAGTGAGGAAAAGATCCAAATCGGCCTTGTCACCATCCCATAGGAGGAGGATGTCGTCTATGTACCTGGCCCACAGGACCACTTGGGGTCTCTGATGGGCATAGACGACATCCTCCTCCCATAGGGCCATGAAAAGGTTGGCCAAGCTGGGGGCATATTTAGCCCCCATGGCAACTCCCCTATCTTGTCTGAAGAAATTACCTCCAAACCAGAAATAGCTACTAGATGCAGCGAATCTCAACAGCTGCATGATGAAGAAAATCTGTTCATCAAATAAACCGGAGTCTCGCCTGAGAAAATATTCAACTGCCAGAAACCCGCATTCCGCACCATTTGGGGTTTCTGGCAGTTGAATATTTTCTCAGGCGAGACTCCGGTTTATTTGATGAACAGATTTTCTTCATCATGCAGCTGTTGAGATTCGCTGCATCTAGTAGCTATTTCTGGTTTGGAGGTAATTTCTTCAGACAAGATAGGGGAGTTGCCATGGGGGCTAAATATGCCCCCAGCTTGGCCAACCTTTTCATGGACCTATGGGAGGAGGATGTCGTCTATGCCCATCAGAGACCCCAAGTGGTCCTGTGGGCCAGGTACATAGACGACATCCTCCTCCTATGGGATGGTGACAAGGCCGATTTGGATCTTTTCCTCACTGAATTAAATAACAACCAGAGGGGCATTGTACTAAACTATGAAGCCAGCCAGGTGTCAATCAACTTTCTGGACCTTAGAATAGGGGTTGAGAGTGGAGTTTTTACCACTGCGACCCATTTCAAGGGAACTGATCGGAATGCGTACATTCCTATTGGTAGCTGTCACCATGAAGCGTGGCTCAAATCAGTTCCTAAGAGCCAATATTTACGGTTGAGGAGGAATTGCTCTGATCCAGTTGAGTTTTCCACTCAAGCCAACATCCTCACTGAACGCTTCCTTGAAAAGGGTTATACATCTGCCTCATTGGAGGCTGTGCTCAGTGAAGTGTCTGAGATCAATAGAGCTGATCTACTCAAAGATAAACCCCCTAAGAGTAGAGATCAAGGCATGGTTCCATTTATCACCTCTTATTCTATTCAACACCGAAATGTGGGGAAAATGATCAAAAAATATTGGCATGTCCTTACTAGCGACCCTTCTCTTAGCGGAGTTTTGCCATCCAAACCCCAGATTGTTTTCAGAGGGGTGCCCTCCCTTAAGGCTAGAATATCCCCTAATGTTCTTGATCCACCAGTAGCCAGAACCATTTTTTTTGATAACCTGACAGGTTTTTATCAATGCAGGCGGTGCAGGATTTGTTCGCTTAGTGGGTGTACCCATAGGAGGACACATAGATTTATCTCCACTAGTACCAGAAGTGAGTTTGAGATCAAACCCTTTATAACCTGTTCAACTGAAGGGGTTGTTTATTTGCTTCAGTGCCCCTGTGGCCTTCAATATGTGGGCAGGACCAAGCGCCCACTGAAGGTCAGATTGAACGAACACGTTACCAACATCCTGGGTGGGTTTCCTAAACATCCAGTGTCCAGGCACTACTTGGAAGTTCATAAAAAAGATCCATCCAAGACAATTTTCTTGGGGATAGATAAATATGTTCCCCAATGGAGAGGGGGTTCACTCGTTCGTGGCATCTCCAGATTGGAGATGTCCTGGATTTATAAAATCAAGAGTTACACCCCCTTTGGGTTAAATGTTGAGATAGATGTCAACGCATTTATTGATAATTCCTAGTTCCAACCTTTTCCCATTACCATAAGTAAAGGTCAATATTCAACTGCCAGAAACCCGCATTCCGCACCATTTGGGGTTTCTGGCAGTTGAATATTTTCTCAGGCGAGACTCCGGTTTATTTGATGAACAGATTTTCTTCATCATGCAGCTGTTGAGATTCGCTGCATCTAGTAGCTATTTCTGGTTTGGAGGTAATTTCTTCAGACAAGATAGGGGAGTTGCCATGGGGGCTAAATATGCCCCCAGCTTGGCCAACCTTTTCATGGCCCTATGGGAGGAGGATGTCGTCTATGCCCATCAGAGACCCCAAGTGGTCCTGTGGGCCAGGTACATAGACGACATCCTCCTCCTATGGGATGGTGACAAGGCCGATTTGGATCTTTTCCTCACTGAATTAAATAACAACCAGAGGGGCATTGTACTAAACTATGAAGCCAGCCAGGTGTCAATCAACTTTCTGGACCTTAGAATAGGGGTTGAGAGTGGAGTTTTTACCACTGCGACCCATTTCAAGGGAACTGATCGGAATGCGTACATTCCTATTGGTAGCTGTCACCATGAAGCGTGGCTCAAATCAGTTCCTAAGAGCCAATATTTACGGTTGAGGAGGAATTGCTCTGATCCAGTTGAGTTTTCCACTCAAGCCAACATCCTCACTGAACGTTTCCTTGAAAAGGGTTATACATCTGCCTCATTGGAGGATGTGCTCAGTGAAATGTCTGAGATCAATAGAGCTGATCTACTCAAAGATAAACCCCCTAAGAGTAGAGATCAAGGCATGGTTCCATTTATCACCTCTTATTCTATTCAACACCGAAATGTGGGGAAAATGATCAAAAAATATTGGCATGTCCTTACTAGCGACCCTTCTCTTAGCGGAGTTTTGCCATCCAAACCCCAGATTGTTTTCAGAGGGGTGCCCTCCCTTAAGGCTAGAATATCCCCTAATGTTCTTGATCCACCAGTAGCCAGAACCATTTTTTTTGATAACCTGACAGGTTTTTATCAATGCAGGCGGTGCAGGATTTGTTCGCTTAGTGGGTGTACCCATAGGAGGACACATAGATTTATCTCCACTAGTACCAGAACTGAGTTTGAGATCAAACCCTTTATAACCTGTTCAACTGAAGGGGTTGTTTATTTGCTTCAGTGCCCCTGTGGCCTTCAATATGTGGGCAGGACCAAGCGCCCACTGAAGGTCAGATTGAACGAACACGTTACCAACATCCTGGGTGGGTTTCCTAAACATCCAGTGTCCAGGCACTACTTGGAAGTTCATAAAAAAGATCCATCCAAGACAATTTTCTTGGGGATAGATAAATATGTTCCCCAATGGAGAGGGGGTTCACTCGTTCGTGGCATCTCCAGATTGGAGATGTCCTGGATTTATAAAATCAAGAGTTACACCCCCTTTGGGTTAAATGTTGAGATAGATGTCAACGCATTTATTGATAATTCCTAGTTCCAACCTTTTCCCATTACCATAAGTAAAGGTCAATATGTCCAATTCAAGCCTTCGGTATAATCTTTTATTATAGATTTGATTTGTGACCATTTAATTATAATGGATTTGTTATGTTTTGATGTAAGGGGTGAGTTCATAATGGCGTATCTAAATTGTGGCCAATTTTTCCTTCAGCATACATCTCCATGGGTAATTTTAGCTCATAAGCCATATTGAAACTTAATTTCAATATTCACCTACACCGCATGTTGCATCATGGTTTTGCCACCTTTCTATAGGTTGATGTAATTTCCAGCCAACCTTAAGTGGTACACCTCTATTGCGGTTTCGACTTTTAATGTGGGTCCCCACCCTCTGTTGATGGCCGATACATAGTGGATATTAATTATTTTATAGATTTTTTTATTTTTCAGCTTACTATTTTTTGTCCACAGGATGGAGCTATTTCCAATCCCAGAGTTTGGGACTCTCTGGGGTGATTTACTCCCTTGTTCCTACGCAGTTTCTTTTTAAGTGACCCATTAGTTATATATATATTTTTCCATACCTAACTTGTTTAATTTTAAGTGATTTTTCAAGGGATGATAGGTATGGTTGACATCATTGTCTTACTAAGAGCCTCGATTGTTTTGTGGCATATATGATCCGCCATTAGGGACTCACACCAGGGCGTGTCTGTTAATGTTTCTATAAAGTTGCGATGATTCAGTGCGTCGCCCGTTCCCCAGAAGACGTCAATAGACGAAACGGACGTAGGGAGGCTGACGCACTGACGTCATCGCGTCCGCGTTGTGAGCGGGTGTTTCTTGCTAGCCGGCCGGCGTTTTTTTTGATTCCTTGTCTTATGCACATATATTTGTGTAAGTAGATATTTTATATTTTTCTTTTAATAAACCATCAGTTTTACACTATGGGAGCATCCCTTCTTCTTTTATGATTCTATGCTGATGCTGTTGGGTTTGGGTCTGCTTTCCTGGAGGAGTCCCATATACAGACCTGGTCCGATAAGAAATTTTGTCCCAAGTTTCATCTCAAGGCCATCCATACCCGGTGAGGTCCTATGATCCAGGGTACATCCAGTACCATCTTCATACAGGCTTGATTTAAGCTTGCCTCCGGTAAGCTTAATGTTAGAGTGGTGGTGGATCACACGTATTGGTGGAATGTAATTCAAGTTTGGTGGCACCAGTTGGACTTCACATTCATATATTATTACTATTTTCACCTCTTGGACACTTACTGTGGTTACTAACCTTGGAGTTTATTATTCAAGGAATTTATGGTTGGGGGGCGTGACCGGACGTGCGAGATGTGAGCGGTGTGAGTGAGTGATGAGCTGAATCGGACAAGCTGTGCGCTCCCCCGTCCTCCACTCCCACTCTCACTCTCTAAAGTAAAAAAAAAAAAAGCTTCTCTGCCTGACATGCTGCGCTGCGCTGGAGGTGTCCCCGCTGACGGACGGAGCTAAACAGAGCGGTGCCTGAGCACTCCACAAGCGTACCCTGTGTGTGCCCTGCCTGTGCCCTGTGCGACCCCAGTGCCGAGTGATTGTGAGTGGGGGAAGATCTATCTGGCAGGCGGAACTGCACAGTGAGGTGTCTCGTGCTGCGCTCGGAATCCCCGGGAATGACGTCACACGCTGGATGCGTGTGGCTGTGAGGAGACCGCGAGTGGAGAAGGAGAGGCAGCTCCGGAGCCGGCGGAGGGGACTGGCTGACATCTCAGAGAGGTACCCCATGTGGGATTGTGTGCGCTGAGGGAAGGAGATTGCTCGTCAGGGGGCTGTTGAGCCCAAGGGGAGCTTCCCCAGCATCAGCATTAGCATCAGCATCAGCTAAAACTCGGTCAAACTCGGTCAAACTCCTGCATCAGAAGGCTGTAACCAAGGCTGTATCCAAGGTCACGTGAGTACTAAGATACAAAACGAGAGACTGTACCTGTATCTGTTAATGTGAAGAATGTGAGAACCTGTACCTGAGAACCCGAATTCACGCTGTTACTGTCTACCCTGAGATTCACTATATATTAACTATATCCGGGCGAAGGGAGAGAGAGCTTTCTCTGGAATAAGCATACACGGCATACAGCACACAGCAGGTACGCGTTCAAGCGAGAGATTGCTGAGAGTCTGCTATATTCCAACGGGAGACCCCCTAGACCTTCCAGACCCCCCAGCAACGCCCAAAAAAAAAAAAAAAAAAACAGCTACATCCCAGCGTCGATTGAAACAGGAGGGCTCATATCATATCAGGTCAAGCAAGTACCAAAAACTGTGAGACTGTACCTGTTATTTGGAGAAGCTGAATCCTCTCTTAGAAATAACTTACTCCGACATTGTATTCTGTATTCTGTTATCAATTACACAAGTACGGTCCAGAGCGGAATACGGGTACCCCTTTAGAGACAGTTAAAGATCTTGCTGCGATTGACTGTGATCACCTGTAGAAAGGACGTACTTTTTATAAGCAACTGGTATTCTAAACTATATCGCTGTATATCGCTGTATCATCCCTGTATAACTGGATTCCAGAGGAGATAATTTAAGGGGGAGGTAGAAGTGGGGATTTGTTTTTACCCCCCCCCCCACCCCGCGAAAAGAAAACGGGAAAGGACTACACCAGCAAGTAGTTTTGTTTTTTTAAAAAAAAAAAAAAAAAAAAAAAAAAACCTGCCTGGCCCTTAACCCCCCCCCCCGTGCGTCTTTTTGGTTTTTTTTTTTTTCTTTTTGGGCCGTGAATTTATTAAAATCGCTTTTTAGAAAATGCAGCAACAGTTGCGGTCAGGCAAAGATAAAAATTTACAGCAAGCGGGAGCTGCAGCAGCCGCCAAACTAGAACAATATGCTCATTCCTCCACACAATCCCCCACAAAGAAAGGGGGGGCGCAACTTAAGGCACAGCAAGGAGGGGCGCCGGACAGGAGAAGCCAGGGTCAGAATCAAGCTACTCTTTTAACCCCTCGGGCGTCGGCCCATCCCAATAAAACAGGGGGCAATAAGAACTCAGCCCCTCCTGACCATAGCACTCAGGGTACACAGAGCTCCGCTGGGCCAGTGGAAGGCTCAACGGGGACCACTATACCACCACCGAGCGAACCGACTCTGACTGATGTATTAATGGCTGTACGGGCATGTAATGAATCACTTAAGGACTTATGTGAGCAAATGAAAGGGGTCAAACAAGATTTAAATATGGTCAGGCTCGATGTGCAAAAGACAGCAGAAAGAACTACCGAGTTGGAAGGGAGGGTCTCCCAGATTGAAGATGAGCTATTGCCCCTAATAAGAGAACTCAAAGACATGAAAAAACAGATGCATCAGCAGGAGTCCAAAATGGAGGAATTAGAAAACAGGAGCCGGCGGGACAATGTGCGGGTGGTGGGATTCCCGGAAAAAAGCGAGGGTGGAAACCCTATTGAATTTCTAGAGAATTGGCTGATCGAGACTTTTGGGAGAGAGACTTTTTCACCAATGTTCTGCATAGCGAGAGCACACAGAGTACCCTCCAGACCTACCGTTACAGGGGGTCACCCTAGAACTTTACTGATTAAATTCCTGAACTTTAGGGATAAGATTACCCTGTTACGTAAAGCCAGAGAGGCTGGAACCATCCAGTATAATGGTATAAAAATTTCATTCTATTCAGACTTCTCAATGGATTTACAGAAGAAACGGGCGGAGTTTATTCATTCTAAAAGAAACCTACAAAAATTTAAGATCCCCTATGCCCTCTTTTATCCCGCAAAACTCCGTGTGACCGCCCTAGGAACTAACCTGTTCTTCGAAACCCCGGCTGGGGTGGATAAATGGCTGGAAGAAAATAAGGACTCATTCCAAACAACCTGATTGGGAGAGGGGGAGGGGGGTGGATGAAATAGGGGGGAGTAAGGGGAAAGGTATTTGAATACTTATATGCATATGTATAAAGATAGCACCAATATGATTTACAAAAAGGGAGAAGGGAGTGGAGGGAGGGGGGTGAGCACACAGCGTATGGGTGGGGGGGGTAAATGTTGGATGAGAAAGAAGGGAAGATTGAACAAAAGGAGTGGGTAAAGGTCACTAATAGCCCCTTTGGGGAACACCAAGGAAGGTGGAGGGAGGGGGGAGGGGGGGAGGATGTAGAAAAGAAGAGGGAGGGGAAGGGTACATTACTATACTTAAATGATTTTTTATTTAAAAAAAAAAAAAGAGAGATGCACCAAAAACACAGATTTAAAGCTAGTAATAACACAGTGTAGGACTAAGAGTGATAATATTTTCCAAGGTTTTGTTTTTGCATGCAAAAGGAGGAGTGAAACACGTGTGAACTTAAAAATAGATAACTGGGTGGGTAAAAAAAAGATAAAAAGCCATAATGCAAAAGGCAAAAAGGGAAAAAAAAAAAAAAAAAAAAAAAAAGGAATGGGGTCACTTGAAGCAAGACAGGATGGAGAGGGTCCTTGATGCAGGTTAAGACACTACGAGTGGGATCTTGGAACGTAAGAGGCTTAGGTACAGCGGGAAAGAGGGCGGTGGTGTTCTCTATGATGGAGAAATACGGAGTGGAATTGATCTGCCTGCAGGAGACGCACCTCACTAAGGACACAACGCCTCAAATCCGGGCAAAAAAGAAATTCCAGGCACAGTACCACTCAGTCTACAGCTCTTATGGCAGGGGGGTGAGTGTGCTGGTAAAAACAGGAGTGAATTTCTCCTGCAGGCAGGTCTGTATAGATGAACAGGGCCGTTATATCTTTCTTCTTTGTACCATCAACAATAAAATGCTAGTGGTGGCCAATATATACATCCCCCCGCCCTTTAAACTGGACGTCATGTTAAAATTAAATGACTTCTTGATGGATAAACAGGATATACCAACAATGATAATAGGAGACTTTAACGAGGTATTGGACGATAGGATTGACAGACTTCCAGTGAAGGGGGGGCCAGGAACCATGGACCGTAATAGGCTAAGTCGGTTATTGACAGAGGTAGGCTTGCTGGACCTGTGGAGGGCGAGGCACCCCGGGGTTCAACAATACTCATGCTACTCTGCCACCCATTCCACTTTATCTAGAATAGACATGGCACTGGGGAATGACAAAATGTTACAGCTTACGGAGGAGATCAGGTATTGGCCGAGAGGGATATCAGACCACTCACCACTAACGATAGCATTAAATCTGGGGGACCAAAGAAAACGGGAGGAATGGAAAATAAATGCATATTGGTTCGAACTATTCAAAGACCCAAGAGATATTCTCGCAAACGTGAAGGAATTCGTAGAGAGAAATACTGGTACTGCGAGCACCCGGATAATATGGGACACATTAAAGGCCTTTTTAAGGGGGGTTCTTATACAGCAAATCGCCAAACATAATAAAGCAGAAAGGGCACAAGAGGAAAACATAAGGGCAGAAGTGACGCTAGCAGAAAATAATTATATAACAGACCCATCCCCCGACAAGAAAATAGTATGGTTAACCAAACAGCAGGAATATAGGTTGATAAATATACAGAGAGAAGAGAAAAAACTGCTATTGCAGCGCCAAGTCTCCTTTATGGAAGGAGAATCTATGGGTAGGATGCTGGCGCAGTTGGTGAAGACCAACGCGCCATCATCCACAATTACGGTAATTAGGACCGCAGGACAGGAGGAGACTTCAGACCCTTTTCTGATTTTACAGACTTTTAAAGAGTATTATCAAAAATTATACACAGCCCAAAAGAAAGGCAGAGAGGAAACAATGGAAGATTTCCTGGGCAGCTTGGAAATCCCAACCGTCTCACAAGAAGATAGAGATTCATTAGAAGCCCCAATAACTCTTGCGGAGTTACAGCAAGCAGTGGCAGAGATGGCTAACCATAAGTCTCCGGGTCCCGACGGGCTACCCATAGAGACATATAAGCACTTTGGCGAGATACTCCTACCGGAATTGCTGAAAGCATTGGAGGGGGCAAGGGAAATGGGACACTTGCCCGCCTCAATGCTAGAAGCTACCATAATCGTACTACACAAGGAGGGGAAGGACCCAAAAGATGTGGGGGCATATAGACCGATATCATTACTATGCGCAGACGCAAAAATCTTAGCAAAAATACTGGCAACTAGGTTGAAAGGGCTTATCCAGGGATTGGTCCACCCAGACCAGGCAGGGTTTATACCAAACAGATCCACTAGCACAAACATCAGAAGGACCTTCCTAAATTTACAATCCCCAGTAAAAAATAGGGGGGATAGAGCGATACTGTCTCTGGACGTGACAAAAGCTTTTGACACCATAGAATGGCAGTATATCTGGAAAGTATTGGAGAAATTTGGATTTGGCCCTTTATTTATTGGCTGGATCAAATTGCTCTATGATAAACCTACTGCAAGATTAAAAGTTAACAACAAACTATCAGACAGTATATCACTGGAAAGGGGCACAAGGCAAGGATGCCCACTGTCCCCACTGCTCTTCGCCTTGGCCATGGAGCCCCTGGCTATCACCATAAGAAAGTGCATCGACGTAAAGGGATTTCAGAGGAGCTCAGGAGAGGAAAAAATCGCGTTATACGCGGATGATATTCTTCTGTTCCTGGGCGACACGAGTCAATCCTTGAACGGGGCGATGAGAGTAGTGGAGACATTTGGCAGTTTTTCAGGGTTGGAGATTAACTGGTCTAAATCAGAACTAATGCCATTAGATTCCCAGGGGGAAATAAGTTTGCCAGGGAACCCCCAGTTGGCAGTGGTAGATGCATTGAGGTACCTAGGAATAGTCATTACTACAGATCCTAATCAATACATCAAAAAAAATCTTCTCCCTCTTTTAAAAAAACTCAGGGAAAAAAATGACATTTGGAGACGACTACCCCTATCAGCAGCAGGTAGATGCAGCCTGATCAAAATGATCTGGCTGCCTCAACTGCTGTACGTAATACACAATGCGCCTGTGTGGATTCCCAAAAAATGGTTCAATAAGACGGAAAGCCTCTTCAGAGAACTGATATGGAAGGGGGGACAATCCAGGATAGGCCTACGCACATTGCAATTACCCACAGGGGAGGGGGGAGTGGCACTTCCCAACCCAGAGAATTATTTTTGGGCGGCACAATTACAGCAATTGGCGGGATGTGGGGAGGAGAACGGCGGTACCCCGAACGGGAAAATCCTGATGACAGACAACCCGCATGACTCACTAGTAGAGGCATTAGAGGCAGATTTCTTTCCTTGCAGGTACCCGACAATTCGGATGCTTGCGAAGATATGGAATGCATCTAAAAAAGCTCTGAACTATAATGGGTGGAACGAGTTCTCGCCCATATGGAATAATAATAAATTCCAAGAAATATTTCCGATTGGCAGAAGTAAAGAATGGGTTGGGTACGGAATAAAAAGATTGAACCAACTCTACATGGGAAATAAGCTTAAAACATTTGCAGCCCTTAAAAGAGAATTTAAAATACCCCAGAATACGCATTATACGTACCTCCAAATAGCGCACGCACTGAGATCTCAGTTTGGTGGCCAAACACCAAACTGGGTGGACACTCCCCTGTTACAACGATTATCCCGGTCGGGCCCCATGAAGGGCTTAATCTCGGCAATATATGGGCAGCTTAATACAACAACTAAAAGTAATGTGAAACTTGATCTAGTAAGAAGCAAATGGGAACGGGACATAGGGGAACTATCACGGGAGCAGTGGAGAAGGGTCCTTGAGATGAGCCCAATGGTGTCAGTTTCAGCCTCGCAAAGGATATCCCACTTAATGCTATTAAACAGAGCCTACTACACCCCAAAACGCCTGCATAAATTTGGCAAAAGAACAGACGACAAATGCCCTAGATGTCAGGGAACAGGGGACCTCCTGCATATGGTATGGAGATGCCCGAAACTTTTTCGTTATTGGGAGGGAGTGACCCAGACCCTGAGGGAAAAGTTCTCTACGGGACTGGCAAACGAGGCGATGGTGTGTATTCTGGGGTATAGACAGGAACAAGGGGAAAGGAAGAGCACCACGGTGGCTATTCTGAGGAGTCTGTTCCAAGCAAGGAAGATGATTACACTGAGGTGGCAATCAAAGTACCCACCGACAGTTGAGAACTGGGTAGAAGGCGTAAACGAAACACTCATGAAAGAAAGAATAGCTTACATGAAAAGAGGCAATTGTGCAGAATTCGAGAATATGTGGAGATTATGGTTGTCAAAGAGTTAATATAAAGCAAAATAGGGTGGGGTAAGGTGGGGGGGGGAGGGGGGCGGGGGGAGGGGAGGGGGGGCGGGTAGGGAGAGAATAGACGAGGGATAGAAAAGGAACATAACAATTTTAAATTATCGGGGTAATAACAGGCAGGATAAATTATTGTATATTGTATAAACTAGGAATATGCTTTGATAATATAAATGTTTGTAAGATTAAAAGAAATATGTTAAATAAAGATTAAAGTTAAAAAAAAAAAATGTACAATATACATTAAATATAGTTTACACTTCATGTATGAAAAGAGATGTATTCATTTGCTGACATATCAAGTTTATTACAAAAAGAAAAATACATAATGTTAGACAGCACCAGCTACTATACAGCTTCTGTACATTATTATTCATAATTCATTGCACACACTATTATAGCTGAACAACAGGCAACAACTATACAACTATATACACTGATAAACCACATCTAAGGTCTGTTTCACCTGACAAAAGTGTTACTTTTATTTCAATTTAGTAGTGAGATTGTTACATCACCTGTATGGGTGTTGCTGTGATAGAACTTTTTTAAATGTATATTTGTCAAAAGCAGGGGACTACTGCTACAATCTGACCATACGACTATACAATCTACTTTAGATTTACCCAAACATTATAATATGAGGACAAACCTAAACAATCTATTCAAATAGTATCACATCAGGCAGGCACATGTACTACATAGTTGATGTTAGATCCAAAGGACATTGTACAATTAGACTGTGCATAAAGCTTGAGGGACTCACTGTACACTATAGGGGAAAGAAGTTTAGGGGACTTACTTCATTAGATGGGAATCATACTGTATAATTATACTGTAGTTATAAAGTACAATGGAGCATCTAAAAGGAAAAAAGGGTTTATTTTTGGCTGTAATAATGATTTTACACTCTGAAAGCTTTCCATCTCTTTATGATCTTATGCTCCCTACCCCCACCCCCTTTTTTTTTTTTAATAAATCATCCTTCCTCCAACCAGCTGAAAAAATGTAAAGACAACAATGCACTTGCAAGTAATGTACTTGACTGGTTTCTTGTACTGACCCCCCTTCACCCAGTCTGAGTGCTAATGTTCAAAAGTCAGTAAAATGGATGGGTCCTCCAGTGACATGGTGGTGCAGGGTGGTTAGGGGTAAACCCTAATAATGAATGTCTCTTATTTGCTCCCTTTTGGTATGCTAAATATACCATTGAAAGTTTTTTGTTATATCTGTTTGAAAAGGTATTTTTTTGCATTTATCAATTTTCTTGTGAGTTGATAACTTCCTGTGCACAAAGAAGGGTTATGAAGATGATTAAGTAGAGAGGAATTGAGGGGAGGTCTGTTTTTTTGTAATCCATCAGAAATGAAGTAGGCATGTGCTTTGGAACAGCTGTGTTGTCATGTCAAAGAGGAAAGTAGGAGCATACTCTACAGTATTTCTGGTTATTGTTCAGTCCTTGCAGTTTATTTAAATGAATAAAACATGAGGAAACATGCATGTATTCTAGGAATGTACTTAATATTTTTATTTATTTTGCTTTGACATATTCTTTAAATTCATATTTTCCAAAGGATATAACCATTATAACTCTAAAAGGTAAAAGCATTAGTCACAAGGACTAATTGCATAAGACCCATAATTACAGATAAATAGGTACAGTCTGGAGGAAAGAAGGGAAAGGGGGGACATTAATGAAGCCTTTATATACATCAAAGGGGTGAATAAGGTTCTGGTGGGTAGTAATTTCAATATGAAACCTAGATCAAGAACATGACCTCAGACTAGGAGGGAAGTTCAAAACTAATCTTAGAAAGTATTATTTTACCAAAAGAGTACTTGATTCTTGGAATAGACTTCCAGCAGAGGTAAGTGAGTGAGTCAACAGTAAGTGGGTTCAAACATTCCTGGGACAAACAAACATGGATTTATACTCCAATACCCAAAAAGTTAAAAAATATATATATATATCTAAATAAATAAAAATAAAAAAGAAGCAGACTCGATGGACCACTTAGTCTTTTTTTCTGCCTTCACTCTTCTATTTTTCTATGTTTCTAAGATGAAAATGTACAAAAGGCACATACAGTCTCAAAAGCAAAAGACCTAGGTTGCATTGTTTTGGTCATGGCCTCCTCTCACCATTAAAATGATTTGTAATGTGTAAAAAAAAAAAAAAAAAAAAAAACAGTTTTGCAATTGGGTCCTTTCCTTTTTGGTCCAGGTTATTCTGTTTCCAAAGGACGAATTTTGATGACAGTTGATTTCAGTGGGTAATGCCTTCCTTTCCAAGTCTTCCAAAAGATCCCCTGCTTTCTCTCACGTCGCTGCCGTGGTATTGAGTGGAAATATTTACCATTTAGGTTGGATTTGCCACATGTGCTAAACCACCAGCCTCCTGGAACAAAGAGTAATTTACATAGTTTTGCATAATTTTTCTTCAACAAGTAAAATAAAAGTCACCCACACCCTATAGTTTAGATCAGGGGTCTCCAAACCAGGGCTCAAGTCCTGCGGGAACGCATGGGAACGGAGTTCCTGTACTTTTTCCACAACAGGAACTCAGTTCCCGTTAGCAACCGTGTCCTGCAAGAATTTTAAGTATGTAAGCTGTGTGGCAGTTGCTACACCAGCAGCTGCCGACACAGCTTGCAATAGTAAGTGCTGCACACCTGACCATTCAGGCATTGCCAGTAGGGGGCCCCATGACAGCTTCCGCTTCGATCTACCTGTCAATCACAGCTAGCTGACAGGTAGATCAGGTCCCTGCTGCTAAGAGATTGTATTTAGTCAGACCTCTCGTAATGCGCTCCTCCCCGAGCGAGTGTGTTGGAGCCCTGCAGAGTTTGCAGCCCCCCAAGCTAACATACATCTCCTAAGCAGGAACACATCACTATCTCCCCAAGCATTCTGTCCAGATAATGTGCAGTTAAGTTATGACCTTTCCGTTTAACCCTATTCAATGAAAAGTGTAAACTCACCACATAAACACTCTATATACAAAATAACATTCCCCAATAAAGATCAGAACATGATGTTCACATTTGCATGGAAGCACAATTGAATGAATGCTGATTATTCAGAGAATTACTGTATTTATGTTTATTGAGGATTGTTTTTTTTTTTTACTAACAATTAAGCTTCATACGCACAATACGAAAATTGGATGAAAAATACCACTTTTGAAGCGTTTGTGCATATGAGCGTATCATTTTTATTTTTTTTTGGTGGGCGAGTGGATCTTGGGTGGGAGTTCCCACACTTTTTTCCCCAGGACTTGACCCCTGCTCCAAACTGTGGCCCGATGGCCAGATGTGGCCCTTTGCTAGCCTTTATCCAGCTCTTGGAGCACTATTCCTCTCACTGATATGATGCACTATTCCTCCCACAGACACCAAAAGTGGGGCACCATTTCTTCCACGATAACTATGATTAGATACTATTCCTCCTACTATTAGGGGCACTACGCCTACTCCTATTGACCACCAACCCTAAGGCCATATTTATTCTCACTGATGCCGGGCCCGGGACATTTTCTGCCCACGCTGGCCATAATTTGGCCCTCCTAAAGTCTAAAGGACTATATTTGTTTGAAAAGTTTGGAGACCCCTGGTTTAGATTAAAATAGTTTCTCAGACTCTGGGGAGAAATTTTAAATTCATAGCATTTTTCTATGATAAATTTACTCCCAAATGTAAGTTTAAGCACATTGTTATGATCTACTGTACAAAGGTGTCCTTTTATGAAGCAGTGATCAGCAGAGATCCCGAGGATCGCCACTGATCACAGCCTATAAACAGTTTATGAACCAGAGATAATCGGGGGGGGGGAGAAGTGTTTGAACATGTTCTCCCACCGATTATCTCCACACATGGAGAATCCTTATAGAATGACACAGTAACAGCCAGTTTATGAAGCTGCGATCTGAGCGCTTCACTGGTGATCAGTGTCAGAATTCACACTCCCCGATTCACCAACTCAGAGGTGGAAGAGCGGGGAGTGAAGAGGGAATCTCGGGGGATCTGAGGAGGCAAGAGGAAGATAATTAACTTCCTTATGCCTCGTTCAGACCCCCCAAGACAGTAACCATGTCCCCCTGTCATATGTATGTGTATATATATATATAAAATGTGTATATGTATATATATATATATATATATATATATATATATATAATGTGTGTGTATATACATGTATATATAATGTGTGTGTGTGTATACATGTATATATTATGTAGGGGGACTCTTTATTTTATTAACATTCATCACACCATCTGTGTACTGAGCAGTGATAATCTATCACTGCTTAATAAACTGACATCTCGGGTGTTTCTGTGAATTTCTGGTGCTGTAATCTCGTAAAGTCTCACGAGATTCCAGTATCAGGGGCCGTTCTCCAGTGTTGGAAGCATTTGTAGATCGCTCCACTCCTCCAAGCGATCTTCTCCACTTCATAAACTGGCACACAGAAGAAAAAGATCTCCTCTGTGAATGCCGGAGAATAAAGCAGTGAATAGATTTCACTGCTTCATAAAAGGACACCAAAGACTGTTTTAATATTTTTAGAAAACCATGCCATAAGCAAATGTTTTGTGTAAATTATCCTATTTATGGTCTAGAGCCCTACGGACGACATGAGTAAAGATGACATATAGGAACAACACAAAACTCACCAACATGAAATAGACCTGAAAGTGTGCCTTGGTCTACCGTATGGTACACCAAAATAAGGGGGCATACCCTAGATAAAGAATGATAAGAAGTAGTTATGGAATAATGTGGAATGAGTATTCAGTCTGAGGTAAGAATACTTGGAAGTGGCTTTTAAAAGGGGAGGGTGGGTGGGTATCACGCACAGGAAACCGACAAAGACCGGCGGCCTTTGGGCTGCTTAAATACCCTCCGGGCTCCTCCCATAACTTCAGGCCGGTACCCGGCCTTCCAATTTATGGTCTAGAGCCCTACGGACGACATGAGTAAAGATGACATATAGGAACAACACAAAACTCACCAACATGAAATAGACCTGAAAGTGTGCCTTGGTCTACCGTATGGTACACCAAAATAAGGGGGCAAAAACCTTCAGGTAGGGGATAATTATTTATTAAAGGTAATGTCACTGATTAAGACGAGCAAAGGCCTGAGCCATCTCTAACTGTGGGTTAGGAATGTAGCGAGAGAAGCAGGCCGATTTCCGCCGACCCAGTTCCTTGATCACATGGTCCGGAACCCCCTGTCTTGAGGCCGTCGTGGCCGCCCCAATCCGGAATGAATGCCCGGAGTACTGGCTGGGGTCCAACTGAAGATTGCCGAGAAGGACCCGGACATGTTCCACGAACTGCGACGAGTTGAGGGGTTATACCGGAAAGGGTAGAAGCGGACTGGACCCTGGGCGGTCGGATAGCAGTGCCGTCAAGCGGTTTAACACGGCAACTGGGCACCAGTTGTTGTGAGTCCTGTACAGGTGAACATCTACTCCGGAACCTCGCTGCTGAGTTTTTGGATGTCGCCAAGTGAAGGACGTAGTGAACCTGGTGGCGGCAGAGACTACTTCTATGCAAGGCTGGACCGGCTGGGTGGCTGCGAGTGAACTCGCTGACCGTAGAAACCCATAAAACGCCATGTGTATCGCAGCCTGCAGGACGGTGCTGAGGAGGAGACCGAAAGGGGACCTATCCAGGATGTCAGACATTCCCTTGAAGATCTCCCCCGTGGTAGTCAGCCGCTTCGGGCTGACTGGCGGCTGGTGTTTCTGCACTCCCCGTAGTAGAGCCCTCACTGCGTGGCAGGAGAACACCGAAGGCCTCGCGGGGTCTTGAAGCGACAAGTAGTGCGGCACCCCGGCCACGTACTGGCGTATCGTGCTGTGTGACAGTGCTAGGTGAGAATGACAATAAGCGCTGAGTTAAACTTCCCTGGAATGAATGAGCAGTAAACATTGAACTGATGCTGTAGGGACAGCTGGACCAGTCTGCGGAGGAAGGACATGACGGGCCTGGATTTAGGCCTGCCCTTGCTGATGATCTTGGCTGTGGCTTGATTGTCTGTCGTGAAAGCCACAGTCTGTCCAGACCAACGGTGACCCCATAGGTGAGCGGCTGCTACGATGGGGAAGAGCTCAAAGAGGGCTGACGTGGTAGTGAAGCCTGGTGTGGCTAGTAATTGAGGAGGCCAAGGGGCGGCGAACCACAAATGGCCAAAAATGGCGGCGCATCCTGTGGATGTCGCCGCATCGGTCACCACCTGAGGTGACTGCGTGGACACGACTGGGATGAACAGGGACACACCGTTCCAATTACCAAGAAAGTGTTCCCCCATGGCCAGATCTGCCCTGGCTGCCCAAGGGCTACTCTTAGACCCGAAGGTCAAATTGGTCGCGAAACAATATCGCTCCCTCCACTTGATGAGGGGACGAGCGAGTTGAGACTGGGAGCGACGGAAGAATGAGGCGCTGACAGATCATACACCAGACGTTTTTATTTGAAAAAATATTCCCTGTACAAGCTCGATAGGGCTAAGCCTCCAGATGTTAAAGGGAGACTGACTGAACGGGCCTATCAAGAAGTCCCGATCCAACTCCGTCTGCAGAAGGACGTCAATCGCTGGCTCATCTGTTGCTGCTGAGCGTAGGTTCGGACATTCGTGGGTGGAGTGGGGCAGGGTGATGAGCCCGGTATGAAACCCATCGGTGAAACCCCGGATGAGGTAGCTGGCGAGTGACGGAGTGGGGTGTGAGGTCAAGTAAACACCGAGCCAAAGGGCATTGACCCGGCTTAGTCGTGGTTCTTCTGTTTTACCTCACATAGAATCCTGGGGTGCGCCCTCTGGCATAGGGTGCAAACGTGCAAGAGCCGGCACTGGCTGAAGTTGCAGGAGCCGTAATTGAAATTGTTGCAAATGGCGGCTCCCCCAACCATCCGCACCGGACGTCCCAACTTGTCCACCTTTTGCCCTTGCGCCGGGGCCTGCTGAGCCTGGCTCGTGCTGGTAGAGGCCGTGCTAGCTATCGGATGGACAGAGGCTATGTTGGCACACCAGACCGTGGTGTGGGACGCTGACTGACAGACAGCACATAGCGGGGAGCGAAGACCCGCGAAGTGGCGGCAGAACAACTCCGTGTCCACTACGCTCCAGTCCGTTGTCAAATGAAACTGTGAGAATCTGGCTGCGGCTTTGGCCGAGAAGGACCGATGATAATCGTAGAACGCTGAGCCACCGTATTTGTGGCCCAGGTCTACGATCAAATGGAGGTAGAGGTCCAGTTCCTCCCGTCTGCCGGGGGAGGCTGAGCACAGCACGTCCCTAAACATGCCGAAAGCGAGCGTGAACTCGGGCACCGTGAGCTTTCTGTTGAGCCTCGGATCCTTCGCTTTCAAAACCACCGAGACGTCCCCCCAGGTGTAGGCCTTGTTCTCGGCCAAGTCATGGACCGAGATCATGAGTGAGGCCAGGTTAACGTCTCTGCCCTCTAAAATGTCCTTCCTTACGCTGGGTGGCACCAGGTGGGAAGGGTGAACGGTAGTCGTGGCAAGCTCACAACCTGCGACCGGTGCACTGATGGCTGGGACCACCGCAGGGTCCGGAACCGTGGCAGCCGGGCTAGTCTCTAGACGAGACACCCTGTCCTGGACCTCAGCGATTGAGGAAGACAGGGAGGACACGAGGGTGTGTAGCTGAGCGACGGCGGCTGAAATCGATTCCAGAGACGCCTGCTGGCTGCTGGGGCTTGCTGCGGCCGGTGGTGGGAAGAGGAGCCTGAATAGCTCCGCCTTCCTGGCCGCGGCCGAGAAGGGTATCCCTCTGCGTCTCAGCTCGGCGGACAGCCTGGGAATTGTCCATGCCCTAAGGGACTAAGGCAATGAGTTTGAATGTGTCACCTATGATCTACGTACCTGCCATGAGAAAGCAGGAGCCCCTCGTGCCCCTGCTTTTTTTTTTTTTTTTTTTTTTTTTTTTTTGCTGGAACCCTGATCAAGCTGGTGCAGGTGGACCTACTGAATCCGACTGATCTGAGAGAGTGTGAGAGAAAGTACCTATTTAAGAGCCTAACTGCTGCCGTCCAGAGCGACGGAACCCAACGTAGATGATAACAACAGGCGATAGTGACTTAAGTCGACTGCCGAGACCGCTGTGGGATCAAATGACAGATGACAACACTAACGACTGACTTGACATGTTGCCTTAACTGAACGAACTTCCCGTGACAGGGCCCGGCCTGTTCGTACCGTATGGGGGTGCCTGTGAGCCGGACTCTGGAGCACGTACAGGAATGAGGCAACCGTGAAACGAGGCTAACTGCCTGGGTATTGCTGAGGCCGAACTGTGACATCCAGCTGCCACCGGGTCCGACTCCAAGCTCCCTTTTTTTTTTTTTTTTTGTAGAAATGCGGCCGGCCTAGGGCACGCCGGCGCGAATTCGTACAGGCAGGTGACCAATTAACGCCGGGGCGTGGTAAGGTGACACAGAAATGATATAACATGACAAGGACAAGAGTCAAAGTCTCTTTTTTTTTCTGCGACTCCGCCCCTGGCGCATGTATTGAAATGAGGCCGGGCCTAGGGCACGCCGACACGAATTAGTGCGAGGTAGTGACTGCATTCATGCCGGGCGTGGTAAGGTGACAGAAATGCGATACCATGACAGGGGCAAGAATCAGGAATGTACGCAAACCAGTGATGCGATTCCGCCCTTGGCGCATGTATTGAAATGAGGCCGGGCCTAGGGCACGCCGACACGAATTAGTGCAAGGTAGTGACTGCATTCATGCCGGGCGTGGTAAGGTGACAGAAATGAGATACCATGACAGGGGAAAGAATCAGGAATGTACGCAAACCAGTGATGCGATTCCGCCCTTGGCGCATGTATTGAACTGAGGCCGGGCCTAGGGCACGCCGACACGAATTAGTGCGAGGTAGTGACTGCATTCATGCCGGGCGTGGTAAGGTGACAGAAATGATATACCATGACAGGGGCAAGAATCAGGAATGTACGCAACCAGTGATGCGATTCCGCCCTTGGCGCATGTATTGAAATGAGGCCGGCCTGGGGCACGCCGACACGAATTAGTGCGAGGTAGTGACTGCATTCATGCCGGGCGTGGTAAGGTGACAGAAATGATATACCATGACAGGGGCAAGAATCAGGAATGTACGCAACCAGTGATGCGATTCCGCCCTTGGCGCATGTATTGAAATGAGGCCGGCCTGGGGCACGCCGACACGAATTAGTGCGAGGTAGTGACTGCATTCATGCCGGGCGTGGTAAGGTGACAGAAATGATATACCATGACAGGGGCAAGAATCAGGAATGTACGCAACCAGTGATGTGATTCCGCCCTTGGCGCATGTATCGAAATGAGGCCGGGTAGTCGTGCATCTGGATCGCCCCGATCGGAGCATGTATGGATGCGACCGGACCAGGATCGAAGCGATGGCATGAACGCCCTGTTTAACTGATGCGAAATGATTTAGCATGACCGAATGGCCCGATACGTTAGCCATGTTTGAAATGATGAAATGATTGTCATGCTAACACGTGAAATGTTTCGACACGGTCGAAGTAATTCGTACAATTAGTATGCCAACAGTGCTTCGGAATGTGAATAGCGATTTGGAACGCTCGCTGGCGCCACTGATTCGAATAATGGCAGGACATGAACGATGCGTGTGAGTGCGAACGGCACCCGTGCGTGAGTCGTGTTTGAACGATTCGAAGACTGCGTAGCACGACCGCGTAAGGGAACCCTTGAGTGCCGGATGCGGCATCGGTCGGAGTGTTTCGTGGCGGGCGGCCCTGAATGTGCGTGCCGCTAGATGGCTCCCGATCGTGTACAACCAAAAACGTGCGAGTAAGTGTTTAGTTTTCGAGACAAGCAGCGCGTGGTTCGTGAGCTACGCAGACCACAGTTTAGTGACATGATAAGCAGTGCATGAGAACGTAAAAACATGGGAGCCGAAGCCCTACCTGCGACAGCCGAACCAGACTCTTTGAACGAACTGCGACTCGGCGACACGAGTGCGACACGAAGGGACAACACGACTTACGAACACGGAACGCGGGACTGCAACAAGAGGAGACGGACAGACGAAAACGGAGCTCACGAACCGGCACCAACAGCGCTTGTCTCGAACGAGTCGGTCCTAGATGTCTGACGTATCAGATATCACGCACAGGAAACCGACAAAGACCGGCGGCCTTTGGGCTGCTTAAATACCCTCCGGGCTCCTCCCATAACTTCAGGCCGGTACCCGGCCTTCCAATTAGTCATGCTCCAGTATATCTGCGTGACAAAATTCTAACTTGCATCATAGTTGGTATCAAAGTAAAGGATTGACACAATTGATTACCTATACACTCTAATGGTCAGTTCAGTTTCAAATATGATATCTGATATGTTTAAGACAATTACTTTTTTCCAGCTTTCATAAATCAGCCTCTGTGTAGCATAAAATCTTTTTATGGAACCAATATAATCACAATACATTGTTGGGGTAAGATTTATAATGATATAATTCAGCATTTTACAAAGTTTATTGTATACTAAAATACTGTGCATTATTAAAAATATATTAAAAGTTTTCTGTGTAGAGCCTGTTTTTGTTTTTTGGTTCTTTTTGGAGCACACATGCTAAACACATCACAAGTTATTGCAGAAAACACACAGTACTTTTGGACTTTTATACTTAAGCCTCATACACACTACTAGTTTTTTTTCATTCAACCTGCTGGCTTGAACGAAACAAAACTAACAGCTCAGGTCAGAGCCGCTTTACTAACAATCCGATTACAGCGATCTCCTCTACTGTTGCTATTGTGTTCTGACAGGGAGGTGGCAAGAACACTCTGGTCAGTGCTCTCAGCCAATGGCTGAGAACACTGACCTGGAGCCAGTCAGCAAACCCTTTCATGAACCTTCGACAGAAGCCAGGGACCGAATGTCGGACGGTTTCTATTGAACTGGTCGTTGCCGCCTGACATTCGGCCCATGTGTACTAGGCTTTAATCTAAATAAATAAGGATTGGGACACTGTTATTAATAAGGAAGTAAACACTGCCTCTTTTTTTGTGACCTGCAAAGTAAAGGCATAATGTGCTAGTATGCATCGCATACTAGCACATTATGTGAAACTTTCCTGAAAACAAAGCCCTCATTGTCCCCGCTGGAGACGGCATCCATCTTTGACCATCTTTCTTCAGGGTCTGCGGCTGTGTGACTGGTCAGAGCCACGTGACGTCACTCCTGTGCAT
>CM053026.1:422579413-422601062 GCA_028564925.1 Lithobates sylvaticus | reverse complement strand
ATATTGGCCCCATAAAGAATGAGGAAGGACATCTGGTTACAAAGGATGGGGAGATGGCGAAGGTATTGGATTTTTTCTTCTCCTCAGTCTTCACGAGGGAATCGGTGGGGCTTCAGTAACCAAAACTGCAGGGTTTATCCTCATGACACATCACAGGAAGCACCTTCATGGTTAACAGAGGACAGAATTAAAATTAGACTTGGGAAACTTAACATTAATAAATCACCGGTAAACAGATGGCTTGCACCCGAGGGTACTTAGGGAACTCGGTCAAGTAATTGCCAGACCATTGTTCCTAATTTTTAATGACAGTCTACTGACTGGAATGGTACCAGCTGATTGGAGAAAAGTCAATGTAGCACCAATATTTAAAAAGGGCCAAAAATACATCCCTGGGAATTACAGACCAGTTAGCCTAACATCAATAGTATGTAAACTCTTGGAGGGGATGATAAGGGACTATATACAAGATTTTAGTAATGATAACGGTATCATTAGCAGTAATCAGCATGGATTCATGAATAATCGTTCTTGCCAAACCAATCTACTAACCTTCTATGAGGAGGTGAGTTGCCAGCTAGATAAAGGAAGGCTCGTAGATGTGGTGTATCTGGATTTTGCAAAAGCATTTGACACAGTTCCCCATAAACATTTACTGTACAAAATAAGGTCCGTTTGCATGGACCATAGGGTAAGTACATGGATTGAAAACTGGCTACAAGGACGAGTTCAGAGGGTGGTGATAAATGGGGAGTACTCGAAATGGTCAGGGGTGGGTAGTGGGGTCCCCCAGGGTTCTGTGCTGGGACCAATCCTATTTAATTTATTCATAAAGGACCTGGAGGATGGGGTAAACCAGTTCAATCTTTGTATTTGCGGACAATACTAAGCTAAGTAGGGCAATAACTTCTCTGCAGGATGTGGAAACCTTGCAAAAAGATCTGAACAAATTAATGGGGTGGGCAACTACATGGTAAATGAGGTTCAATGTAGAAAAATGTAAAATAATGCATTTGGGTGGCAAAAATATGAATGCAATCTATACACTGGGGGGGGGGGACCTAGCTGCTGCTGCTAACAAAGCAACCAGAATACTGGCATGTATTAAAAAGGGGATCAACTCCAGAGATAAAACGATAATTCTCCCGCTCTATAAGACTCTGGTCCAGCCGCGCCTGGAGTATGCTACCCAGTTCTGGGCACCAGTCCTCAGGAAGGATGTACTGAAACTGGAGCGAGTACAAAGAAGGGCAACAAAGCTAATAAAGGGTCTGGAGGATATTAGTTATGAGGAAAGGTTGCGAGTACTGAACTTATTCTCTTTGGAGAAGAGACGCTTGAGAGGGGATAGGATTTCAATATACAAATACCATACTGGTGACCCCACAATAGGGATAAAACTTTTTCGCAAAAGGGAGTTTAACAATTTTAAACAAGTTTAAAATTAGAAGAAAAGAGGTTTAACCTTAAACTACATAGAGGGTTCTTTACTGTAAGAGCGGCAAGGATGTGGAATTCCCTTTCACAGGCGGTGGTCTTAGCGGGGGGCATTGATAGTTTCAAGAAACTATTGGTTAAGCACCTGAACGACCGCAACATGCAGGGATATATAATGTAATACTGACATATAATCACACACATAGGTTGGACTTACCGTATTTATCGGCGTATAACACGCACTTTTTCCCCCCTTAAAATCGGGGGAAAGTCGTGGGTGCGTGTTATACGCCGATACCCCAAAAAAAAAGTGGCCAAAAAATTAAAACGGCGCCGAAAAACAGCGGCCGCCGCAGAAAAAAAACGAGCGCCGCCGGAAAAAAACGAGCGCCGCCGAAAAAGACCGATCTGTCTGTTCCGCTCTGCTCGCAGTCCCGCCTCCCTGCGCTTGCTTCCGAAACAGCAGGGAGGCGGGACTGCGAGTGGAGCCGGAAAAGCCAGAGCCGTCTGTTCCGCTTTGCTCGCAGTCCCGCCTCCCTGCGTTCGCTTCCGAAACAGCAGGGAGGCGGGACTGAGAGCAGGAGCCGAACAGACGGCTCGGGCTTTTCCGCCGACGCTCGTTTTTTTTCGGCCACGCGGTCTTTCTAGGCGGCAATTTCAAATGCGCAAAAGATGGAAATGACGCTGACAAGCTGCAGATCACACTGGGCAAGCTGCACATCACACTGGGCAAGCTGCACATCACACTGGGCAAGCTGCACATCACACTGGGCAAAGCTGCAAATGATGCTGACAAGCTGCAAATGATGCTGACAAGCTGCAAATGACGCTGACAAGCTGCAAATGACGCTGACAAGCTGCAATGACGCTGGGCAAGCTGCAAATCACTCTGGGCAAAGCTGCAAATGACGCTGGGCAAGCTGCAAATGACGCTTAAATGTAAGTGTTTTTTTTCCCTAAACTTCCCTCCTAAAACTTTTTTTCCTTAAAATGCCCTCCTAAACTTGGGGTGCGTGTTATACGCCGGTGCGTGTTATACGCCGATAAATACGGTATGTCTGTTTTCAACCTCACCTACTATGTAACTATGTAGATATACTAGAACTAGACCATACTAGATATACTAGAACTAGACCATACTAGATATACTAGAACTAGACCATACTAGATATACTAGTACTAGACCATGCCAGATATACTAGAACTAGACCATACTAGATATACTACCAAACTAGATAATGATCATATACTAGACCATAACCGATATACTAGAACTAGACCACACAAGGTATGCTACCATACTAGATAATAATCATATATTAGACCATACCAGACATACTAGAACTAGACCATTCTAGATATACTACCATGCTAGATAATCATATACTAGACCATACTAGATATACTAGACCATACTAGATAATCATATACTAGACCATACCAGATATACTAGAACTAAATATACTAGACCATACCAGATATACTACCATACTAAATAATCGTATACTAGACCATACCAGATATACTAGACCATGGGTCCTCAAACTACGGCCCTCCAGCTGTTGTGGAACTACATTTCCCATGAGGCATTGTAAAACTCTGACATTCACAGACATGACTAGGCATGATGGGAATTGTAGTTGCTGAATAGCTGGAGGGCCGTAGTTTGAGGATCCCTGTACTAGACCATACTAGATAATCATATGCTAGACTATACCAGATATACTAGAACTAGACCATACTAGATATACAACCGTGGGGGCGTGGCTTGGACTTCCATGTGAGCGGACGTGTCTCACATCAGCTCCTGCATCCTGAGCCGATCAATCCTGCCGTGAGCCCACAACACCGCCGCAATAGACAGGACACTACGCTCCCGGAGCGGAGCTACCCCTGCCGCCACACCTGGCCGATTATCGGCGAAGAAAAACGGGATGTCCAAGCCCAAAGCGGAGGCTCCTCGTGGAGGAGGCCCGATCCAAAATGGCGGCTCCCCGCTCCAACAACGCGCGGGCCGCGAGTCCTATGCCTCAGCAGCGGCGAAATTAGCACAATACACGCACGACCCGGGCAGGCCAAAGAGAGGACAGCCTAATGCAGCCCAGGATGCTGCTAAAACTTGCAAGACCAGCGCGCCTGTGAAATCACCCCAAGGGACCTACCATACACAGGAGGAAATGGCGCCGGAAGCCTCGTGGAACACAGTGAGTACCCCTGCAGCCCCTCTCCCTCGCCATGATACAGCCAACCCCACAGCTGCAGATAACACTGAGCCCTCACTGCAGGATATCCTCACAGCAGTCCATTCTTATGGGAATTCATTAACTGAACTATCTGTGGAGGTCAGGAGCATGAAGGAGGGCTTGCTACATATAAGACAGGATATGCAGAAGATCAGGGAGAGGGCGACTGCCTTAGAGGGAAGAGTGAGCACCATTGAGGACGATCTGTCCCCCCTTATCCAAGAAATGCATAGCACCTCTGCTAGAGCAGATGAGACATCCGCAAGAGTCGAGGACATGGAAAACAGACTGAGAAGGTCTAACCTGCGTATAGTCGGCATGCCCGAAAAGTCTGAAGGAAAGAACCCCACTGATTTTATTGAGACATGGCTAACAGACACCTTTGGGAAGAATAATCTTACTCTATTTTTTTCAGTTGAAAGAGCCCATAGAGTGCCATCTAGACCACCGCCACCAGGGGGCCACGATAGACCATTTCTTTTGAAACTACTGCATTACAAAGATAGGGATATCATACTTCGCATGGCTAGACAAAAAGCTGACATGGAAATACAGGGGGCCAAGATATCAATCTATCCTGACTTCTCAGCAGCGGTGCAAAAACAGCGCGCGAGGTTCACTGAGGTGAAAAAGAGGATGAGAGCCATCCCGCTGATATACTCTATGTTATATCCGGCCAAGCTACGTGTGATTGCGGATGGCACAGCACACTTTTTTGAAAGTCCCAACATGGCTGCAAACTGGCTGGACCGACATGAAAGACAGCTAAGGGGAGCTGCACGGGAACAAGCATAAGGACACCAAAAGCCAAGATATGACAGTGCCTTAAAATCTTTCTTGCTCACAACACACCTACAAGGAAAGGAGCCTTAGAAGAGACATTAAAACCCTAATTACCTTTATTCTAATTCTTGGCTACCACCTGTGCCTTGAAGTTAGAGTCATAGGGCCCCAGCCCTCACAGTTTACCCCCAATTGGCCCCGAGGGGCAAGCATGGAAGACTGTCACCGTGACCACCCGTGCTCAGGATTGTTTTGCCTTCACTGGTTGTTGGCAATCTGTTGCTGTTTTTTGTCTTTGTTCTTCTTTTTTTTTTTTTCTTTTTTTGTTCTTGGCACAGAATCTGAATATTTTCTGCAACCGTTGGAAGTTCTACATTCCTGCAGACAACCACCATTCTTCGCGTCTTCTCACCTCTACATGCTTCGATTTGAAAAAGACTGGACTCGCTTGGGACTGCTCTCTCTACCCTCTAATGACTCAGGTATCGGGGGCTATTGGGAGTGGTACACGCAAAACCAGAAAATGCCTAGACTGACGGATATCAGTTTTGTATTACTATACCACTGCCCCAATGAGTAATAGATGTGACACAATCTTGTCCTGGAACACCAGGGGAGTACACGACCCCACAAAGAGAACTGCACTCTTTACTTTCTTTTCACAGAAAAAACCCAGTGTGATATGTCTCCAGGAATCTCACCTAACGAGTGACACTACCCATTTACTGCACATGTCCAAATACCCAGTTCAATACCACTCGGTGTACACTAGGTATTCCAGAGGTGTCAGTATTCTATTTGCTAGATCCACTGCATTCGTGGAACAAGATGTACAAATTGATAAAGAGGGAAGATTTATTTTTCTACTGGGCACTTGGGAAAAGTTAACATGTATTATTGCCAATGTGTATGTACCCCCTCCTTTTACACTTACAGTGCTACAATGCCTGGCGAGATTTATAGCCAAGCACCCGCAGGTACCAATATTGGTCATGGGAGACTTTAATAGCCCTCTGGACATCTCACTCGATGTGCTCAAAAAACTCTGCCCTCAGGGCCCTAGGACACAGACTCCCTTAGCCAAGTTCCTATTAGAACTCGGACTAACGGACCTATGGAGGTGCAAGGCCCCTCTTAAAGCACAATTCTCGTGTCATTCCCTGACGCACTCCAGTTTATCCCGAATAGATCTGGCCCTGGGTAACGATTTGATCCACCCCTATGAACCAGAGGTAGAATATTTACCCAGGGGGTTGTCGGACCACTCACCGGTGCAGCTGAGCCTGAATCTACACAAAACCTGTCTGCCCACTCATTGGAAGCTCAATCCTTTTTGGATTCAATTATTTCCTGACTCAGAGAACATGCAATCTCAACTTCAATCCTTCCTAGAAACCAATAGGCACTCTGCTGCATCGGGGGTGGTCTGGGACACCCTCAAAGCTTTTGTTAGGGGGATGTGCATTAGGGAGGTGAGTGGCATTAAAACTAAAAATAAACAGTGGGCAGAAGACGCTGATAGGGCAGTAAAAAGGACAGAGGCACTGTATATAGGCACGCCAACCCCGGAGAATGAGAGACAGTGGAGGGATGCACAAAAGGTATACCGCACAATACACCTACAACAAGCTGACAACAAAAGATTCTTTAGGTCCCAAACATACTTTGAAGAGGGCGAGAAGACAGGACACATGTTAGCCATGCTAGCCAGAGCACAACAACCCCCACAGTTGATTCACAACATCACCACGTCGAGGAAAGAGACTGTCACAGACACACCTTCTATTCTGGAGGAGTTTCGGTCCTTCTATAAGGATCTATATACATCTAAGGTGAACTACCCCACGGATGAGCTGACTCGGTTCCTGGAATCGGTAGCCTTACCCCAGCTCCAAGACGCAGACAAAAGCCTTCTCAATGGCCCCATTACTTTAGAGGAACTGCAAATTGCCCTAGCCACCTTCCCAAATTCCAAAGCCCCGGGAAACGACGGTTTACCAATAGAGCTATACAAGCACTTTGGAGGAATACTCTTACCAGAGCTACTCCATACCCTTACAGAAGCCCTCAAAGCAGACTCCCTACCTAAATCCATGTATGAAGCAGTAGTCGTAGTAATCTTAAAACCAGGGAAAAAACCAGACATGCCAGAATCGTATAGGCCCATATCTTTATTAAATACAGACCTAAAACTCCTTACTAAAACCATAGCAATGCGACTAGCTAAAGTGATATCCAAACTGGTACACCCGGACCAGTCCGGGTTCATACCTAATAGGTCAACAGCGAATAACCTGCGCCGCCTTTACCTCAATATGCAAGTCCCCACTGATAATCAGGGTCACAGAGCAATCCTATCACTTGACGCCGCCAAGGCGTTTGATAGCGTTGAATGGGACTACCTGTGGCGAGTGCTGGAAAAACTTAACTTGGGGGATTACATTATCTCCTGGATTAAGTTGTTATACAAAGAACCTAAGGCATGCATTAGGATTAATAACACGCTCTCCTCCTCCTTTCCCCTGTATAGGGGTACTAGACAGGGTTGCCCCCTGTCACCACTATTGTTCGCCCTTGCCATCGAGCCTCTAGCCGCAGCCATCAGGGGGAACCCGGACATAAATGGTTTCAAACGAGGGGAGTCGGAAGACAAAGTGGCACTATATGCCGATGATGCACTTCTATTTTTGGGAGATACTTCTGCTTCCCTCGTTAACTTAATGAATCTGATACACACGTTCGGAAAGTTTTCCGGATTCACCATAAACTGGGACAAATCTACTATACTACCCCTAGACCCAATAACCGAACCTCTGCCTCAGGTGGCGGACCAAATTAAAATAGTAGAGAAGTTTAAATACCTGGGCATAAATATCCACCCTAACCTAAGCCAATATGTAAAATTGAATATAGAACCTCTACTCAAAAAATTTCAGGAAAAAACGACCAGCTGGATTAGGCTGCCACTATCGGTAGTAGGCCGATGCAACCTAATAAAGATGGTCTGGAACCCACAGATACTATATGCTTTACATAACGCCCCTATCTGGATCCCCATTCATGTGTTTAAAAAATGCAACACCATATATCGTACTCTGATCTGGAGAAAACAAACTCCAAGAATCAAACTGGAAACGTTGCAAGAACCCAAGGACTCGGGAGGCCTGGCAGTGCCTAATCCATTCTACTATTTCGTAGCGGCTCAGCTGCAACATTTAACTGGTTGGCTATACCCCGAACCTAAGGATCCCATTAGAAATATTATTTTGACTCAACTGTCTTGCGAAGAGATAGTGGAATGCATAGAGGCGGGTGAAATGGGGATCCAGAGCCAATACCCCACATTTAAATTGATAGACAGAATATGGAACAAGGCCAAACAACACATGCAATACACAGGTTATTCAAACTGGTCGCGTATATGGCACAATTGTGGCTTTCCAGAGTTGAATAAGCTACAGATGTTCCACAACTGGGCGAGAAATGGTGTTAGGTACATTCCTCAACTGTACTGCGGCGGGGTACTTAGGGACTTTCAATCCCTAAGAACCGAATTTAATCTACAAAACACCTCCTTTTACCAATATCTCCAACTCAGACATGCAATAACAGCCCAAGCAGCGTCAGGAGACTGGAAATTGACTAAGATGGGTATACTTACCCAGCTGGTCACCTCCTCGTCCCGGAAGGGACAGATCTCCTCTATTTACAACTCCCTCCTATGTCAGATATCCAAGGCAATGTCCCTAAAATGCAGGACTGACTGGGGTGAGGACTTAGGACATGTCACGGACGAGGAATGGAACACTATACTGGACAATATCCCCAAGGTGTCACTTTCCTCATCCCAAAAACTCACTCAACTGTTCATTACACATAGAACATACCGCACGCCTGAGAAACTTCATAAATGGAATAGGAGAGACTCCCCACTTTGCCCTCGCTGTCTAGTCAATACCGGTACACTAGTACACATGCTATGGCGATGCCCGAAACTTCAGAGATACTGGGCGACAGTGATAAGTACCATCAACAATTTATGGAATCTCAAGCTACAGGTTCCTGCCGTGAGCCCACAACACCGCCGCAATAGACAGGACACTACGCTCCCGGAGCGGAGCTACCCCTGCCGCCACACCTGGCCGATTATCGGCGAAGAAAAACGGGATGTCCAAGCCCAAAGCGGAGGCTCCTCGTGGAGGAGGCCCGATCCAAAATGGCGGCTCCCCGCTCCAACAACGCGCGGGCCGCGAGTCCTATGCCTCAGCAGCGGCGAAATTAGCACAATACACGCACGACCCGGGCAGCCCAAAGAGAGGACAGCCTAATGCAGCCCAGGATGCTGCTAAAACTTGCAAGACCAGCGCGCCTGTGAAATCACCCCAAGGGACCTACCATACACAGGAGGAAATGGCGCCGGAAGCCTCGTGGAACACAGTGAGTACCCCTGCAGCCCCTCTCCCTCGCCATGATACAGCCAACCCCACAGCTGCAGATAACACTGAGCCCTCACTGCAGGATATCCTCACAGCAGTCCATTCTTATGGGAATTCATTAACTGAACTATCTGTGGAGGTCAGGAGCATGAAGGAGGGCTTGCTACATATAAGACAGGATATGCAGAAGATCAGGGAGAGGGCGACTGCCTTAGAGGGAAGAGTGAGCACCATTGAGGACGATCTGTCCCCCCTTATCCAAGAAATGCATAGCACCTCTGCTAGAGCAGATGAGACATCCGCAAGAGTCGAGGACATGGAAAACAGACTGAGAAGGTCTAACCTGCGTATAGTCGGCATGCCCGAAAAGTCTGAAGGAAAGAACCCCACTGATTTTATTGAGACATGGCTAACAGACACCTTTGGGAAGAATAATCTTACTCTATTTTTTTCAGTTGAAAGAGCCCATAGAGTGCCATCTAGACCACCGCCACCAGGGGGCCACGATAGACCATTTCTTTTGAAACTACTGCATTACAAAGATAGGGATATCATACTTCGCATGGCTAGACAAAAAGCTGACATGGAAATACAGGGGGCCAAGATATCAATCTATCCTGACTTCTCAGCAGCGGTGCAAAAACAGCGCGCGAGGTTCACTGAGGTGAAAAAGAGGATGAGAGCCATCCCGCTGATATACTCTATGTTATATCCGGCCAAGCTACGTGTGATTGCGGATGGCACAGCACACTTTTTTGAAAGTCCCAACATGGCTGCAAACTGGCTGGACCGACATGAAAGACAGCTAAGGGGAGCTGCACGGGAACAAGCATAAGGACACCAAAAGCCAAGATATGACAGTGCCTTAAAATCTTTCTTGCTCACAACACACCTACAAGGAAAGGAGCCTTAGAAGAGACATTAAAACCCTAATTACCTTTATTCTAATTCTTGGCTACCACCTGTGCCTTGAAGTTAGAGTCATAGGGCCCCAGCCCTCACAGTTTACCCCCAATTGGCCCCGAGGGGCAAGCATGGAAGACTGTCACCGTGACCACCCGTGCTCAGGATTGTTTTGCCTTCACTGGTTGTTGGCAATCTGTTGCTGTTTTTTGTCTTTGTTCTTCTTTTTTTTTTCTTTTCTTTTTTTGTTCTTGGCACAGAATCTGAATATTTTCTGCAACCGTTGGAAGTTCTACATTCCTGCAGACAACCACCATTCTTCGCGTCTTCTCACCTCTACATGCTTCGATTTGAAAAAGACTGGACTCGCTTGGGACTGCTCTCTCTACCCTCTAATGACTCAGGTATCGGGGGCTATTGGGAGTGGTACACGCAAAACCAGAAAATGCCTAGACTGACGGATATCAGTTTTGTATTACTATACCACTGCCCCAATGAGTAATAGATGTGACACAATCTTGTCCTGGAACACCAGGGGAGTACACGACCCCACAAAGAGAACTGCACTCTTTACTTTCTTTTCACAGAAAAAACCCAGTGTGATATGTCTCCAGGAATCTCACCTAACGAGTGACACTACCCATTTACTGCACATGTCCAAATACCCAGTTCAATACCACTCGGTGTACACTAGGTATTCCAGAGGTGTCAGTATTCTATTTGCTAGATCCACTGCATTCGTGGAACAAGATGTACAAATTGATAAAGAGGGAAGATTTATTTTTCTACTGGGCACTTGGGAAAAGTTAACATGTATTATTGCCAATGTGTATGTACCCCCTCCTTTTACACTTACAGTGCTACAATGCCTGGCGAGATTTATAGCCAAGCACCCGCAGGTACCAATATTGGTCATGGGAGACTTTAATAGCCCTCTGGACATCTCACTCGATGTGCTCAAAAAACTCTGCCCTCAGGGCCCTAGGACACAGACTCCCTTAGCCAAGTTCCTATTAGAACTCGGACTAACGGACCTATGGAGGTGCAAGGCCCCTCTTAAAGCACAATTCTCGTGTCATTCCCTGACGCACTCCAGTTTATCCCGAATAGATCTGGCCCTGGGTAACGATTTGATCCACCCCTATGAACCAGAGGTAGAATATTTACCCAGGGGGTTGTCGGACCACTCACCGGTGCAGCTGAGCCTGAATCTACACAAAACCTGTCTGCCCACTCATTGGAAGCTCAATCCTTTTTGGATTCAATTATTTCCTGACTCAGAGAACATGCAATCTCAACTTCAATCCTTCCTAGAAACCAATAGGCACTCTGCTGCATCGGGGGTGGTCTGGGACACCCTCAAAGCTTTTGTTAGGGGGATGTGCATTAGGGAGGTGAGTGGCATTAAAACTAAAAATAAACAGTGGGCAGAAGACGCTGATAGGGCAGTAAAAAGGACAGAGGCACTGTATATAGGCACGCCAACCCCGGAGAATGAGAGACAGTGGAGGGATGCACAAAAGGTATACCGCACAATACACCTACAACAAGCTGACAACAAAAGATTCTTTAGGTCCCAAACATACTTTGAAGAGGGCGAGAAGACAGGACACATGTTAGCCATGCTAGCCAGAGCACAACAACCCCCACAGTTGATTCACAACATCACCACGTCGAGGAAAGAGACTGTCACAGACACACCTTCTATTCTGGAGGAGTTTCGGTCCTTCTATAAGGATCTATATACATCTAAGGTGAACTACCCCACGGATGAGCTGACTCGGTTCCTGGAATCGGTAGCCTTACCCCAGCTCCAAGACGCAGACAAAAGCCTTCTCAATGGCCCCATTACTTTAGAGGAACTGCAAATTGCCCTAGCCACCTTCCCAAATTCCAAAGCCCCGGGAAACGACGGTTTACCAATAGAGCTATACAAGCACTTTGGAGGAATACTCTTACCAGAGCTACTCCATACCCTTACAGAAGCCCTCAAAGCAGACTCCCTACCTAAATCCATGTATGAAGCAGTAGTCGTAGTAATCTTAAAACCAGGGAAAAAAACAGACATGCCAGAATCGTATAGGCCCATATCTTTATTAAATACAGACCTAAAACTCCTTACTAAAACCATAGCAATGCGACTAGCTAAAGTGATATCCAAACTGGTACACCCGGACCAGTCCGGGTTCATACCTAATAGGTCAACAGCGAATAACCTGCGCCGCCTTTACCTCAATATGCAAGTCCCCACTGATAATCAGGGTCACAGAGCAATCCTATCACTTGACGCCGCCAAGGCGTTTGATAGCGTTGAATGGGACTACCTGTGGCGAGTGCTGGAAAAACTTAACTTGGGGGATTACATTATCTCCTGGATTAAGTTGTTATACAAAGAACCTAAGGCATGCATTAGGATTAATAACACGCTCTCCTCCTCCTTTCCCCTGTATAGGGGTACTAGACAGGGTTGCCCCCTGTCACCACTATTGTTCGCCCTTGCCATCGAGCCTCTAGCCGCAGCCATCAGGGGGAACCCGGACATAAATGGTTTCAAACGAGGGGAGTCGGAAGACAAAGTGGCACTATATGCCGATGATGCACTTCTATTTTTGGGAGATACTTCTGCTTCCCTCGTTAACTTAATGAATCTGATACACACGTTCGGAAAGTTTTCCGGATTCACCATAAACTGGGACAAATCTACTATACTACCCCTAGACCCAATAACCGAACCTCTGCCTCAGGTGGCGGACCAAATTAAAATAGTAGAGAAGTTTAAATACCTGGGCATAAATATCCACCCTAACCTAAGCCAATATGTAAAATTGAATATAGAACCTCTACTCAAAAAATTTCAGGAAAAAACGACCAGCTGGATTAGGCTGCCACTATCGGTAGTAGGCCGATGCAACCTAATAAAGATGGTCTGGAACCCACAGATACTATATGCTTTACATAACGCCCCTATCTGGATCCCCATTCATGTGTTTAAAAAAATGCAACACCATATATCGTACTCTGATCTGGAGAAAACAAACTCCAAGAATCAAACTGGAAACGTTGCAAGAACCCAAGGACTCGGGAGGCCTGGCAGTGCCTAATCCATTCTACTATTTCGTAGCGGCTCAGCTGCAACATTTAACTGGTTGGCTATACCCCGAACCTAAGGATCCCATTAGAAATATTATTTTGACTTTCAATCCCTAAGAACCGAATTTAATCTACAAAACACCTCCTTTTACCAATATCTCCAACTCAGACATGCAATAACAGCCCAAGCAGCGTCAGGAGACTGGAAATTGACTAAGATGGGTATACTTACCCAGCTGGTCACCTCCTCGTCCCGGAAGGGACAGATCTCCTCTATTTACAACTCCCTCCTATGTCAGATATCCAAGGCAATGTCCCTAAAATGCAGGACTGACTGGGGTGAGGACTTAGGACATGTCACGGACGAGGAATGGAACACTATACTGGACAATATCCCCAAGGTGTCACTTTCCTCATCCCAAAAACTCACTCAACTGTTCATTACACATAGAACATACCGCACGCCTGAGAAACTTCATAAATGGAATAGGAGAGACTCCCCACTTTGCCCTCGCTGTCTAGTCAATACCGGTACACTAGTACACATGCTATGGCGATGCCCGAAACTTCAGAGATACTGGGCGACAGTGATAAGTACCATCAACAATTTATGGAATCTCAAGCTACAGGTTGACCCTAAACTATGTTTACTAGGCTGGATAGACGAGGAACAATATACCCCTCATACATATATAGCAATATTGAGAATGTTATTTCTGGCTAGAAAACTCATAGCTAGGAAATGGCTATCGGCGACTGCACCTACTTTGGCTGAGTGGATGAAGTCGGTGAACGATTCTCTCATTAGGGAACAACTCACATATAAACATAGAGGTAGCCCTAACAAATTTGAAAACATCTGGGACCCCTGGCTGGACTCACCTGGACTGGCACCTCTGAGGCTAGTCCAGAATAGAATTCTAGGAGGGAGGACAACCACTAACAATATATTACCCTAGCGAGGCAGTGATACGCTACGAAATGATAGAAGAGGCCTGGGAGGGAGGGAGAGTAAAATGTATAAAATTATAGCCCTGCAGAGACTGAAGTAGACACTGTCTAAAAATGTGCGTTATTTCAACGGTTTAGAGACATACTGCCGCACCCGGCTCCCTATAGATCACGGTATAGCTGAGGGAGCACATCAGAACTGTGTCTACGACACTGGGTTGCACTGTGACGGAACGTCCCTACACTCCTCTTGAGTGCGTTCGTCATATATCACTTCCTTCAAGTCTGGATATAGGTATAAGATATTCCAACCGCTCCCAAGCACCAAACGAGACAACACTTGCTTGGTGCCAACATGGACTGATCTTTATTTGACATGTCACACAATTTTATAGAGCCAGATGACTAAGACCTAACTTAATTAGCATGAGCTAATTACCTTAATCAACACTGGACTCCTTCATTCAATTGCAGGGTTAATTAGCACATACAACAATAGGTGAAATATTCTTTAGAATTACACAAGGCAACAGACAGGCTGTCTGGAGTTGACGACATTAGCATCTGACAGTGTGTGGAATACACCTTACAAGCCAGACCAGCCTCATTTACACAATAGACAGGTGGCTTGAGTTCATGACATTGAATGGGACACAAGGTGTCAGATGCTAGTCTATTTCTAATGCCAAATGCATATACAGAGAGTGTATTTTGGGGGGCCCGTGATCAGCTGGCAGGAGGCTAGCATGTAGTCCTCTCAAAAAGCCCATGTCCCGGCTAGGTCTGTCACATTTCTCCCCTTTCGGCAGGAGACTAACACAGGAGGAGACCCCAGACGGGTTGACTCCGAAGTTAGTCCATAGTTCCAGTCCTCTAATGCCTGTACCCACACAGTACCCCAAACAAATTGTTTCAAACAGAGTATTACTCACCCAGCCAACCTCTGCCTCTCTCATAGAACATATCTGCCGCTGGGGAGAGGCCTGGACTGGCCCTCCTCCCTGGAGTCTTTTCAGCCGCTGGAGAGAAGACAGGGTGACTGGGCTCAGTCTGTCATGCTGTTGGGCATATGGGCCTACTGCCCAGCATCCCTGGGGTATACAGGTGGAGACTGAATTCCCATCCACCTTTACAGGAAATCTGTCCTGTGTCAGTTGAGGGCAGAGGCCAGCAGCGCTCTGTTCCGTTGCCAGCAGTTCAGCTGGGCGTAGGAGCTTCCCTACATCATCTGCTCCAGCTAACTGTTGGGGAGAGAGGCCGACTGCCCCAGCTCCCTGGAACTCCGCAGCTGTTACCGGTGCTGGGCAGAGGTTGGTAGCACTCTGCCCGGTTGCCAGCACTTCTGCTGGTTTTCTGTTAGTGGAGACCACAGGCCCATCCACTGACACCAGATCAAGCTGCAGATGTGAAGTGCAGATTGCATTCTCTCCTTGGGTCCTGAGCTGCTGCTCGGGAGTGACCACCACCTCCTCACCCTGGGCCTCCAGAACTGCCACAGGTATGGGACAGAAGTCTTGGACCCTCTGTTCAGTGACCAGAGCTTCAGCTGGGGAAGTTCCTTGCAACTCCATGGATACTGGCGTTGGTGCTGGGTAGAGCACAGTGAAGTTCGGCCCTAATACCAGCTCTTCTGCTGGAGGCTCATCAGGTTGTTTTTCCTCAGCAGAAAAGTCTATCAAATCCCCAGTCTCTGCAACTGGTGTCTGGGGATATAGGTTCACCATCTCCTGTCCATGGAACCCAGAAGATGCTATCAGTGCTGAGCAGAGGTTGGCCGAGCTCTGGCCGGTTGTCAGCACTTCAGCTTTGGGGATGGCAATTTCCAGATTTTCCACTGCCGATTCTCTGGCATGCTGCTGGACAGGCACCTTCCTCCATCCAAGATCATCCCATGCAGAAACAGGATCATCAAGGTCAGTCAGCACTTGCTGCATCCGCCATAAGACCTCCGCGTTCATAGCTGCAGGGGCAGGTTGGCAAAGCACACTGTTACTCTGCCACATTGCTGACTCTTCAGCCAGGATTTCAGAGTTGTCCACTGGTAGTTCCGTATAGTCCCAGGCAAAGGGAGCCCAGCCCTGGCACTGAGCAGAGTCTAGGAGACGTCTGTAGGCCATCTCCAGCTCCCATTCCTGATCGGCCAGAAACTCCAAATCTTCCAGTGCCCAGTGCACTTCCGAGACGTTCAGTAGCCCTTTTCTGAAATCCATGATTTCATCCAACCGCCACTCCAAATCACTCCCAAAGTTAGAGTCCCCTGTCAGCTTCACATACAACAGTCCCAGGCCGCCGTAGCTTAAGCCTTCCGTTGGGCTGTCATCTGCTATCCAAGGGCATGCTTGGGATACATGCCACCGGAGGGCTCTGTAACTCTCATCCAGCTTCATCTCTGCCCAGATCAGCCTGCTTAATTCAGCTGTCTGCTCCTTGTGCGGTTTTTCTCCCAAAAACAGCACCCGCAATCCATACTGCGACCAGTACCTTTCCTGGATGGAGGGGAGAACTTTTCCCTGGTGACGCTGCTCACGGGCTAGCGCTTCCTTCCAGAGTTCGCAGCGAATAGAATCAAACCATCCCAGCAGGACCTGCTCTGATACTGGTCCTCTGTGCTGTAGCTGCATCTCTCGCAACCTCCTCCTGAATTCCTCTTCCATGGCGGCTGGTATCTGTACCTCTCCTCCTCTCCTGCTATCCGGACCTTGGATCCAGGTGGAGGTTTGGATGTCCCAGACTGCAGGAAGCATCCCACTGCTTGCCAACAATGTGACGGAATATCCCTACACTCCTCTTGAGTGCGTTCGTCATATATCACTTCCTTCAAGTCTGGATATAGGTATAAGATATTCCAACCGCTCCCAAGCACCAAACGAGACAACACTTGCTTGGTGCCAACATGGACTGATCTTTATTTGACATGTCACACAATTTTAAAGAGCCCGATGACTAAGACCTAACTTAATTAGCATGAGCTAATTACCTTAATCAACACTGGACTCCTTCATTCAATTGCAGGGTTAATTAGCACATACAACAATAGGTGAAATATTCTTTAGAATTACACAAGGCAACAGACAGGCTGTCTGGAGTTGACGACATTAGCATCTGACAGTGTGTGGAATACACCTTACAAGCCAGACCAGCCTCATTTACACAATAGACAGGTGGCTTGAGTTCATGACATTGAATGGGACACAAGGTGTCAGATGCTAGTCTATTTCTAATGCCAAATGCATATACAGAGAGTGTATTTTGGGGGGCCCGTGATCAGCTGGCAGGAGGCTAGCATGTAGTCCTCTCAAAAAGCCCGTGTCCCGGCTAGGTCTGTCACAGCTACCATACTAGAACTAGACCATACTAGATAATCATATACTAGACCATACCAGATATACTAGAACTAAATATACTAGACCATTCCAGATATACTAGAACTAGACCATACTAGATATACTACCATATTAGATAATCATATACTAGACCATACCAGATATCCACTTAAATTGGATGTAAACCCACTCTCATCCTTTCTAAACTACACTACTGCAATATTGGTTATCTAGAAGGATATACACGCCTCCTGCATGTATACTTCTCTGTCAAATGTCTCCCCTCTGTCTGCTATGAGACCCGAAAAACTGCAGATTCTGTGGGTGGGTCTGTTTTCCAGGGCTCAGTGGGTGGAGTTTTGATGTCAGTAGACTCCCCACCCACCTCTACACTCCCCTTATCAACATGCATTTTCTCCTGTGTATTTCTTACACTGAACTTCTGCTATGATCACTAACATCCAGTCAAAACCCAGAAAAGTCCCCACATGACTTCAGCATGCTAAATCATGCTGAGGTGTGGAACAGCCAATCCTTGCAGAGCTGCTGAAGAAAGGAGTGGGGGTGGGAATTAAAAAATAATGCATGTCTAATGCCTTGTACACACGGTCGGACATTCCGACCACAAAATCCTTCGTATTTTGTCCGAAACTTGTGTTGCATACACACTGTCGGACAAAGTTGTGGGAAAATCCGATCGTTCGGAACGTGGTGCCGTTCGTTACGTACGACGGGACTACGTGGTGCCCAACTTTTTAAGGGACGAGGGCCACTTTAGCGACTTGGTAACCGGTCGCGGGCCACAATGAGCGTAGTGGGCGGATGGCAGGTCTGTGTCCACTCCGCATATGTAGAGCAGACACAGATGCAACCGGCTCTACCCTAAGGGCCCTCCGATTTGCCCAGACAGAAGGGGACAAATCCCCTTCTGTATTTTGAAGCAGATTGGATTGCAGATAGGCGGGTGTAAGCAGACACGAGTCCGTTTACATCTGCCGCTCTATAGAGGTGAATGGAGGGTCTGATTGGGTCCGCCGGAAAAACAGACAGACAGACCCCATCGGACCGATCATGTGAAAGGGGACTAAGGCTGCTTTCACACTGATGCACAGCGGTTTACCTGCATCTCAACTAACCGCAATCTTCACTTCTTCCTTAGAATTCCTGCAGCTGGTTGCTGCTGTCCCCCAGGTGGTTATAACTGGTGGCTGCTGCTGGCTGTCCTCCAGGGCTGGTACTGCCTGCTGGTCCTACTGGCAGATACCGCTGGCTGGTACTGCTGGTTGGTACTGCTAGCGGGTACTGGTACTATTGGCTGGTGCTGCTGGCGGGTACTGGTACTGCTGGCGGGTACTGGTACTGCTGGTGGGTACTGGTACTGCTGGTGGGTACTGGTGCTGCTGGCTGGTACTGGTACTGCTGGTGGGTACTGGTACTGCTGGCGGGTACTGGTACTGGTGGCTGGTATTGGTGGCGGGTACTGCTGACTGGTACTGCTGACTGGTACTGGTAACTGGTACTGGTGGCTAGTACTGGTGGGTACTGGTACTGATGGTGGGTACTGGTTCTGCTGGCTGGGGAATGGTACTGATACTGCTGGCTGGTACTGGTACTGCTGGCGGGTACTGGTAATGGTGGCTGGTACTGCTGGTGGGTACGGGTACTGCTGGCTGATACTGGTACTGCTGGTGGGTACTGATACTGCTGGCGGGTACTGGTGACTGGTACCTGGTACTGGTGGCTGGTACTGCTGGTGGGTACTGGTACTGCTGGCTGGTACTGGTGACTGGTAGTGGCACTGCTGTCTGAGATCTCAGGAAGCATGCGGCTGCAGTAGAGAGCAGAGCCGACGCTTCCTGTCACAGGCGGAGTACATTTGATATCACTCCGCCTGTGAAGGAGCCAGCGCTATACAGGAAGCATCAGGTCTGCTTCGTTTAGCGGCGGGTCCGTTGTTCGCGCTGATGCTCGGAGATGACGGGTTCGGGAACCCGCGATCAGGGCTTGCCGACCCGCCATCTCAGAGCAAGACGTGGCGGGCCACCTCGGATGGCGCCGCGGGCCACCGGTTGGGCACCCCTGATGTAGAGGCTAGTAGCCGATAGCTTTGGTCTCGTAATTTGATCTGAGCATGCGTGGCACTTTGTCCGTCGGAATTCTCTACAAACGATCGGAAATAGTCCGATCTGATTTTTTAGTCGGAAAATTTTAGATCCAGCTCTCAAATTTTTTCCGTTTGAATTTACGACGGAAAAAGTCCGATAGAGCCCACACGCGATCGGATTTTCCAATAATATAATCCGATCGGACTTACATCGGAATATCCGACCGTGTGTACAGGGCAGAAGGCTAGTGCACGACATATGTAAATCGCCTGTCAATCACAGCAAGGGGGAAGAACGGACAAAGTTTTCACAGTTTGTCTGTTTTATTTCACTGAAAAAAGATATGAGGATTGCTCAGAGCTGGATTAACTTTTTGTGGCAAGACTGGGCACAGCTGATCTGAAATCCCATACTCTTTATTGTGCCAGACAAAAAAAAAAATAAAACATTTTCGGGTTTACATCCACTTTAAGGACTAGCCTCGTTTTGAGGTTTTGGTGTTCACAAGTTTAAAACATTTTTTTTGCTAGAAAATTACTTAGAACCCCCAAACATTATATAAAAATAAGACAACAGTAAAGTTAGCCCAATTTTCTTTTATATTGTGATAATGTTACGCCAAGTAAATTGATACCCAATATGTCACGCTTCAAACTTTTACCCTTAAAAATCTCTATACTCGACGTTTAAAAGATTCTACAGGTTGCATGTTTTGAGTTACAAAGGAGGTCTAAAGCTAGAATTATTGGTCTCGCTCTAACGATACCTCACGTGTGCTTTGACCACCGTTTTCATATGCGGGCGCTACTCACGTATGCGTTTGCTTCTGCGTGCGAGTTAGTCGGAACGGGGCTCTTATTTATTTATTTTACTTAATTTTATTACTTTTTCACTGTTTAAAAAAAAAAATGTGGGTCACTTTTATTCCTTTTACAAGGAATGTAAACAAAAATAGAAAAAAAACATGGCAGGTCCTCCTAAATATGAGATCTGGGGTCAAAAAGTCCTCATATTTGGACTAAAATGCAAATAAAAAAATAAAAATAAACATTTTGTCATTTGAAAAAATGACTTTGAAAAGATGTGCCTTTAAGAGGTATGGGCGGAAGTTACGTTTTGCTATGGTATGGAGACGGGTGGGGGCCATCTTCCCCTCACTCGTCTCCATACCCAGCACGAGAGAGGACCCGATCACCTCCGCTGCTGCCGATGGCTCCGGTAAGCTGCGGAGGGCGTGGGATCTCGCTGTGAATCCGCCACAGAGACCACCATTATCGTAAATACGACCGGCTCTTGAAAAGATGGATATCTCGGTTGTGGCAGCAGCTGCTGCCGTTACCGAGATATCCATCTTCAAAGTGCTGACGTACAGTATATGTACAGGCGCCGGTTGGCAAGTGGATATACTAGAACTAAATATACTAGACCAGCCCTCAAAAAATCCACTCGCCTGCTCACATTTTGCGAGTGGATTTTGAGGGCTGGCGAGCTATTGGCTGCCTGGGAGCAGGGGGCGAGCACTGCCGGCAGCCTGGGTTGAATAGGAGTCCTTCCATGAGGGACACAGGCTGCATGGTGGACTGATGCTGCATGGTGGACTGATGCTGCATGAGGGACACAGGCTGCATGAGGCACTGAGGCTGCAAGAGGGACACAGGCTGCATGGTGGACTGAGGCTTCATGAGGGACACAGGCTGCATGGTGGACTGAGGCTGCATGAGGGACACAGGCTGCATGAGGGACACAGGCTGCATGGTGGACTGAGGCTGCATGGTGGACTGAGGCTGCATGGTGGACACAGGCTGCATGGTGGACTGAGGCTGCATAAGGGACTGAGGCTGCATGAGGGACTGAGGCTGCATGGTGGACTGAGTCTACATGAGGGACACAGGCTGCATGGTGGACTGAGGCTGCATGAGGGATACAGGCTGCATGAGGGATACAGGCTGCATGAGGGACACAGGCTGCATGGTGGACTGAGGCTTCATGAGGGACACAGGCTGCATGAGGCTGCATGAGGGACACAGGCTGCATGGTGGACTGAGGCTGCATTGGTACACATGGATAAAGTTGATAATATTTTATTTTTATAACTTAATTCTGCATAAAACATTTAAGTCTAATTTTATGAGGGCGTGTTTAGGGGAGGAATTAGGGGCGGGGCAGAGGCAGGGTTGAGTGGGGCAACTGGTGGCGAGTAACCCTTGAGGCCTGGCTAGTAGCTCAGGACTTGAAATTTTGAGCTCTGCTAGACAGTGGCGTCACTAGGGTTGGTGTCACCCGGTGCGAAAAAAAATGGTGTCACCCCCCCCCCCCCCCCCACCAACTATAGTCCCCCCTCTGTACAGACCCCCCTCCCGCAGTATTGATCCCCCTCC